>WAAF01010209.1:152551-175408 GCA_013400475.1 Tricholaema leucomelas | reverse complement strand
ATCAGCACCCCCAGATCCCTCTCTGTCTGGCTGCTCTCCAGCCACTCTGACCCCAGCCTGTATCTCTGCATGGGGTTGTTGTGGCCGAAGTGCAGCCCCTGGCACTTGGAGCCATTGAATGCCATCCCCTTGGACTCTGCCCATCTGTCCAGGCGGTCAAGGTCCTGCTGCAGAGCCCTTCTGCCCTGCAATCAGCCTGCACTTTCCAGGCAGTCAAATCACAGAATGGTAGTGATTGGAAGGGACCTCTGAAGATCATCTAGTCAGACCCCTGCCTGCTAAAGCAGGGTCACCCAAAGCAGGTTGCAAAGAAAAACATCCAGGAGAGCTTTGAATAACTGCAGAGACAGACTGCACCACCTCTCTGGGCAGCCTGTTCCAGTGCTCCAGCACCCTTGACATAAAGAAGCTCCTCCTGTTCAGATGGAACGTGCTGTATTTAAGTTTGTGCTCTTTACCTCTTGTCTTTCTGTGGTGGCCAGGAACAGGACAACTCCATCCTCCTGACACCCATCTGTTGTATATTCATAAGCATATCCTGCTCTGGCAAAGGAGTTGAACTTAAAGATCTCCAGATGTCCCTTCCAACCCCTAACATTCTGTGATCCTGTGATATCCCTACCTCAGTGTTTTCCAGGTGGAAAATCTCCCATGTCTCTCAGCCTTTCTTTATGAGAGAGGTGTTCCAGTCCCTTAATCATCTTTGTAGTCCTTTGCTGTGCTCTCAAACAGTTCCCCATCATCATTGAACTGAGGAGCCCAGAACTGGACACAATACTCCAGATAGGAGTGTGTCATGGAAGTAATCTGCACAGTAGCTGTCCAGAACACATCTGTATTGTTTGGGAACACAAAAGTGACATCAAGATGTGTTGTGAGCCAACTTGATTGTGTTTAAGAGGAGAGGTTCCCATAAGCTGTTCTAACTCGTTAAAGCAGCAGAAAAGTCTCCTGTTCCTCCTCCCTATCTGCAGGGTTCAGCAGCTGGTGAGGAGCAGGCAGAAGGCAGGGGCACAGGAGGCTGTGGCTAGAAGCAGGTGGGAAGAAGCAGCAGGAACTTCCCTTGCACTGCTTGAGCTGTTATATAGGCTCCATAAAATGCAATGAGTTGTACTCTTAAAATCCTTATGGATTTCCAGGAATTTAGCACCTTCTGAAGTCTGAACTTAAACTGCTGTTAAGTTTTGATACCAGACACCTGTCTTTAAAGTGATGCTTCTTGTTCTTTTTTTTCCATGCACAAATGCAGGAGATTGGAAGAGGCAATCTTTCCTTTTCTCACAAGGAACTCGTGAGAGAACAAGAATGGCCTCAAGCTGCACCAGGAGGGGCTTGAGCTGGAGATGAGGGAGAAATTTTTTTCACTAGAAGGATTGTCAAGCACTGGAACAGGCTGCCTGGGGAGGTGGTGGAGGAGGCCCCACCACTGGATGTGTTTAAAAGCAGTGTAGAGGCAGTGCTTGGGAATGTGCCTTAAGTAGTGGACTTGGTAGCATAGGATTGATGGTTGGGTTCAGTGATCTCGAAGGTCTTTTCCAACCTCAATTATTCTATGCCTCTGTGAAATGGAGAGCAAAACGAAGACTGTGACCTGGTGTGGTAGAAGGAGCACCAACTGTGCTTCTCTGGTTAGAGAATCCTGTCTGGGCAAAGCCAGTCCAGCCCTTCAGCAACTGTCAGCCCTGAAAACTCTGTGCTGAACTCCTGTCTTCAACTTAGTTCTGGTAATTGGAAGGAAGAACATTTTTTATCACAGTCAAGAAAAGGTGAAAGGAGAGAACTTCTATGTTCAAGCTTACCTGATAGCTGCTTGAGAAGCAACAGAATCTTATTTCGTGAACAGTACTGGGTGGTTGGAATGAAGTGATCCAATTTAGTGGTAGCTATGTTATCTGGAGGGGGAAAAAAGACTTTCTTTTACTTTTTGAAGACCTCTTCAGCTGTACCCTTTTAGATACCTGTGTAGGAGATTGCACAGAACAGATGGTTGGGGTAAGTGCTCATAGTGAAACAACAGGGAAATAAAATGCAGCAAGCAATGGTTTGTCAGTTTGCCATGCTTTAGCCTAGGATTTGTTTTGGCAGGAGGTGTGCGTTCCCTGGTGGCCAGAGCTGCTTGGGTCTTTCCAGCACCAGTGGAGTCTGAGCTTTTAATAGCAAAGAAACATGCTTGAACGTGCACATGGTCACCTGACTGTATTTTGGAGTAGGAGAATGAAGAACATGGTAAGAGCTTAGCTATAGCTTATTTTCTGTACCACTGACTTGCCGTGGGCAAATAGAGTGAGGGCTGAAAGGACAGCGAGGTAGCGGTTCTTGTCAGAAGGTGTGGCATGCCTCGTAAGGAACAAGCCCTGGCTTGATTGAAGCGTGGTAGAAAGCGCTGTTGTAGAATCAGATAGCTGAGGCTTTAGCCAGCTTCCAGTTAAATCAATAAGACTAACTGATCCTAATGGAGTTTTGATTCTCACTCTCTCCATTTGCTGATGGGGTCTGGGAACACAAGGGACTTGGTTTGCTTTCTACCTCAAAGGAAAAATTATTTCTGGCACTAACTTCTCATCCCAGATCTGCCTCTGCTGCCAAACAGACAATTAGCGGCTTTGTCTGGACCCAGAGTTTGGACTTTGAAAAGCCACGTGTGTCTTGGATGTGTATTTGCTTCATTTAAAGCAGAGATGTGAAGGTATTTTCCTGCTGTGGATCCCTCTTGGCTGCCACCTGTCTTGAGAAAGACCAATTTCTGCTCCAGCCTCTTTAGATGTATCACTCCCCACCTAGGCATCAGGGTGTCTCTTGGTGCTTCAGGAGCAGAAGAACATTTGAAGAATGGAATATAAAAACACCAACACTTTTTTTAATAAGTCCAGGCAAAACAATATTGCTTTTAGAAGACAGATGTCTCTTCAGAACCAGAACTGTTTTGGTTGCAGAAGACCTCTAAGACAGAGTCCAACCATTCATCCTAACACCACCATGACCATTAAACCAGGTCCCCAGGTGCCATGTCCACAGATTTCTTGAGCATCTCTAGGGATGGTGACTCCACCACCTCCCTTGGCAGCCTTTTCCAATGCCTGACTCCTCTTGCTGGAAAGAATTTTTTTCCTAATGCCCAACCTAAACCTCCCCTGGCATAATTTCTTCCTGTCACTTCTTGCTGGGGAGAAGAGCCAGACCCCGACCTGGTTCCATTCTCCTTTCAGGCAGTTGCAGAGAGCAATGGGGTCTCCTGTTCTCCAGACTAAACAGCCCCAGTTCCCTCAGCCACTCCTCACCAGCCCTGTTCTCCAGACCCTTCACCAGTTTCATTGCCCTCTGGACACACTCCAGCATCTGTTTCTCTTGGTGCCTTGAACACCTCCAGGGGAGGGGACATTCATGACATCCCTGGGCAATGTGTTCCAGTCTTCCACTACTCTCACTGTAGAGAGTTTCTTCTGAATCTCCAGTCTAAATCTGCCCCCTTCAAGCTTCAGTCCACTTCCTCTCATCCTATCACTCCAAGTCCATGTCTAAAGTCCCTCCCCAGCTTTCTTGTCACCCCTTCAAGTACTTGAAGGCTGCTTTAAGGTCTCCCTGGAGCTTTCTCTTCTCCAGACTGAACAGCCCCAACTCTCTCAGCCTGAGGGCTGAGACTTAAGATACTTCTACTGATAACACATTGTAGGTATTCGTAGCCCTCATCCTTCATGTTGCATCTTTGCCATCCTCATCTAGGAGTGGACTGTTCTGATGGTACTGGTGAGTCTTGTTGAACTTTCCAAATTTGTTCTAGCAGCACTTAGGCTGATGAGCTGAAAATAAGGTAGAGGTTAAGAGCAGCAAAGTTGTTGTTCAAATGTTAGTTCTAAAAGATCTCTGGAGCATAGTTTTGCGGTGAAGCATTTGAGGGCTCTTGTGTGTTCTCTAAGCAGTATACTTCTGCCCTTCTGGTAGCAGCATTTAGCAGGCCTGCTTAAAGCAATGGTGAAAATCGAGGGGTGTAATAAAGACATGCCAGATGTAGTGGTGTGTGAGGTTGCCACATTCAGCTCTCAAATAATTAAAGCTGGTGTAGGAATTCTCAAGAAGAACTATGCTCTGATTAGCATAGGAGAACAGGATGGGTGGTGAGCTAACTGACTGGGGACCTGCATTTTCAAGACATATGGCTGAGTTCCATGGACATGGTCTAGTAGTCATGGAGGGGTGGAAGACTGAGCTTGACTGTCTTTGAGGTCTTTTCCGACTTGAATGATTCTGTAAGTATAGTGACAGGAAGGAGGAAAACCTACATCTCTTCCTAGTACATGGGAGTTGGACTACATGACCTTTGGAGGTCCTTTCCAACCCAAGCTGCTCTTTGATTCTGTGAAATAAAATAACCTTTTTTTTCTCCCCTAAAAGCAGAGATTTAAGTCTGTTAAAGCACTGAGCAGTATCTCATACTTCTATAGAACCAAACCCACGCATTCTACTGGAGCAGGATTTTAAGTATGTAAAGATGCTTTGTGAACTCTAAGAATGCTTTGCAGCAGTGTCTTGAGGACACTTGGATCTTCTCCAAGTGTTATGCTTTTGCAGTTACTCGAGGATACCAATGAACCAGCTAATCCCTACTTGTTGGCCATCATCATGACTGAGAAAGGAGAAGATAAGCAAAAAAATCCCAAGTTCTGTAATAGAACCAGTGAGCATTGTTTTGTTCTCCATTTTCCTCTTCCAAACTCTTGTATTTATATGTTGCAAAAAAAAGAACAGGAAAGTAAACATGGCTTTAAAGATAGGGGTCTGGTTTCACGATTTAATTGAAGGTCAGGTTTCAGAGGGTGATAAGTTCTTGAAAATCCATTAATAAAGCATTTTAATCCAAAAATCTGAAAGACCATGGAGCTGCTTTATCAATCTGCCTGCAGGAGGCTCAAGACTTGCTGCCTCTGAAAGCTCCTGCACCTGCAGTGATTATTCAGTACAGATGTTTGGTCTCTAGGTGAAGCTGAGCTTCTAACCACTGCAGGTCAGGTGAGGATGCTGCCACACAAGTCCAGGTTTAGCCATTTTTATCTAGGCAGAAGGAACTGGTGCAGACTGGTCAGTGGTGGTGGCTTTTCATATCTTAGTCTTCAGCTTGTGGAAAATTTAACCCACATGCATTAGAACCAATAAAGCAGAAGGTTTAAGTTCTTCTGGCAGTGGTCATTGACCAGATGCTTCTGGGAAAAATAATTGAAATGGCCTCAAATTGTGCTAGGGGAGACTTAGATTGGAGCCAGCAGTGTGCACTTGCAGCCTGGAGGGCCAACCAGATCCTGGGCTGCGTCAGGAGAAGTGTGGCCAGCAGGTCGAGGGAGGTGATTCTCCCTCTCTACTCTGCTCTGGAGAGACCCCACCTGGAGTACTGTGTCCAGTTCTGGAGCCCTCATTACAAGACAGATGTGGATGTGCTGGAGTGTGCCCAGAGAAGGGCCACTGAAATGATCAGAGGGCTGCAGCAGCTCTGCTGTGAGGACAGACTGAAGGAGTCGGGGATGTTCAGCCTGGAGAAGAGGAGGCTCCCAGGTGACCTTATTGTGGCCTTCCAGGATCTGAAGGGGGCCTACAAAAAAGGTGGGGAAAAAGCTTTTCAGGCTATCAGGGAGTGACAGGACTGGGGGGAACAGAGCAAAGATGGAGATGGGTAGGTTCAGGCTGGACGTGAGGAGGAAGTTGTTGAGCATGAGAGTGGTGAGAGCCTGGAATGGGTTGCCCAGGGAGGTGGTTGAGGCCCCGTCTCTGGAGGTGTTTCAGGCCAGGCTGGATGGAGCTCTGGCCAGCCTGCTCTAGGGTAGGGTGTCCCTGGGTGTGGCTGGGGGATTGGAACTAGATGATCCTTGTGGTCCCTTCCAACCCTGACTGATTCTGTGATTCTATATTAGGAAAAAATTATCTGCTGCAAGAGTGGTCAGGCATTGGAACAGGCTGCCCAGGAAGGTGGTGGAGTCACTAGCTCAGGAGGTGTTCAGGGAATCTCTGCATGTGGCACTTGGGGATGTGGTTTACTGGCCATGGTGGTGTTGGGTGGATAGCTGGACTGGGTGATCTTAGAAGTCTATTCCAACCTTAATGACTTCATAATTTTATTAACAGAGATTTAACATCCCAATGCTAGCACGGTGCTCTGGTTTAGTTTCTCAAGTGAGGATGGACTGCAGATTTCTCATTCACGTAGAGTAGCTCTCAAGGCAACATCTGACTCAAAATTTGGAGTATGTTGGGGCTTTACTGTCAGTAGAAAGGGGTCAGACCATGCTGTGTCTCTATCTAGGGTTATAATCACTTCACACTGGAATTTGCCATTTTTGAGTGCAGAATTACAGTTCTGTATGGCTACCCTTGAAGTATTTTAACCCAATTTTGTTATTGTTTGTAGCCTGTGGTCTTGAGCCATTAAAAGTAAGTTATCTTCACATTTTCCTTACAACTTGGGTTAAAATCATAGTGTGAGTTTTAAAGGGGTCTGTTATCTGAAGGGGGGCTACAAGAAGGCTGGGGAAGAACTATTTACAGGGTCTTGTAATGTCAGGATGAGGAGTAATGGGTTTAAACTGGCAGAGGGGAGATTTAAACTGGATGTTAGGAGGAAGTTCTTTAGAGTAAGGGTGGTGAGACACTGGTACAGGTGGCCCAGGGGAGTTGTGGCTGCTCCCTCCCTGGAGGTGTTCAAGGCCAAGCTGGATGAGGCCTTGAGCGACCTGTTCTAGTGGGAGGTGTCCCTGCCTATGGCAGGGGGTTGGAGCTGGCTGAGCTTTGAGGTCCCTTCCAACCTAAAGCATTCTGTGGTTCTATAAATAACAGCTGTAACAACTTGATCGTGCCTCCTTTTTTTAAGGTGCTTTTTGCAAGTGATGAATGTTTAGAAAAAGATTCTTCTGGGAGCAATGTAGCTTACAGGGCAGCACCTCAATATTTTAACAAGTGAATTAGGCTGGATCCCACAGTTGTTTCTGTCGTGCTGGGAAAGAGCAGAAGCTGGACTGTTTGTACTGTCTCTGAGCACCACGTGTGACAGTTGATGACACTGTGTTCCTCCCGAGATGGGAATGGCTGGTACGGATCCAGCTACAATGAAAACCTCTCCTTGTGTAAGGAGGCAATTGAAGATCTCATGAAAGAATCCCAACTGACAATAATTTCCATTGAAGTCTGGGTTTTATTGTGTTTTTTTCAACCCAAATAGTGAGGCTGCAGAGGAGACAATGGTGAGTCAGCTGTAGCATAACCTTTGCTCAGTAAGTTAAATGTTTTGTGGGAGTATAATGATTTGTTCACAAGTTCCTTTGGGAAGAAAACAGAGAATGTGGAATTCCAGAGTTAAATATGTTGTGGAGACTTGAAATCTAATGGAAGTGAAGTGAAATGGAACATCGTAGAATGGTTTGGGTTGGAAGGGTCCTTAAAGATGTTCTAGTTCCAACTCCCCTACCATGGGCAGGCACACCTTGCTCAAGGCCCCTACAGTCTGGCTTTGAACAGTTCCAGGCTTGGAGGCTCCACTTGTCTGGGCAAGCTGTTCCAGTGTCTCCTCATCCTCAAGGGCAAGTGTTTCTGCCTAATGTCTAATCTAAGCCTTGTCCAACCTGGCCTTGAGCACCTCCAGGGAGGGGACATCCACAGCCTCCCTGGGAAACCTCATCCAGTGGACCCTCACTGAAAAGAAATTCTTTCTGATATCCAGTCTCAAAGCTTAAAGCCCTTACCCCTCACTCATTCTATCACTACAGTACCTTGTGAAGTCATTCCTCAGTTACTGCTTGCTCAGAGAATGGATGCTGGCCTTCAAGAAAAGCTGTTTCTGTGGTAAATCGCAGATTTCCTGCAGCAGGAATTGAATCATAGAATGCCAGACTGGAAGGGACTTCAGGGATCATCTGGTCCAGCCCTTCTAGGTAATATGTTAGTTGAAGCATGTAACAAAAATGGCAAATTCAGTGGAATGTATGGAAAAAAATCACAAGCAGAGTCATTTTCCTAAGAAGTACCAAATCACTCCTGTGGCAGTGTCCTCCTGTCTTCCATTGTGTGCATCCATGTCAGAAGCATCTGCAGCTGATGTGACAAGCGTTTAGCAATTAAGGAGAGCCTTTGATTTCTACCATGCTGTCAGCTGGTGATCAATGGTGTGAAACAGAACAGGGGTTTTTGTGGTACTGTGTGATCTCTACAGCTCAGGATGGTTTGGAAGGGAAGAAGAATGCTCCTTATCATTCTAGCATCAAACAGTAGCTGATCAGAAGAGCACAGTCTGCTTCCCTTAGCCTCCATTGCTTACAAAATAAGTCTGTACATCTTTCTAATGTAACTTCTGAGCATTGTCATTGTCCTCATCATGATTCGTGTCCTTGCTGTACCAGGACTGGCTGCAAACAGAGTACAAAGGCAAGTGGCAGTACTCCTGGCTGTTCCAAAAACCTTCCAGCAGCTCACAGTGCTCAGTGGGGGTTGACCTGCTGAAAAAGTCGTTCCATGGACAAGGACTTTGAAGTCCTGGTGGACAATAAGTTATCCATGGGACAGTGATGAGCTGTTGTGGCCAAGGCCAGTGGTATCCTGGGGTGTGTTAAGAGTGTGGTCAGCATGTTAAGGAAGGTTCTCTTCCCCCTCCTACTCTGCCCTGGTGAGACCACATCTGGAGTATTGTGTCCAATTTTGGCTCCCTAAAGTCAAGAGGGACAGGAATATGCTGTAGAGAATCCAGTGGGGGCTACAAGGATGATGAAGGGACGGAAACACCTGTCTGATGAGGAAAGGCTCTGATAAGGGCTAGTTAGCCTGGAGAAGGCTGAGAAGAGATCTTGCTGATGTTTATAAATACCTGAAAGGTGGGTGTCAAGAAGGAGGGGCCAGTGTCTTATCACAAGGCACCACTGAAGAGGGAAGAGGCAGTGGACATGAACTGGAACACGGAACATTCCACCTCAACATGAGGGAAAACCTTGCTGTGAGGGTGCTGGAGCAGGCTGCACAGAGAGGCTGTGGAGTCTCTCTCTGGAGACTTTCAAGGTGCATCTGGGTGCATTCCTGTGTAACCTGCCCTAGGTGATCCTAGGTACTGTATGAGGAAAAGCAATTTTATCTGTAGTAACCTGAGAGGTTTGTAAAGGTGCTGCTTTCTTCCTGGAGAGGCAGAAAAAGGATCCATTGAACTCTAGCCTATAACTTCCTCTGGTGGGGTGATGTGTTGTATTGTACTTGCTGGTAACTCACCCAGAGGGTGGTGGAACTGAGTTGAGTTGTAACAAGCCTGGAATACGCCAGGGCAGATGTGATGTGGCTTCAGGAAAGAATAAAGGAGTTTCTTGCAAGTGGAAGAAGTGATTCCCAAAATAAACATCTTGGGGTCTGGAGAACAGGTTTTGTTAGGAGCAGCTGAGGGAACTGAGACTGTTCAGTCTAGAGAAAGGGAGACTTTCTCCCTGAAAAGAAGTTGGACCAGATGGATGTTGGTCTCTTCTCCCTAGTAAAAATTGACAGTACCAGAGAAAATGACCAACAGTTGCCCAAGGGGAGGTTAAGTTTGGATATTAGAAGCAACTTCCCTGAAAGGGTTCTCAAGCACTGGCACAGGCTGCCCGGGGAGGTGGCTGAATCTTCTTCCCTGGAGGTGTTTCAAAGAGGCAGAGATGTGGTGCTGAAGGGCGAGGTTTAGCCTCATCCTCGGCAGAGTTAGAGGGTGGTTGAACTGGATGATCTTAGAGGGCTTTTCCAACTGAAACAGTTCTATGCTTGGATCTGCCTCGTTTTCCTTCTCCATCAGGAACTGCATGAGTGAGTCACAGGAGCAGTATTAATTGTATTTAACAGGTACTTGGTGAGGCAGGACAAAACCCCTGTCTGCACTGCTGTGTCATGCTGCATGCTCTGAATTTCATAAGCTGAGCTTCAGTGTGCATGTGTCAACAGCTATGAAACTCAGGTTTTCTAGGGTCTTCTGTTTGCTGTTTAGCAGGCACTGGTTTGGAGGAGTGCATTGAGTGAAATGCTGCGGGGGACTGCAGAGGGTGACTCAACTCCAGTCCCCATCTGCAGGCAAGGATACAACAAAGTATTTTCTAGTGGGATTTTTTTTTTTTTAAATTATTTATTTTTTTTGCTATTAAGAATTTCAAATACATCTTTGTTAGTTTGAAATCTCAGGGCTAGTTTGTAAAGCTTAGTATTTCTTCTTTTGAATAAGTCCCTAAACTTTTTATTACAGTTGTTTAGGGACAGCACACTGTAGTTCTCACAAGCCACATTAGGGATGTGCAAAAGTCAGGAGGTGGCAGAGCATGTGCCAGTGTTCTCTGGTAGGCTTGCACAACACAGTTTATCTCCTCATGCAACATTGGTCTTGAATTCATGTTAGTTGTTTTGGATTTGTTGGATTGGTTTTTTCCTCTGTTGGATTGTTTTTTTTCCTCTGATCCCTCCAAAAATTCCAATCTCTATTTATGTACAAGAGGAAACTCCTACTGAGAAGACAAAACTAGATTGGGTGAGAATGAAGTGACTTGTTAGAAAAGTCCATTCAAAATTAGCACTGCAAACAGAGCCAGGAAAATATTTATTGTGAGAACAAAACTATTGTGTAACTTCAGGTTGACCTGGAGGGGGCTTTTTATTGTGGTTGCTTTTAATGTGCTGAATTAATGAAGTACCAATAGTCAAAGGCAGACTCTACCATTCCTTTTTGTCCTAATTCTTTTTGCTTGGAGGTTATCCCATCAGTGGAAGAGAACAGCCAGAGGTGTCCTTGCTTGGTGAAGGATTGCTAACGCAGAAATGGATGGATTGTGGGTTGATGTGGCTTGTGGGTTGGTTACTGGTGTGTTTTCATGCTAGTTGACAGGGGTGCTAGTAACTTGGACTGATCTGTTGCTACTGCTAGTAGTGTAACTATAGGAACAACTTGTATGTCTGTGCTTGCTGGAAGGGTGGAGTGGGTTTTGTAGCCCAAGTGAAGCTGTAAGTGGTCAGAACTTTCACTGTGTGCATGTGTGGACCAACGAAAGATGTGACCTGTGTGAGGTCCTATTGTATCTCCTAGACTTAAGTAAAATTTCAGCTCTGGTTAAGTCAAAGTTACTTCCGTTCATACTCTCATCTTTGCAGCTTGCTGCTGGAATACACCCAAGGAACTCGCCTTCTGTTTCCATATCTTGTTGAAGACCTGGTTTGGATTGATTTATAGGAGCTGAGTGGCCACCTTGGGGGCCCTTTGCCATCGCTCTTACTGAGGCTTTACAGTTTCTGTTTTATAGGAAAGCAGTTACATTTAAATCAGAAAGCAGCTGACTTAGCTTTTGCAGTAACAAGATTGGGGACAGAAAAGATGGGCATGAGAATAAGGCTCTTTTCTGTTGAATTTGTGGTGCTTGCCTTACAAGGCAGATTTGCCATTGCTCTGCTTTCAGTTCCTTTCCATAGCAGTGGGTATGAAGGGACAGGTAACCTTCTTCTCCTGGCTTATTTATTGAGCAGCATGTCCAGTTGCAAAGATAGTTGGGCAGATGATGTTCCCAGGACAACCTGCGACTCCGAAAATAGATGTTTCAGGTTGAGTGTCGTGCTGATAGCTTGGGTTTTGCCTGGAGATTGTTTGGCTTTGTTCTGGGTTTTGGGTTGTGTGTTGTTTTTTCTGCGTTCTTCTTGCTTGTGAGTTTCTCTCTCCTTCACTTAGTTTCTTTCTGTAGTTAACCTGTTAATATCAGTAGGAATTCGATGAAGTTACTCTAGTTCAAATACTGCAGCCTAGTCCTTATCCCCTTGGATCTAGGACATGCAGACACTGAGAGCCTGACCTTTTAATTTCTGTGGGTCTGAGGCAAATCCATAGAGACCACTGCAGGTATTCTTGATCCATAGCCTTTGGGAGGAAAGGACAGTCAAGCCTGTGAATCTCAGCAGGGACTTATAACCTGATGGCTCTGCATTCTGTCTGGTATCAGGAGACACCAAGGTCTGGTACAGTCATAGGTATAGTTACATCAAACCCAGAAACATGAAAGTGTCTTCAGCACTGCTACATGCTCACTTCAGCCTCCAGTCAAAGGCACCTTTACTTCAAATGCCTTCAAAAATATCTGCCCTACTTATACTGTCATACAGCATCAGTTTGTCTTGAAAGTGGATATTGACATCAGTGTTAATTCAGTTGTGCAAAAAAGGCAGGAGCTACTTTTTTTCTTCTACTCTGCCCTGGTGAGACCACAGCTGTGTTCAGGTCTGGACTCTCCAGTTCAAGAGGGACAGGGGTGTGCTGGAGAGAGTCCAATGGAGGCTGTGAGATGCTGAAACATGCAATCAACCAGGTTGGAAGAGACCTCCAAGATCATTCAGTTCAACCTATCACCCAGCCCTGTCCAATCAACTAGACCGTGGCACTAAGTGCCTCATCCAGTCTTTTTTTTGGACACCTGCAGGGATGGTGACTCCACCACCTCCCTGGGCAGCCCATTCCAATGCCAATCACTCTCTCTGGCAAGAACTTCCTCCTAACATCCAGCCTAGACCTACCCTGGCACAGCTTGAGACTGTGTCCCCTTGTTCTGTTGTTGATTGCCTGGGAGAAGAGACCAACCCCACCTGGCTACAACCTCCCTTCAGGTAGCTGTAGACAGCAATGAGGTCTGCCCTGAGCCTCCTCTTCTGCAGGCTGCACACCCCCAGCTCCCTCAGCCTCTCCTCACAGGGCTGTGCCTCAGGCCTCTCACCAGCTTTGTTGCCTTGATGAGGAAAGGCTGAGAGACCTGGAGCTGTTTAGCCTGGAGAGGACTGAGAGGGAGGGTCTTTATTAATATTGATAAATATCCAAAGGGTTGGTGTCAAGAAGGGGCCAGACTATTTTCAGTGGTGTTTTTTGATAGGACAAATGGCAATGGACACAAACTGGAATGCAGAACATTCCACCTCCACGTGTGGGAAACTTACTTACTGTGAAAATGCCAGAGCAGAGGAACAGACTACCCAGAGAGGCAGGCAGGATGCCTTCCTGGGGGACCTGCCCTGGGTGATCCTGCTTTGGCAGGAGCATTGGTCTGTGTGGTCACCAGAAATGCCTTTCATCCCCTACCATTCTACGAATCCAGTGTGGCATTTCAGAGAGTGGGGAAAGCCAAAACAACCCTCCTGTGGCACAAGTTTGTTTTGCTTTCCTGGGTTACAGGTGGTTCAGCAGAAAACCAAGAGGTTATTTTGGAAGAGGCTCTGACATGCATTTAAAAAGAGATTCCTTCAAGATCAGTCCCTATTCCTGAGTGCTGTCTGACTGCAAACTTCTGCATGCTTTCCGTCATTGCTCGCTCGTCTTGGGTATGGCCATAGCCACAGTTTTATGTCACACTCAGCCCAAGGCTTCTTGCAGAGTACAGTTTTGGAGGGTAGGGGACAACAGAAATCAAGATATTTGGACTTAAATATTTGCCCAAAGGAAAGATCTTTACAGGAGCTGCAACACTGGGAGTTGACTGCCCATGAATTGTGAGCAGAGCTTCCTGCTGGCGTTGCTGTGGTCCTCTCAAAGAGCAAACCCAGCCTGGAACCCATTAATTATTTACATTGCACATTGATAAACTCCTAAAGATAGTCTCTTTGTTGCATATTTCCTGTCCTGTCAATATAGATTTCTGCTTCTGGGGGCTGTGTTTTGTTATGTTTTTTTTTTATTCCATAAAAAGAAAGCAGTGCTTAATTTTAGCCCAAACCTGCATGAAAACCTCACAAAACTGAAGCTGATCTGATTATAGGTTAAATAATGCACCTAAGATTTTATACTTAAAATATTTGGGAGCCTTTATAAAAATTGAGGGTAAAAATAGAAGTGAATTAGTACACAAAATAGAAAATATTTCACATGGAAATTATGGTATTAATTATACTAATCAAAGAATTAGACTCATTGTACACAAGGTGGAAAGTCTTCCAGGGTGGTTAAGACTTCAGAAATGAATAAATACTTGCTGGTGGTACAAATGGTTTGCTAGTTGCTCTTTCCAGTCTAGGATTGTTTTGGTTAATGACCACCAATAAACAGGAAAAAAAGTCCTTTTATTAAAAAACAGGTAATGATTTGTAGCTGATTGTAAATAAATACAGATGGAAAACATCTCTACAAGTCCCTGAAAGGAGGGGATTGGTCTGTTTTTTCCTAGTAACGAGTGGTGGGACAAGAAGAAATGGCCTCAAAATGCACCAGGAGAGATTTAGGTTGGAGATTAGAAGAAACTCCTTCCCTGAAAGGGTTCTTAAGCACTGGAACAGGCTGCCCAGGGAGGAGGTTGAATCCCCATCCATGGAGGTGTTTCAGAGAGGCAGAGATGAGATGCTGAGGGACATGGATTAGCCCCAACCATGGTGGACCCAAAGAGCAAGCCTTCTGCTTGTGTCTTACCAGCATGGATGGTTTGGATGTTTTCTCCTAGCACCTCTTCACGTGCTGTTTGCTCATGTGCCTGTCTGTATTTATGTTCTCTGGGAAGCAGAATATGTTTTGTGTGAGAGTCAATTGTTATCCTTAGTCACCAAAAACTGTTCATACTACATGATAGATGCCAGCCGGCAGGTGCTCTGCAAATACTTAATTAGTGGAACAACAATGGAATCAGCAGTGAAATCCATCCTCTCTCTACAGTAGCAGATGTCTAGGGCTGAACTAGCTGTCCTCAACCTGCTTGGAATTCATGCAGAGAAGGAGATACTCTAAAGGCTTTATTTTATGGATTGTATCCCATTTGGGGCTTCCCAATTCAAGAGAGACAGAGATCTACTGGAGGGAGTCCGGCAGAGAATGATGATGAAGGGACTTGAACATCTCTCTTATGAAGGAAGACTGAGACAACTATACCTGTCTAGTCTGGAGAAGAGAAGGTTGAGGGGGGATCTTACCAATGATTGTGTGAGGGGTAGGTGCCACAGTGAAGGTGCCAGCCTGTCTTTGGTGGTGCCCCAGACCAATGAACCACAGGGACAAGCTAGAAGGCAGGAGGTTCTACCTCAAATTGAGGAGAAACTTCTTTACAGCGGAGGTGACTGAGTCCTGGAGCAGGCTGTCCAGAGAGGTTGTGTGGTCTCCTTCTCTGGAGACTTTCAAGACCCACCTGGATGCATTCCTGTGTGACCTGCCCTAGGTGATTCTGCTTTGGCTAGGGGGTTGGACTCTGGTCTCTAGAGGTCCTTTCCAGCCCCTAACATTCTCTGATTCTTAGTCAAGGTCTGGCTGTGAGCTGGTAGCATTTTCCAACAGTTTTGAATTTCACTTACACCTGTGGATGGGAACTGCTTGATAGTAACTGAAACAGCAGGGACTCTGAAAGGTCACTAGCTGCTAGTGAAGTGTCTCCTGCTTGCTTTGGGTCTGGAGAGCATTTCTTTTTCAGTAAAAATGTGCAAGAGGGCAGCTTTGGAAGTGCTCCCACCTCAGCTAGTGAATGGCACCTCTACTTTTGGGCTCATAGAATTGTTTCTGTCAGAAAAGACCTCAAAAATCGTCAAGTCCAACCATCTGAGTGCTTGCCAGGAGACTTTAATGTAAGCAGGATCCCAAAGCATTTGTGCCTGAATTCAGTCTGCTGTTGAGATATGTTAGAGGCTAAGGAAAGAAGGCATCTAACACACAGCAAGGTAAAAAAGCAAATTAAGTTTATCCTTGTTGGTTGAAGCAATCTACTAAATGTTTCAGATTATTTTTTTCCCTTCTTACTGCATTGTATTCTTTCTATAAACTTTTAAAGTGCCTTCAACCAAGTGGATGTTTGAAGGATAAATTACACTTGCAATTTTTCACTGGCTTCTACAGAACAACAAATGCAGTCATTTGTGAGCTGGGAAACATGTTTCCTGGAAGCACCCTCAAAGAATCTATAACTAAAGATAATATCAACTACATGACCAGTTGTGTCAAGATGCTGTTGAAGACCCACATTTGCATTGCAGTAGCCTTGCTGCACATGTATTTCTTTTCTGAGTGGAGCATTAAATCCATCTCTTGGTCTGGGTATTTAATTTTCTCCAGAGCATTCATTAAAGCAGAGTTCAAATGTTCAGTGTGCTGAGATGGTCTCAGGAGCTGAGAGGGATTATTGCAGTGATGTTAGGTTTAGCAAATTACTCCTCCCTTTCTTAAGAAACAAACAAACAAACATAAACCTCAAAGGAGCAAACAAAATAAAGTTGCAGCTGGTCACAGTTTGTGGGTTAGGAAATCTTCAAGCTATATTGGCAGGAGTAGCTTTAATATAACTAAACTACTTTTTCCCTTAAATATCAAAATTTGCACTTTCCAAAGTTCAGATTGTTTCTGTTACCAGCTTTTTAACATTTTGCTGAAGTTGTGAGAGCTGTGTATTTGGCTTTGCCCATGGATCAGAGTGGTCCCAAACACAAATATAGGCTGTGCAAGGCAGTCTTGAGGAGAAGGACTTGGGGGTGTCAGTTGCGGAAAAACTCAACGTGAGCCAGCAATGGTCACTGGCAGCCCAGCAGGCAGCTGTGTGTTGGCTGCACCCAAAGCAGTGAGAGCAGCGGGACAGGGAGGGGATTTTGCCCCTCTGCTCTGCTGAGGCCACACCTGCAGCACTGTGTCCAGTTTGGTGCCCCCAGCATAAGGACATCAAACTGCTGGAGCCGATCCAAAGAAGGCCATGAAGATGATCAGAGGAATGGAGACCCTCCCTTGGGGTTCAGGCTGAAAGAGTTGGGGCTGTTCAACCTGGAGAAGAGCAGGCTCTGGGCAGACCTTAGAGCAGCCTTCCAATGCCTGCAGGGGGCTACAGAAGAGCTGGGGAGAGACTTTCGACAAGGGCTTGTAGGGATAGGATGAGAGGCAATGGTTTGGGGCCAGACAGTGTCACTGCCCATGACAGGGGATTTGGAACCAGATGATGTTTAAGGTCCTTTCCAACCCGAACCATTCTGTGATTCTGTTGTATAGACAAATAAGATTATTGGCTTGCAGGGTACCACTAGTCAAAGTAAACTGATCCCTAAATGCTGATTTCTTTTTGCCATTACTGAATAAATATTGTGGATTTTTATTTTGGCTGTATCTGGCACTTTTCATGGGAAAGAGCAAGATCACCAGCAATTAAATGCTACTTCAGTTTGAAAACTTGGACCCAAATTAATCTCTACTGGTAAGGTTTGCCATCCTATTCAAACCTCATATGGAAACACATCTAGCTAGTCTTTGAGAGTGTAGACTTCCCCAGATTGAACAAAAGTCGACAGGAGCTGTTTCTGTTGGGCACTCCTGAAAACCAAACTAGAAATACCCTGAAGTGGGCACCTAAAAATGTGTCAGGATGGGTGCTGAAGGCACAGGTGTATCAGCATACCAGCCAAGCTTCTGGTGGGAACTGGTTTCTGCCAAGCATAGCTGAGAAACAGGAGCTGCTGTGTGTTTGCAATTTGCTTGTCAAACCATATTCCTTCTGGAACAGCTTCTGCCACTGTCTTCAGCACATGAGTTGATGTAAGCTGCAGTGGTAGAAGTGCAATGTTTTGCTGGCATAAATTTGACCTATGTTGTGGCTTTTCTAGTGCAGAGCTGGCTCTAACTTCCTTGTAACCTGGGTAAAACGAATTATTTCCAGATGGCAAACCAAAGTGAAATAATATGAGAATACTGCATTCTACACATGTAATTTTCATGTGTAAGAAAAGCTCAAAAGGAGTAACTCAAATGTCTTTCTGGGTGGTACTAGCCCTTAATTCCACCTTACTGTTGAGGAAACTCATCTGCTTTCTTTGGGGGATTCATCCAAGCTGGACATACAGAATCAGAACGGTGCAGTTTGGAAGGGACCCCTGGAGATCTAGTCCGACTCCCTTGCCAAAGAAGATTCACCTAGATCAGGTTGCCCAAGGTCACCATGTGCAGGTGGGTTTTGAAAGTCTCTAGAGAAGGAAACCTCACAACCTCTCTGGGCAGCCTGCTCAAGGGCTGCAGCCCTCTCACAGTAAAGAAGCTTCTCTTTATGTACCAGTGAAACCTCCTGTGTTCTAGTGCTGCTCCTTGGGCACCACCGAAAAGAGCTCAGCCCCATCCTCATGACCTCCACCTATTAGATATTGCATAGCATTGAGAAGGTCCCCTCTCAATCTTCTCTTTTCCAAGCTGAAGAGCCTCAGGTTTCTCAGCCTCTCTTTGTAAAACAGATGTTTCATTCCCCCCAGCATCTTTGTAGCCTGTGTTATACTCTCTCCAGTAGTTCCCTGTCCTCCTTGAGCTGGGGACCCTAGAACTGGGCACAGTAGTCCCTATATGGCCTCAGGAGGACAAGGTAGAGGAGAAGAACCACTCTTGACGTGCTGGCAACACTCTGAAGTGCACCCCAGGAGATCACTGGCCTTCTTGGCCATAGGGGCACATTGCTTGCTCATGGCAAGCTTGTCCACCAGTACTCCCAGGTCCCTCTCCATAGAGCTGTTTTTCAGCGAGTCAAGCCCTAATCAGTAGTGGTGCAGGGGGTTACTCTGCCCTAGGTGCAGGACTGGCTTCCTTGAACTTCATGAGGTTCCCCTCTGCCCAACTCTCCAGCCTGCCCAGGTCTCACTGCATGGCAGAATCACAGAATTAACCAGGTTGGAAAAGACCTTTGAGATCATCAAATCCAACCTATCAGCTAACACCTTCTAATTAACTAAACCATGGCACTAAGTGCCTCATCCAGTCTCTGAACACCTCCAGGGATGGTGACTCCACCACCTCCCCGTTGGCCCATTCCAATGCCAATCACTCTTGCTGTAAAGAACTTCTTTCTAACATCCAGCCTGAACCTGCCCTGGCACAGCTTGAGGCTGTGTCCTCTTCTTCTGTCACTGGGTGCCTAGGAGAAGATACCAACCCCAGCTGGCTACAGCTTCCCTTCAGGTAGTTGTAGACAGCAGTGAGGTTTCCCCTGGGCCTCCTCTTCTGCAGGCTGCACACCCCCAACTCCCTCAGCCTCTCCTCACAGGGCTGTGCTCCAGGCCCTTCACCAGCCTTGGTGCCCCTCTCAGGACACATTCAAGCACCCAAACATCTTTCTTAAATTGAGGGACCCAAGACTGGACACAGGACTCAGTGTGGCCTAAGCAGCACTTTGTACAGGGGCAGAAGGACTGCCCTGGTCCTACTGATCACACTATTCCAGCTTCACAGGATGTCAGCCACTCCTCCCAGTGTGTTATCATCAACTCACCATACCCAGTTTTCCTTTATTATTATCTTTTCTTTCGTTTAAAAGTCCCTGAGAAACTAAACCTCAGCTTCTGCAGAGGAGGATGATTTATGTCAGTTCTTAGTGAATACCTCCGATGGTCTGTTTGCACTGCAGGTGTCATAGAATCATAGAATGGTTTAGGTTGGAAGGGACCTCAAGGATCATCCAGCTCCAACCCCCTGCCATAGGCAGGGACACCTCCCACTAGAGCAGGCTGCTCAAGGCCTCATCCAGCCTGGCCTTAAACACCTCCAGGGAGGAAGCATCCACAACCTCCCTGGGCAACCTGTGCCAGTGTCTCACCACCCTCACTGTAAAGAACTTCCTCCTAACATCCAGTCTAAATCTCCCCTCTGCCAGCTTAAACCCATTCCCCCTCGTCCTGACATTACCAGACCTTGTCAATAGTCCCTCCCCAGCCTTCCTGTAGGCTCCCTTCAGATACTGGAAAGCCACTCTAAGGTCTCCTCGAAGCCTTCTCTTCTCCAGGCTGCAGAGCCCCAACTCTCTCAGCCTGTCCTCATAGCAGAGCTGCTGCAGCCCTCTGAGCATCTTCGTGGCTCTCCTCTGGACTGGCTCCAGCAGTTCCATGTCCTTCTTGTGCTGGGGGCTCCAGAACTGCACACAGTACTCCAGGTGGGGTCTGAGGAGAGCAGAGTAAAGGGGGAGAATCCCCTCCCTTGCCCTGCTGCCCACACTGCTCTTGCTGCAGCCCAGCACAGGGTTGCTGTCTGGGCTGCATGTGCACACTGCAGGCTCATGTTGAGCTTTTCGTCAACCCAGACCCCCAGGTCCTTCTCCTCAGGGCTGCTCTCAGCCATTCACCACCCAGCCTGTATCTGTGCCTGGGATTGCACCGACCCAGGTGCAGGACCTTACACTTGGCCTTGTTAAACGTCATGAGGTTGGCCTGGGCCCACCTCTCCAGCCTGTCCAGGTCCCTCTGGATGGCATCCCTGCCCTCCAGCAAGTCAGCTGTGCCACACAGCTTGGTGTCATGGAACCATTGAGGTCGGAAGAGACCTTTGAGGCGATGCAGTCCAACCACTCAGGGTGCTCAGGGATCCTGATGCTGGAGGAAATGCAGAGCCTTTCCTCTCGGGGCTGGTGTACCAACACGCGATGGAGCACTGGTTCTTGCTCCTGGGCCTGGCAGTCCTGGCTCTGGCAGGCAGGTTCGCTGCTGTGGTGCCAGTGTCACAGTGCAGCAGCATCTGGTTACCCATCGGTCAGTCTTTCAGCACAGATTAATGCGAGGCTATTTTTAGCCCTGGCTGATCGCTGCTGTGTTATTTTAGATCCTGTATTTGTTTAGTACTTTCTTTGATGGTATCTCCATTAGTATTTGAGGTCACTTGAACCAGCCAGAGCAGTATGAGTCATCCCATTGCGTTTACACATTGTGGTCTAAAACACTTCTTTTCACTTTTTTTTCTTCTTTTTTCTTTTTTCCCCCTTTTTCCTCAAAATTCCCCCCCCCCTTATTTTTTTTCCCCTTCTTAGAGTAGAACTCTAGAGAAACAACACATCCCTCATGTTGTGCCAAGTGCAGCTCTCCTGAAAATCAGCTTTAGCTGATCTGTCTTGCCTTCTGGGCTTATCTGCTGCTAGACTGTAGAAGTGGGAGTGAGACAATACAGAAAGCCTGAAGACAAGAAGACATTATTACATTTCTGGCAGCCTTTCTTCTGTTGGAAGCCTGCAATGAAGTCTTCAGCCTAAGGAAGAAAAGCAGAGATGAGCATTGGAAAGATAATTTTCCTAAGCAAAAGTTCAGCAGAGCTTTTAGTTTCAGTGATGATTGAAGTCAGATTTTAGAGTTTGCTGGTTGAGAAAGAGCTTCTTGATGATCACAGAATGTCAGGGGCTGGAAGGGACCTCGACAGCTCGTCCAGCTGCCAGAGCAGGATCACCTAGGATCACACAGGAGTGCATCCAGGCAGATCTTGAATATCTCCAGAGAGGGAGACTCCACCATCCCCCTGGGCAGTCTGTTCCAGTGCTCTGTCACCCTCACAGTAAAAAAAATCATCCTCATGTTTCCATGTAGCTTCCTATGCCTCAACTTCCACCCATTGCCCCTTGTCCTGCCATTGAGCATCACTGAGCAGAGCCTGGCTCCATGCTCTTGGTACTCACCCTTTACATGTTGATAACCATTGATGAGGCCATCTCTCAGTCTCCTCCTCTCCAAGCAGCACAACCTCAGCTTCCTCAGGTTCTCCTTGTAAGAGATGTTTTGTTTCCTTCATCATTTTCATGGCTCTGTGCTGGACTCTATGAAGCAGTTCCCTGAGGTTCTTCTTGAACTGAGTGACCCTGAACAGGACATAGTGCTCCAGATGTGACCTCACCAGGGCAGAATAGAGGAGGAGGAGAACCTCTCCTGACCTACTAACCACAACCCTTCTAAGACACACCAGGATGGCATTGGCCTTCTTGGCCACAAGAGCACATTGCTGGCTCATGGTCACACTTCAAGCCTAGGACAGGGACAGAAGTTCCTTTCAAGTTCCACAAACCTAAAGTTTTCCTTTTGATACTCAGAGCCACTGGAGTAAACGTTTTTTTTTTTCCTCTCATACCTGGGTGTGCAGGCCAGGACACCTGCCTTGCATTTGATAAATAATGCAAACCTTGCTTTGAATTCTTTTTTATTCCAAGACAGTAAATTTACCTGGGGAAAAATGTGTAAATATTGAAATCATGTCCTGCAGACTTGAAGTAGAGGGTGACAACATTTTCAGACTTAAAAAGAACTCTGATTGCTTTCCTTCTCAAGGATATGTACTGCTTGAGCCTTGTTGATGCTCAGGCATGGCAGGACTTAGCCAAGCATTCCAGTTTCTTCTTGACTTCTTAGAAGCTGCACATACTCTTGCTGTGAGCTGATAAAATTCTCTTTACCACAGAATTAAAGTGAATCTTATCCACTGAGATTCCAAAAGGTAGCATGAGACAAAAACACATCAAACAAGGCTCTCCTTAGGTGAACCTCTAGAGCTGAAGCAGAAGACTGAAGTAAATTTGAAAGCAGAAGTTTAAATGTGTTCCTCAAAGGGTGGTACTGGGACCAGGGCTGTTTGATGTCTTTGTTGGTAACATGGACAGCAGGACTGAGACACTCTCAGCAGGTTTGCTGATGACTCCAAGCTGTGTGATGTAGGACATGATGGATGGAAGGGATGGCATCCAAAGGAACCAAATCTTATGACGATCAGTAGAGAGTCATAGAATGTATTGGGTTGGAAGGGACCCCAAGAGGTCATTCAGTCCAATCTCCCTGCAGTAAGCAGGGACATCTCTAACTAGATCAGGCTGTTCACAGCCCCATCAAGCTTGACCTTGAATGGTTCTAGGGATGAGGCCTCCACCACTTCCCTGGGTTCTGGTGTTCCACCATGGCTAAGTGCAAGGTCATGCACCTGGGTGGGGGTAATCCCAAGCACAAATCCAGACTGGACAGAGAATAGAGAGCAGTCATGAGAAGGACTTAGAGGTACTGGTTGATGAGAAGCTTAGCGTGTGCCAGCAATCATAGAATCATAGAATGGTTTAGGTTGGAAGGGACCTCAAGGATCATCCAGCTCCAACCCCCTGCCATAGGCAGGGACACCTCCCACTAGAGCAGGCTGCTCAAGGCCTCATCCAGCCTGGC
>WAAF01010209.1:126418-152203 GCA_013400475.1 Tricholaema leucomelas | reverse complement strand
ACCTTACACTTGGCCTTGTTAAACGTCATGAGGTTGGCCTGGGCCCACCTCTCCAGCCTGTCCAGGTCCCTCTGGATGGCATCCCTGCCCTCCAGCAAGTCAGCTGTGCCACACAGCTTGGTGTCATCTGCAAACTTGCTGAGGGTGCACTCAATTCCTCTGTCCATGTCACTGACAAAGATGTTACAGAGCACTGGTCCCAGCACTGACCCCTGAGGAACACCACTTGGCACCGGTCGCCAGGTGGACATTGTGCCCTTGATCACCACATATGATTCTATGATTCGGGTTGGACTTGGTGATCCTGAGGGGTTTTTCCAACCTGAATGTTTTTTGTGATTCTTTCTCTCTACTCCAGTCTGAGGTCTCATCTGTAGTAGTGTATTCAGCTCTGGAGTCCCCAGCACAAGAAGGACAAGGATCTGTTAGTGTGGGTCTGGAAGTCATGTGGATGGTCAGGAGACCAGAGCTAGTCCCTTTTGAAGACAGGATGATAGAGTTGAGGTTGTTCAGCCCGAAGAAGACAAGGCTCTAGGAGATCTTAGAGTATCTTCCACTTTTTAAAGGAGGCTAGAGAACAGCTGGAGAGGGACTTTTTACAAAGGCGTGGAGTGACAGGATGAGGGGGGATGGCTTCAAACTGGAAGCAATTTGATTTAGATTAGATGTCTAACAAAGAATTTCTTCCCTATGAGGGTGCTGAGGGAACTTGCCAAGGCACTGTGCCTGGAAGTATTGAAAGCTGGGTTGAATGGGGCCTTGAGCAACCTGGTATAGTAGGAGATGTGCCTAACCATGGCAAGGGGTTGGAAGCCTCTTTTAAGGTCCCTTCTAACCCAAACTGTTCTGTGATTTTACAACATTTAAGCAAAGCTTAAATTGATAAGCAAATGAGTTAAAAATTGGTTATACAGTTTTGTGTTTAATGAAGTGAGGACTGCCTTACTAAGTAGGAAGGTGTCCTGTATGCCAGTCTCCTCTGAAGGTTCAGAGGGCTGGCCTTGCTTGCTTGTTTTTGAACAGAGAGATCCTTCTTTAAATCCCTTCTGTCAAGCTGTAGCTGATAGATTGCAAAGCAATGCACTAAACAGCATTCCTGTTTTCCTAAGTTAAGTAAGTAAAAAGCCCTTAAATATGCTGGATCCACAAAGTGGAAAACAAGTTAATCAAATCAAGTTTTATAGTTGACATCAGGATTTGGCTTTCCAGTATTTGAAGGGAGCCTACAGGAAAGCTGGGGAGGGACTATTTACACGGTCTGGTAATGTTAGGATGAGGGGGAATGGGTTTAAGCTGGAAGAGGGGAGATTTAGACTGGATGTTAGGAGGAAGTTCTTTACAGTGAGGGTGGTGAGACACTGGCACAGGTTGCCCAGGGAGGTTGTGGATGCTTCCTCCCTGGAGGTGTTTAAAGCCAGGCTGGATGAGGCCTTGAGCAGCCTGCTCTAGTGGGAGGTGTCCCTGCCTATGGCAGGGGGGTGGAGCTGGATGATCCTTGAGGTCCCTTCCAACCTAAACCATTCTATGATTCTATGATTTATTTGTTGGGTTTGTGTGTCTTTCAGACAAGGGAAGTGTTATCTGAAGACTATAATCAGTTCAATTCACAAAACATGCCTTAAGATTTCAAAACGAGATCTCATCTTCCATAACATTTTTTAATTGGGGAAGCAGAAAAGGAAAACAAGGCCTTTGTTTTGCTGTGTCCCTTTTGACTTCCACTTGGTTTCCCAACTCTGAAAGGCCTATCTGTTCAACTCTATTAGCAGAAATGAAGAAGGTACTCTGCCGGCACCCGAAAAATGAGTTTGTAACCCAGCAAAAACAAATGTCAGAATTGTTTTGTGTGCAGGAAGTTCACTTGTCAGTGCAGGTTGTTCTTGGTTCTCGTTTTAGGATGCAGTTTGCAAGATATTGAAGTGAACTTCATTTAAGATGCATTTTGTGAGATATTGAAGCTAAGACTTCATTTCAAGTTCCAACATACATTATTTGGATGACTCTGTATTCATCTTGGAACAATCACATCTAAGGCTGAAGGCAATACTTCACACTTCATAGAATCACAGAATGGTCTGGGCTGGAAGGGACCTTTAAAGGTCATCTAGCTCCATCTAGCCCTATCACTGGTAGGGGTTTGGAGCCTAGACCATGTTGCTCAAGGCCTCATCCAACCTGGCCTTGAACACCTCCAGGGAGAGGGCACCCACAGCATCCCTGGACAGCCTCTTCCAGTGTCTCACCACCCTCACTATTAAAAAATGGTTTCCTAATCTCCAGTCAAAATCTCCCCTCTTCCAGCATCAATCCATTCCACCTCATCCTTTTCAAAAGTCTCTCCCCAGCTCTCCTGTAGCCCCCTACAGGTCCTGGAAAGCTGCTCTAAGGTCTCCCTAGAGCCTTCTCTTCTCAAGGCTGAACAGCCCCAACTCTTTCAGCATGTCCCTAGAGAGGAGATGCTCCAGCCTCTGATTATCTTCCTGATTTCCTTAGACCCTTTCCAACACCCGTCCTTCAGATATTTATGAACTTTAGTAAGATCCCCTCTCAGGCTTCTTTTCTCCAGGCTAAACAACCTCAGCTCTCCCAGCCTTTCCTCATCAGACAGATATTCCAGTCCATCATCCTCATAGCCTCCATTGGACACTCTCTAGTATATCTCTGTCCATCTTGAACTTGAGTCCTGAGAACTGGCCACAGGACTCCATGATCATAGGATGATTTTGACTTTAAGATCATAAATGCTTCAGTAAATAATTGGAGGGGATCAAATGCAGGAAAAACAGCCTGAGCCTTCAAGCTTCAAGTAGCCTCTTTAAATCCACCCTAATTTTAGTATCTTTCCTGATGGGTATGTTCTTTAACTTGCCACATGTGCAGTTCCCTCTGACTCCTCATGGCTTGGACCCTTTGGTCACTCCACCTCTCTGATACTGTAGAAGTGAATTACCAGTAGAAATGAATGGCTGTCCTGGGGAGGAAGTGCAGTCATGAGTGCAAGGTACTGCTGTTTCTCATTTTGTGATGCTTTTTAGAAGGTTTGGCAACTTTTGGTCTTGGTCACCTTGCGGCAAAATTGGCAATAGTGAGAATTTCAAAAATAAGAAAGGATTTGGGTTTGGTTATTTTCCCCAGTTCTTTAGGTTGATATCCAAACTGAGGGCAGCATTTCCTTTTTAGCATTGTTCTGCAGCAAAAAAATATTTCTTGGTGAGGCTGAAAATGGAAAAAAAAAAAAAGAGTTTGTGTGCAGAGAGGAATGTGGAGGGCAGGAGGGTGCACATTCCAGCTCGCCTGTGCTGGTGCGGTGATGCAAAGCAGCTGTGGGTCGAGTTCACTGGCCCTTGTGCTGTGCAGTGCATGCCTCTGCCCCCCGAAATGCTGCTGGTTTGAGACTGCGTGGCTTCAGCTCTTCAAGACGTGCAAAAATGCTGCTGTGTATTAAATGCTAGTTTTGGAATCTAGGGAGAAGATGTGGGAGGAGTAAGGATGTGGAAGTGCTGTCCCCAGACTGATCAGTGCAGTGCTGCTGCTGGTAACTGAGAAGGTTTGATTCCCCCCCCCAAAAAAAGCTTATTTAAAAGGGGGGAGAAATGGGGAGGGGGAAAATAAAAGGGGAAAAAAGCGCTTGCCATGGGTGTACTGTAGAACTCTTTACATTTTATTGTAGTGGTTTTGTGTTGGAAAATTTCCTCTCTCTTGATCAGTATTAATGGTAGCTCAGGACTTTAAACGTTTCTGTGTCTATATGCATGTAAAACCTCTATAGATGTGTACAAAATTCTCACTTAGGGGATGGATTAAATCTTTTCAGTGTTTTTAATTTGGCTTTTTATGATTAGAAATATTAAAAAAAAAAAAAAAAAAAAAAACAAAACAATCCTTAGAGGTTTTCTTTCTCATACATGAGCAATAGGTAACCTGAGTCACTTGTCACTTCTCAGTAATGAGAGAGAGTTTCTGTAGGCTGGGGCTGCTCTCTGAGCCTTGGAAATGGGATTCTGGACTCCAGGAGAGGAAATGAGGGGCAGCTGATCAAATACTGGCATCAACCACCTAATCATGGGAAATGCTTTTTTGGCTGGATTCAGGATAATGTTACCGTGGATAACACAGTACAAACTACTGCAGAAAGTTGCTTATCTTTACAGGTTGTCTTTGCAACCCAAATGAAGTTTTGTTGTGCCATCCTCACAGGAGAAAAAAAAGCAACAAAAACCCCCAAGATTTTCAGTCCTTTCTGTTCGATCTCCCCTCAGAGGCATGGGGGATGCTGGAGCACACTCAGATTAAGGGCACTAAAACCAGCAGAGTTGCTTTTTATTTATGGGCTATGAAAAATATAAATAGAAAGCGGATTTCTGTCCTCTTGCTTATTGAATGTGTCCTATTGTCCCTCTAAGCTCGTGAAATCCTCTCGTAACAAAAGTCTGACCTGTAAACTAAGGGAAAAGGTCAGGCAATTATATTAGGTTGCTTTTAACAAATTGTATTTTATTTTGCATCAAGGGGTAAAGGGAAAAGGATGTTTACCTTGGGTCGTGCAATCGTTTTACCTCCCAGCTGAGTCGGGCTGGGCGGGTGATGGAACTTGAGAGCTGATGACCACCCAACAGCTCGGCTCTGCCCTCCCCTCGCACCCCTCCTTCCCTGCAAGGCTGGGGAGGCTTTTAGGGGTTATGAAATAGCAGACAGCAATTTAAACGGTCAGCCTGCAGCAAAATGAACATTGCAGTAGTTAGATTTGGGCAGTGAACGTCTGAGAAGTGATGACAATAAATCCATGAAATTTTGTGTATGGCATTACAGCCAAAATAAATGGAAAAGGAGATCCAGAGCAGAAGCAAATCCCAGCTCACTGTAAACACGCCGGGACACTGTTCTTTCCCAAACACCTGGCAGCTGGTACAGAAACTCATGGCTTGAGTAGCCAGAAGCTGCAGGAATATGTATGAAGGGAGGGGTACGTTAAGGTCTGTGAGAAAGGGGAAGTAATGCACGTTTAGAAACTGGATAGGGGAGAACAGGGAAGGTTTTCCTGCCTCAAGGACCTCAGAAGAAGTGGGCAGGAAAGTGCTGCAACTGTGCTTAAACAATCCTAAATACTTGTTTCGAGGTTGCTACCAGGCTCAGGCTCTTTTGGTTTCTCTGAGACTTAAGACCTTCCGTGTCTCCTCCCAGGATCTGTTATGCTGTCCTGACTAGCAGCAACAACTACTTCTGCTCTGACAGCATTTTCCCAAGCTGAGCCCAAACAGTGGCTTCATGCAGCAAAAAAAAAAGGCCATCTTGATAAAATCTGGGAGCCTGCTAACCCTCCCAGGTGACTCCAGACCTGTTAGCCTGACCTCAGGCTTTTATACCACTTTGAAGTGAACAAAATGGCCTGGTAAATAATAACAGTCAACCCAGATGCATCAGGTTGCTAAATGAAGGACTTCTCTAAACCAAGGAGGCGCAATGCTTACCCATTTGGACTTGTAGTGCAATATTTTGCACGGTGCTGTGCAGAAAATTATTGTCTTTCCTGGAAGGTAGACGTTGAGAGCTAAAAAAAAAATGTTTTACCTGAAGGTGAATCCATGCTGGCAGAGCAGGTTCTGTACTCTGTGCTCTCTGGTGACTCTAAGGTCCATGTTATCACAAACAACTGCTGTGCTGCTTTACAGAACGCTTCAGTGCTGTAGCATGACCTCCTTACGCTTGCTCCTGGTGTCACTCACTCCTCTTCAGTTAATTAACTTCATGAATTAGATTTATACAATGCAAGTGCCATTGCTGCTGGTTCCAGAGAACTTGCCTCATGGCTTCAGCCTTCACCCTATCCATAGTCGTAAACAGCCAGGACGAGGCACGTTTTAATGTCATTTCTTCAGAAGCCAGCTATTGCCTGAGTAACATCATGTGGGAGGCTGGAATGTGTGATGGCTCAGTAGTGTGTTACCAGGTTGGCCTTTCTTCTCCTTAATTATTAATAGTAATAATAGTGTGCAGTGCATTAGCCTCCTTGTGCCACTGTAAAAATATCCAAAATATTTGGCTTTTCTACATTTCCTTTCTTCTTCAGTACTACTATTCCGGTGTTTAAGCCCATCTCATTCTTTCAACTGTTGTCTTTGTGGCATTCCTGCTGTGGCCATCCCAGTTTATCATTCTCGCTCTTAAAGCCTTCTGCTTTATTAAGCAGCCAAGTCACATTCTGTTACACGTGAAATGGTTCCACAGGTGTCATTTCCCATTATACTTTGTCTTTCTTTGAGGAAGAGAACATGAGCCACCAGCATGCACTTGCAGCACAGAGAGCCAGCCAGAGCCTGGGCTGCAGCGAGAAGCGTGGCAAGCAGGGCGAGGGAGGGGATTCTGCCCCTCTGCTCCACCCTGGTGAGACCACACCTGGAG
Organism: Tricholaema leucomelas; assembly: GCA_013400475.1. Taxonomy (NCBI): domain Eukaryota; kingdom Metazoa; phylum Chordata; class Aves; order Piciformes; family Lybiidae; genus Tricholaema lacrymosa; species Tricholaema leucomelas. Next base: position 145,804 of record WAAF01010209.1, on the reverse strand, counting down.
CACTGTGTTCAGTTTTGGAGCCCCTGTTACAAGAAGGATCTGGACATGCTGGAGTGTGCCCAGAGAAGGACCATGAGGATGATTAGAGGGCTGGAGCTGCTTTACTATGGAGGCAGACTGAGAGAGTTGGAGCTGTTCAATTTGGAGAGGAGAAAGCTCCAAGGAGACCTTATTGTGGCCTTCCAGTATCTGAAGAGGGCTACAAGAAAGCTGGGGAGGGACTTTCTAGGGTGTCAGGTAGTGACAGGCAAAACTGGAAGTGGGTGGATTCAGACTGGATGTTAGGAAGAAGTTCTTCACCATGCAGGTGCTGAGACACTGGAACAGATTGCCCAGGGAGGTGGTGGAAGCCTAATCCCTGGAACTTTTTAAGGCCAGGCTGGATGTGGCTCTGATCTAGTGTGAGGTGTCCCTGTCCATGGCAGGGGGAATGGAACTGGATGATCTTCGAGTTCCCTTCCAACGCTGACAGTTCTGTGATTCTGTGGTTTTGTTGGGGTTTTGGGGGGATTTTTTTCCTATTGAACTTAATTTTGCCAGTGACAGTATTCAGGTAAGGTCACAGCATCTCTGTACTTCTTCAGCTGCTTCCTGGAATTTTATGTTTAACTGCATGGACTCAGCTGTTCTGATCAGAAAAAGTTGTCCTTTTAACGACATGATCTTAAAAAAATATGATCATTTCTTAACAATGTGATCTCTGCAAGAGGTGAGAATTGTTTCACAGACTCCTTTTAAGGCTGTTTTCTGTTTGAATGGTTGGTTTCCAAACTTGAGTAACATCATTCATGGAATAAACTATGTAAATGTAACTTTATTTTACTTCCTTTCTACTTATTGGACTCATCTCCCAGTATCCACAATTGTTTGGAGCACCTCTGCTATGAGGACAGGCTGAGAGAGTTGGGGCTCTGCAGCCTGGAGAAGAGAAGGCTTCGAGGAGACCTTTCCAGTCTGGAGCTTTCCAGTATCTGAAGGGAGCCTACAGGAAAGCTGGGGAGGGACTATTGACAAGGTCTGGTAATGTCAGGACGAGGGGGAATGGGTTTAAGCTGGCAGAGGGGAGATTTAGACTGGATGTTAGGAGGAAGTTCTTTACAGTGAGGGTGGTAAGACACTGGAACAGGTTGCCCAGGGAGGTTGTGGATGCTTCCTCCCTGGAGGTGTTTAAAGCCAGGCTGGATGAGGCCTTGAGCAGCCTGCTCTAGTGGGAGGTGTCCCTGCCTATGGCAGGGGGTTGGAGCTGGATGATCCTTGAGGTCCCTTCCAACCTAAACCATTCTATGATTATTTAGGAAACCAGCAAAACAGGTATCTGTGAGCTGTACATGACATTGTATCTAACTGATGTGGTGGGTTGATAAGTCTGAAGGACAGGATGCCACTCGGAGGCACCTGGATAGCCTGGAGAGGTGAGCATCTCATGAGGTTCAATAAAGCAAAGTGCAAGGTCCTGCACATAGGTCAAGGTGTCACTCGATATTGATACAGGCTGCAGAGGAGGACTTGAGGGTGCTGGTGGTCGAGAATCTGGACAGGAGTCAGCAGTGGGCACTTGCAGCCTGTTCTGATGCGCCAGGTTGGGCATCAGGATGAAGTTCTGCACAATGGGAGTGGTGAAATAATGGAATGGGCTGTGCAGGGATGTGGTTGAGGCCCTGTCCCTGAAGACATTCAAGATCAGCCTTCATGTGGCTGTGAGCAACCTGCTGTAGTTGGAGGTGTCCCTGCTGTGTGCAGGGAGGTTGAACAAGATGACCTTTGAGGGTCCACTCCAGCCCAATGCAATCTGTGAATCTGCAAACTTATCTTTGTTAAGCCTTTTCCTATGTTGTAAATAAACACTTGGTCCCTCCTGGCACCCTCCTCTTTTTAGGTATCCTCTTTTGTGAAGCTTTCAGGACAAAACCAAGCGAACTTAAGAGTTTATCTGTTGCCAGATAAGCAGTTTGCTTTGTGATTAGAAAAACAGAGAGCAGTTTGCTGTCAGCTTTCATGACAAGTGTGTGTATTTTAAAGCAGTATTTTAAACAATAGCTGGAGATACTTATTGCTGTGAAAGATTGGATTAAAAAGCAGCAACTCCTGAGCATGCAGACTGAACTTTAAAATAAGATGACTTGACAGATTTCTCCTGCAAAAATAAAACACTCTTTTATCCATTTTGTGGCAAGCCCACCAGCTAATAGCTTGCAAATTAAGTTGTCTGAGCTTTTGCCTTCCCTTGTTTTCTTCATAACTGTTGCATTAGCAAGCAAGGATGAGCTCATCTGTATTGCGTGCGTTGCAACCCATCCACATCTGAAGGACTTCCATTGCCTTGCAATCCCCTTTGAGACTGAAACCACACTTCTTTTGTTTGCCATTTGCTACTCAAACTGTTTTCCATGTCTGAAATCTGCCCTGCAAATAAGCCACATTTCTGCTTCTCTGGTTTGCATGTAATGAATGTGCACTACTGTCTTTGTGCATACTGTTGCCTTTGTCCCAGCTTTTCAGGAGAACAGGGGATTGTCATGGCAGGCTAATATATATAGAGAGAGAGATAGATAGAGAGAGAGAGAGTTAGAGAGAGAGAGTTAGAGAGAGAGAGTTAGAGAGAGAGTTAGAGAGAGAGTTAGAGAGAGAGAGAGTTAGAGAGAGAGAGAGTTAGAGAGAGAGCGAGAGTTAGAGAGAGAGCGAGAGAGAGATATGAGTTGCTTCGTTTCTGTTTGTCTTTGATTATTTGGCACGTTACTAAGTGTTAATTTTAGCACTCTTTGAAAGGTGTAAGCAGATTCATAGGAAGTTTGAGCAGACCAGTGGAAACGGCTTTCTGCTTGTCTCACAGCATGGAGCAGATGTTCTGGGGTTTCTAGACTGTGCAAGTGTCCAAGAGATTTGAAAGACTACAAACCTTGCACCAAAATGTTTGCAGAGAATGACTTCGGTGCTTTTGTTTGTAGGTTCTTTAAACACTGTCCCACCAAACTCTCTGAACAGGACTGATAAAACCAAGCTGTTAAATTCTTCCTTTCGATTTTGGAACCACTTATATAACTAAATTTGAAGAGAAACACCAGGAAACAAATACTCTTCAAAACCATTTTTTTTCCCTCTCTGCATTGGGACTGAACTCAGTAAGTCACAACATCATTTTTCCCATGTGGATGCATCTTATTACAGACCTTCCCTTCCCAAAGAGATCCTTGCACTGTTACAAACAGCACTTAAAGTCTCAATGAAAGCATAGAATGTCAGGGGCTGGAAGTGACCTCAAAAGATCATTTGGTCCAGCCCTCCTGCCAGAGCAGGATGACCTAGAGCAGATTACACAGAAATGCATCCAGATGGCTCTTGGGTATCTCCAGAGAGGGAGGCTCCGCAGCCTCCCTGGGCAGCCTCTTCCAGTGCTGTCACCCTCGCAGGGGAAAAGTCTTCTTCATGTTCACATGGAACCTCCTATGCCTCAACTTCCACCCATTGGCCCTTGTCCTATCTGGGGGGCTGCTATGACAGTTTTTGGCTCGGTTGGGTTTTGGATTTGTGTGTTGGTTGTTTGTTTTATTGGGTGTTTTTTTCAATTCAAAGGCTGTAAGACTTGAAAAAACTTTTTCTGCTTTGGGGATAAAGCAAAATAAATAATAAAAATGAAAAATCAAAGCTGTAATGGATGTGCTCATTTCTCTGACTAAATCCAGGAGGTATAGTTAATCTTTTTTGTTGTTGTTGTTGCAAAGCACTTCAGAGATCCTGAGTTTGGTACTTGGGGAAAAGCAGTTTGGAAAATGTTTGATTCAACAGGGCTCACTTTTCTAGAGTTGCATTATTGAATTTCATTGAAAGCCAATAATCTAATGACAGCTATTTCCTCAACTGGGACGACATGAAGCTGCTCTAGAAATTACTGGTAGATGTTTTGAGACAAGTAAAGCTTCAGTGACTTACTCGATCAGCAAGATGAGCTTTTACATTGGTTTGGTTGGTTTTTTTTTTCCTGTTGTACCTTCAAAATTGATCCTAAATGCTCAAAGAAATTTAAAGTTGTCCTGGGTTTTTCTTAGTCACATAATTACTTTAATATCAGGACTTGTTTCTGAATAAGTAACCAGAAATTACTTCTGTGAGAGAGGTCTCCTATGCAGTTTAAACTCCTGGCACGTTGTATAGTTAATAAAAAAGGTCTGGGTAGGTACTTTTTACCTTGTGCTGTTAAGAAGGGGGGAAGGGGGAGGAATCAGGGAAAAAAAAAAAAAAGGAGATGAATTTTTGTGTGATTGAAATGATGAAAACCTCATTTAAAACGTATTAAGGAGTATTTTGCTGAACTGATTTATTTCTCTACGGCAGAACTTAGCTTAACCTTTTATTTCTCTTGCAAGAATGGCTTTGAGTGTAATTTAAACTGTCAAATGACATTTATCAAATGATGGTTTTGCCCCGCAACAGGCAAATGTCTTCCACAAAATTGATTAGCTGCTGACCTCATTCACCCTTTTCAGACCCTTCAAGGTAGATTTCAAAGAGTTGTAAAATAATCACTTCACTTTCAGTTTATACTTCAACACAAGGCGTTTACTGTCCTGGTAGCAATAGCGAGGCGTGTTTCCACATCTGGGAGGGGAAGGATGGAAATGCTGCCTATAGCTCTGCCTGTCACCACCCAGCCCCTTGTGCTTTAACCTAAACCTCTGCTCCTTGCACGATAGGAGCAGCTTTGGAAGTGGCTTTTGGTAGAGTGAGAGAATAAATAAGATTAAGCAACTTTTATCTTCTAGGTGACTGCACTGTAGCAATCAGGGCAATGCTCCGTTCGGCAAGACCTGCAGGGTATTCGCTTTGTTAGGAAAGTGCTGGAAGAACGAAAGGTTATAGTCTCTGAAATGTGAAATTGTATACCTCCAAATAGTCTTCCTCTCTTGTGTTTCTGGTTCTGCTGTCTTCTTTGGGAAGAGCAATCCATAAGAAGGCAGTAGGCTTGCTTCTGTAAGCATTAACCTCCCCGTGAATGAATTAGCTGTGCCTTTGAAGGCTCTCTGGCCCTGTCAAAACTGCCTGTCTGAACATAAAGTGCTGATAGTTTCTTCAGAGCTCTCTGCAGCTCTCCTTGCCAAAGAAGAGCCTGAGATGCAGAGAGTAAACCACCGACATACAAAAATCTCAGAACTGCTGGCGGTGTGAAAAGTTCAGTTCTATTTTTAGACCTCAGTCATGTCTCTCTCCCAAATCCGCTCCCGCTTCCTCCAAAAGCCGCCGTTAAAAATACGCAAGTTTGGGGAAAGTGCACTTGACTTGGCCTCAGTAACAACCCAGTTGTAGCCTGTTTAGCTCTGCAGATCAAACTGCTGTGACTTGGCTCTCGATTCAGAAAGGGAGGTGGGAGACAAACAGGGCTAAAAAGAGAGTAGCACTTCCACAACCTCAGCCCCATCCAGCACCAGCAGGAGCAGGGATTTTCCTGCGTGTGAAAGTGCTGGGAGCTTTAGCTGCGCTTGAGATGTTGCAGCAAGCTGTTCAGTGTGAAAACACCTCATCCCTCCGCGGCTTCACCCAGCCTGCCTGAGCTGCTCAGTTAAAAGGAAACAATATCTACATTACATATTCAAGCAGGGATATAAAACTCTAGAAGCCACATACAGAAGGTTACAGAGGAGAATTTCCACGGGCAGCGTTAGGCCATGCTAAGTAGTCTGCTTGTGATGTGCTCAGGGTGAAAATCTGGACATTGATGTACGTGGATTTTATTTTTTGGGGGGGAGTATTTGGTGAGTTTTTAGGGGTTTGGTTGGGTTGTGTTGGTCGGTTTGGGGTTTTTTTGGGGTTGATTCAGTTTGGGTTTTTTTTTGGGGGGGTAGATAGGGTTTTGTTTTGGATTGTTTCTTTTGTTTTTTTATTTGGTTTGGTGGTTTGGGTTTTTTTGTGTGGGTGTTGTTGTGTTATAGTTGATGCTTTTTAATTGATGAGAGCAGCTGTAATGCCTCAGACCAGTTACCTGCTGCAGCATGGCAGTGATAGGCACCAGCTTGTATCTGGTGATGGTTGTTCTGGCTCCTTTGGCTCAACGTGCAATATATGCTGTAAATTGCCTTTATTATATGCTGCTTAAATATCTCATTGTCTGCTTTGCATACAGGCAATTTATTGCTGCTTATGTTCCGACAGAATGAAAACTAATGTTTAATTATGCATTGCCCTAGTAATGTGGTGTTTAGAGTGAATGTTTCTGAATTAAATAAGGGCCATTAATAATGGCTAACAATTTATGATATATTCATTGCTTGATTTCAAATCATATAAATTAGGGAAGCTTATTTGAAATGTCACCAATATGAGATGGCTTTGTGGGAACACCTCTCTGTGTGCTAATTTCGGAATCATTACCAGCTGAGTCTTACTATTTATTCAATGTCCAGTAGGCTTTTATTATTCTCTTATTTGCAGTTTAATTACAACCTCTGTTTTCCTGACAGTGTGAATTCAATCCTGAACCTGCAGGAGCAAAATGAGTTGCAATCAGTTGGTTTTCGCCTGAAAAGCCTCCTTTGGCTTCAGCCCCCACCCACCTGCCACCAGTCACAGCTCTGAGCACATCCCTAATGCATCATTATTTTTTTTTTTGGTAGCTCTCTGGTTAAAGGGGCAGTGCTACTCTGAAGCTTTTAAAACTGCTCTTCCTTAAAGCTGCTGAGTTGTGTGGGGGATGTCTCCACCTTACTCTGTAGCAATATCCCAGGAGAGGCTTGAATAAATCACTTCAAGGCATGTTTCTGGGTCAGTTATTAATATCTTGTGTGCATAAATTCACAAATGCTATTAATAGATGAGGTATTTATACATAATATGCAACTAGAATCTTAGTCATTTATATTTAAAATAATCCATTCTCTAAGGCTATTACACAGGATTTAAATTCCTCAAAGATTATACTGATCATTGTCTGTTTCAAACAGTGAGACAAACCGCAGCAAAACTCTGCATCGGCAGCCACACGTGAGGGCAGTTAAGTGCTGGAGCTTGCAGGACCAAAAGAACTTTTCTTTCTGGGTATGGTGCATTTGGAGATGCTCTAAATGTGGATTCTCTTAGCAGTAATTAAATGAAAGCTTGATCCTGAGTCCTGAGCAACAAGTCAGTCTCTGCCTACTGAGCTCTTTCTGCTTCATTTGTGTATCGTCATTATCTCTTGTGGGAAATTACTTCTTGCTTATGATTTCGGTAGGTTCAGAAGCACTCCTCAGAGGAAAATGGGTATTTCTCATTTCTTCTGTAATTATTCCAGCTCTTGTAACACAGTTCCTGTTGTAATTGGGAGTGCTGAACTTCTCATCCTCACAGTTGCATTTCGTTTGCTATCGCTGAGCGAGCTGTGGGTAACAAAAGGAGCTGCACAGAATACTTGGCAAAGGTATCACTTGCATCTTAGTTAACATCTTCTGTCGTGCTTGACTTCCAAGCACAAGAGAGAAGGAAGAAAAGCTGTCATCAGTGATGAGATGGAAGGCTCAAGGTGGCATCTTTGTGTTTCATATTTAACATCTTTCAGATGTGACCATTTCATACAATGTCAAGGGCTGGAAGTGGCATAGAGAGCTCATCCAGTCCAACCCCCCTGCCAGAGCAGGATCACCTAGATCAGATCACACAGGAACACATCCAGGCAGGTCTTGAATATTTCCAGAGAGGGAGACTCCACAACTCCCCTGGACAGCCTGTTCCAGTGCTCTGTCACCCTCACAGGGAAGAAATTCCTCTGAGTTTCTTTAGGCAGTGATGGCAAAGCGGAGAATTGAACCCTCTGACCTCTCCCTGTTTTTCCAGCTTTTCAAGGGCTGTTTGTTGGGGGAAGCCACGGATATTGTTTCTTCTTCCTCCTTCCCCCCACCCCGAAGTGGTTCCAGTTTCCACTAAGATCTAATGACACCAGGTATTCCTTTCTGTCATGTGTGCACTTTCCAATCTGGCCTTGCCAAATGTGCTGTCCCCTAAATTGTGCTGTTGCACAAAGACTTCAGACTGGAAAGGTTTAAATTAATTAACGCTCTGTGCCACTGGGACACGGCATTACTCAGCTGCTGTGCTAAACCAAAGGTCATCTCTGCTCTGTGTTCATCACTTGCTTCTTTTTGTTTTTCCCTCTTCTGCTAAAGAGGAATTCCCTAAAATATTGGAGAAGGGACTTTTACATCGCTCAGAGTTGGATCAGTCTCAAAAAAAAAAAAGACAACAATTCACCAGAAAACCAACAACAAAAGATGGGGGGGGAACCAACAACAAAAAACAACACAGCAAACAAAAATCAAAACCCAGAAACCAAAGCTCTTCCAAAAAAACCCCCAAAGCTCCTCAAAACAAAACACCACCAAACCATGCACAGCCAAGAAAAAAACCCTTTCTCTGTTAGCTTCCCTTTTTTTTCCTCCCCCCTGATTTGGAGGGTAGGGGATTATACATTCAGATCTTCGAGGGAAATTCCTAGGAGAAGTATTTTGGACGTTCTGCTTAGATTAAAAATCTCTGAAGTATGCAAATGCAAGCACATTTATCTGTTATTTCGCTGTGTAGATGACATTTGTAAGGCCCTCAGGTGCAATTAAAGCTGTGCCATTATAGCTTGAATTCAAATATTCACAGCATGCAAGCGAATCTCTGGATGTATCCAGAGAACTTTTTACATCAGCAGATGAAGAAAGCAAAATGCCCCTGAAAATTGGTTCAGTGCACTTTTGTGAAGTTGCATTCTAAGTTACCAGGGAAAGTGTGAGTAGAGATAATTGCAGTTAGACGAATTTGGCTTTAGTGGCAGCATTCAGTGGAAGACGCTCTTGGGATGACTTTTGGCTGGAATGTACAAGCAGGTAGATCTGTGACCCCTGTTTTCAGCATGGAATTTGTACACTTAGGCAGTTTAAAAGAGTAGGTGGTTCTGTATAAGCAAATCTTAAGTTTTATATTTCTGCATTATAGAAAAGAAGGCTGCAGGAAGATCTTAGAGCAGCCCTCCACTACCTGAAAGGAATCTACGAGAAAGCTCAGGAGGGATGTTTTACAAGGCCTTGCAGTGATAGGTCAAAGGGAAATAGATTGGAGCTTGAGGAGGGGGGATTTAAGTGTTGATATTAGGCAGAAGCTCTTTCCGGTGAGAGTGATGAGACACTGGAACAGGTTGCCCAGGGAGGTCATGGATGCCACCTCCCTGGAGGTGTTTAAAGCCAAGTTGGATGAGCAATCTGGTCCAGTGCAGGATGTCCCTGCCCATGACAGAGGGTTTTGAACTAGACGGTGTTAAAGGTCCATTCCAACCCAAGCCATTCTATGAATATACTTATCCCTACTTTTGTTTGCCCAACAGCTAAACTAGTTCTACAGGCTCAAGAACTTGCCCTGTAGCTTCAGGGTGAGGTTGGTGTCCAGTGATACCACCTGTAGTAAGGAGTGTGTATGCTAGGCACAGTGATTTTGGAGCAATGCTGTTATTTTATGTCATATTCAATGAGGTGTCAGTAGAATCTGTTGGGTTTGGACAGTTGTATTTTCAAAACTTTTCTGGAGTCTCTTCTTTTTCTCCATTTGGGAGGAGGAGGGAGTGTACAACCTACATCACCAAGGAGCAGAGCGTATTGAGCCCATCCCAAAGAGCTTCCTGTTTCCTGTCTCCACTCTGCTGTACAACTGCCATGCCTCTGTCTGAAGCTTCTCAAGGCTTCCCTAAGAACCAGTAAATTCCACAGATGTTATCAGTTTTTATGTGGGCTACAGGGATCTGAATGATAAAAACGAGGCATTGCAGGAAACATGACAAGGGCTTGAAGGTGCTGAAGTGCTGGGGCTGCTTGACCTGCCTGCTTTCATTGGGTTCTTTTGTCTGAGAGCTAAAACGGTTCTCACTCTTTTCTTGTTTTGTTTAACTTCAGTTCTGCAAAAACTCACACTTGCAAGTGAACCCATTTTTTTCCCCCTCCAGTGTTTATAACCTATCCCTGCCTCTGTGAAGGTATCTTGATAAACCAGTTTGCCATCAGTCAGCAATGTGCCCCAAAAGACCAATGGTCTCCTGGGGTGCATTAAGTAGTGTGGCCAGCAGGTCGTGGGAGGTTCTTCCTGCTCCTTGTCTGCCCTGGTGAGGCCACACCTGGAGTATTGTGTCCAGTTATGAGCTTCCTAGCTCAAGAGAGAATCTACTGCAGAGAGTTCATCAAAGAGCCATGAAGATGCCAAGGGGACTGGAGGATCTCTCAAGAGGAGAGGCTGAGAGACTTGGGGCTGTTCAGCCTGGAAAAGAGTGGGCTGAGAGGAGATCTTGGTGCTTATCAAGATCTGAAGGATGGGCATCAAGAGAATGGGGCTGGGCTTTTCTCGGTGGGCAAGCAGCAGGAGGTACAAACTGGAACAGAAGAGGTCTGATTTGAAATTAAAGAGAAACTTCTTTACTGTGAGGTGCTGGATCACTGGACCAGGCTGCTTAGAGAGGTTGGGGAGTCCTCTTCTCTGGAAACTTTTGAAATCCACCTAGACATGTTTCTGTGCAACCTGCTCTAGGTGAGCCTGCTTCAGCAGGGAGGTGGGACTAGATGATCTCTGGAGGTCCCCTCCATCCCCTACCACTTCGTGATTCTTGATGCTCTGTTCAGTAGGGTAGCATTTAAAGGCAACTAACAGCTTCCTAAGATGGAAAACAGTGTTGGATAAGCAGTGCTAAGAACAGAGGAGCACCCTTGTGTTGCTCTATCCACCTCTGCTGTGCATTTGTACTCGTAGAGAGTTGGGTTTGCCTCTAAACTTTGTTTAGCAAATTTCAGCAAGATGTGCTCTGCATGAGTAAAAGAGTCTGACCGGGTGAATTGAGATGCAGAGGCAGGGTGTAGAGTACCATAAGGTGAAATGTATGTCAGAGGTATTTGGTGACTGTCACTGGAATAGGTTATCTCATTCATGAGCTGGAAGCACCACTACAGCTGAGAGTTCTTTGTCTTCTGTTCAGCATGGTTTAGTTACAATTCACTGCAGTGTTATTTGATAGATGCAGTAATAAAGCCATGTCTACAAAGCAGGTAACGGTAAAGCTGTCTGCAGTTTAGCACAAAGATGTGCTAAGAAGTGAGTTTCAGATACATATGAGAAATCCTAACCTTGAGAAGAGTGACAGGATTTGTTTTGAAGGTAGAATTCTTCTCATTGGAAGAGACCTTTAAGGTCATCAGGTCCTTTGACTAGAACAGACAGTCCCTATAAATAAAGCTTCAGAAAGAAAGGCTTAGAACTCACATCTCCAGGTGTTTCTAAGGAAAAAAAATCTATTTAAGTAGTTTGTCTGACTTGAACAATCACAAAAGTGCCTGAATGCTTCAACAAACTGTGAGTGCAGCACTTGTGTAAGAGATAAACCTCTGCTTATTGAGCTCCGTGTGTGTGTGTGTGTGGATGTGTTCACATGTAAGCAGAATTTCACTTCAGGTTCTATGAACAGCAGCACTGTTCAGCATGTATTCAGCATATGCTATCGCAGCACTGCAGACTGGGGGTGAGTGGCTGGAGAACAGCCTGGCAAAGAGGGACCTGGCAGTGCTGAGTGACAGCTGGCTGGACATGAGCCAGCACTGTGCCCAGGTGAGCACAGAAGGCCAGTGGCATCCTGGTTTGTATCAGGAAGTGCGGCCAGCAGCACCAGGGCTATAATTCTGCCCTTCACTGGCACTGGGCAGACCTCACCTTGAACACTGTGTGCAGCTCTGGGCCCTCACTGCAAGAGAGAGATTGAGGGGCTGGAATTGGGGCAGAGGAGAGCAACGAAACTGGGGAGTGGGCTGATGAGGAGAGGCTGAGGGAGCTGGGGGTGTTCAGCCTGGAGAAGAGGAGACTCAGGAGGGACCTTATCACACTGAAGGAAAGCTTCAGGTAGTTGTAGAGTGTGATAAGGTCCCTCCTGAGGGTCAGGTGGAGGTCATGCTCTGCTCCCAGGTAACTTGTGAACGGATAAGGGGACATGATCTGAAGCTACACCAGGGGAGGTTTAGGTTGGATGTTAGAAAGCACTTCCTCATAGAAAGGGGAATCAGACACTGGAATGGACTGCCCAGGAAGGTGGAGTCACCATGCCTGGAGGTGTTTAAGGCAAGATCGGCTGTGGCACTCAGTGCCAAGGTCTGGTCAGTGTGGTGGTGTTAGGACACAAGCTGGACATGACAATCTCAGAGATGCATTCCAGGCTCAGCAGTTCTGTGATTAGTCAATACTGAGGCTATTTCATGTGCTGTAAAGGTAAGCAGTGATTTGAAATCTCCTAGTGTTTGCATTATCTGGGGAAAGCATAACTCACTTGACAAAACAAGAGCAGTGTGTTGGGATGAAAGACCTCCCTGCTGGAATCCTCTTGACCTGCCATAAAAAGTACACTCCAGGTCTGCTTTGAAGCACTTTTTTCCCTTAAAGCTAGTATAAATATGTAATGCTGTTTCTTTTCCAAAGTGTCAATCTCAGGATCGCATTTAATCCGGAAAGAATCAAACTACTCTTGGCATTGTTCTTTCACTTGCATTCGCTTCCAGACCAAGGACAAGAAGTAGTTGACCAAACAACATTTCTGTAATTAAGACACATGCAGCATCTTTGCAACTAAATCTCTTCTGTTTTCTTTAGATCAATGAACTAAGCCATGTTCAAATCCCTGTTATGCTGATGCCAGATGATTTCAAAGCCTACTCAAAGATAAAGGTGGACAATCACCTTTTCAACAAGTAAGTGCAAGTAACAGTTCTTTGTAGAAGTGGATGGTGACAGCGACTGTTGTTTTGAACTGCTGTGAACTCTGCTATTTTTCAGTTCATGGACTAAAGTTTTGGTGATTAAGTTAATCCTGTGATAAACATAACCATCTGTGCTGTGCTGAAAAGCAGCAGCAAGGGCTGCTGGGTAGTAGTTTTCCTCTGTCTGCTTTATTACTGCCTTCTGAGTATCTTAGGTACTGAAGGTGATCCTTTCTTGATTATTTTTTTGTCAATCCATAAGCATTTAGGTGGGTATTTTATTTTTAACAGCATCAGTTCACCTGCCTGGTCTTTGTTAAATGAGGTATTTGGACAGGAATGAGAGTTTAAAGCATATATCAAAGCTTTTTATAAACCATAATGCCAAATCATACCAATCCTTACAGAAACTCCAAAATTGAGATAATTTCTTTTGCCTCCATCACTTAAAAATTCAGTGCTCTGTGAGCAGTATGTGCAGATGTCCAAAACTATTCATGCTGTACTGTGTAAATCCTGAATTTATGCAAGCAGATATTTGAAACAAGTTAGAATTCTGCTTCTTTGACCTTTCATAGAATCACAGAATTAACCAGGGTGGAAAAGAACTTGGAGATCATCAAGTCCAACCTATCACCTAACACTTTCTAACTAAACCGTGGCACTAAGAGCCTTCATCCAGTCTCCTTTTAAACATCTCTGGGGATGGTGACACCACCGCCTCCCTGGGCAGCCCATTCCAATGTTAATCACTCTTGCTCTGAAGTCCTAACATCCAGCCTGAACCTGTCCAGGCACAACTTGAGACTGTGTCCTCTTGTTCTGTCACTGCTTGCCTGGGAGAAGACACCAACCCCACCTAGCTACAGCCTCCCTTCAGGTAGGTGTAGACAGCAATGAGCTCTGCCCTGAGCCTCCAGGCTGAACACCCCCAGCTCCCTCAGCCTCCCTCACAGGGCTGTGCTCCAGCCTTCTCTGAGCACATTCAGCACCTCAACATCTCTCTTGAATTGAGGAGCACAGAACTGGTCACAATACTCAAGGTGTGGCCTCATCAGTGCTGAGTACAGGGGCAGAAGGACTGCCCTGGTCCTGCTGGCCACACTGTTCCTGATACAGGCCAGGATGTCACTGGCCTTCTTGGCCACCTGGGCACACTGCTGGGTCATGTTGAGCTGTCAGCCAGTACCACCAGGTCCCTCTTTGCGTAGCTGCCCTGCACCCACTCTGTCCCCAGCCTGTAGCATTGCATGGGGAGAAGATCCAAAGTAACTTTCCTCATCTGTAAGTCTGAAATTACCACTATTAAAATGTACTGCATTGACCCAAATTTTCTTGAAGCTTTGGCACTTGTCACTACTTTCCTATGTCACAGATGGTTCAGTAATTCTTGTGTGATCCAGTCTAAGATTTCACCTCTGGTGTTATTTTGGGGCGATGGGCAAGTGTCATTTTTTGCTTTTCCGTTCAGTTTGCTAAGTTATCAAAGTGTGGTTTACGTTTGTTTGATTCAGTTACTTTGAAGCTTATTAGAAACAAATATGTCTAAATGTATTGAAAGTTGTAAAGAAAAAGAACAAATTGAGCCCAAATCTCATTAAGGAAAAATAAAGCATTGAAAGAAAGATTGTAAATCTCCTAACCTGCTGCTTCCCACGGACAAAACTGAGGCAGAATTAGTACTCTAGAGCTGCTTGTTGCATGTGCAGGAGACTAAGTTGATTTGGTTTGATATTCTTTCAGAGAAAACATGCCAAGCCATTTCAAATTTAAGGAATATTGTCCAATGGTTTTCCGAAATCTAAGAGAGAGGTTTGGAATTGATGATCAGGACTTCCAGGTAAGTTTGCTTTCAAAATGCCTAAACTGGTGATCTGTACAGATTGCAAAGTCTGGTGATGCTGCAGGTGTGAACAACCAGGCCTATGTGCTGAAGTAAACTTCTTTGGGTTTTTTTTTTGTGTAAGCTGGAGGAAAAGGAAGAGAAAAAGGAGATGTTCTTCCTCTTCCTTCCCCTACCTGCAAGCAGAGGGCTTGTTTTACTTTTGTTCTTGCCTTAGCTGCCTTACGCTATGATCCTTCTATATTTATTCCTCTCTGTTTCCCGTTACAGTCCTTCCAGTCACAGAACCCTAGAATTCTTTTGGTTGGAAAAGACCTCTAAGACCATCCAGTCAACCATCAACTGTCACTACCATGGCCATTAAACCATTTCTCAGAGTGCCATATCCACAGGTTTCTTGAACACCTTCAGGGATGGTGACTCCACCACCCCCTTGGGCAACCTGTTCCAATGCCTGACCACTCTTTCCTCAGCACACTAAAGCAGTTGTTCCTAATATCCAGTCTAAACCTTCCCTGGCACAATTTCAGGCCGTTTGCTCTTGTTCTGTCACCTGATACTGGGAAGAAGAGACCAACCCCCAGCTCACTGCAGCTTCCTTTCAGTGAGATCCCCTGTCAGCCTCCTCCAGGCTAAACAACCCCACTTCCCTCAGCTGCTCCTCACCTGCTCCATTCTTAAGACCCTCCAGCAGCTTTGCTGCCCTTCTCTGGACACACTCCAGCACTTCAATTTCTTTTTTGGAATGAAGAACCCCAAATGGAATCCAGTATTTGAGGTGTGGCTGTGAGCTGTGTTATTAAAACCGATGGTGGAACCTCTTGCAGCAGGAAGGAAGGATAATCTCTGGACACTACTGCCAAGAGCTGCTGTATTCAGCTGGGTCACTTAGATAACAGTCACTTCAGAGGTGTGTCTGTGTGAGATGTGGTTCATGAAATGACCACAGCCTGGAGGGGGACTTCACATTTTTTTTACTTAGAAGAGAGTGACCTGTGGCCTGGCAACTTCGTGCCGCTTCATCACGTCTCCTTTCCCTGTTGTTAAGAGGATCTGGAAACAAGTTGCTTGTGTAGGGGAGATAGAGCAAAACAAGACCTTGCTCTGGATTTGGCAGGGTTGTTCTTGCAAAAGAAAGTTCTTGAACTCTGCTTCAGTCTGGTTTGCCAATAGTCACTGACAATTCCCTTTTCCATTAACTGTTTCTAATGCTGTTTCAGTTCCAGGAGTAATTCTTTCTGCAGTCACACAATAAGATGTCCTTAAAAGCACTTCCAGTGGAACCCAGCACCACTTCCTCTGAGACTCCTTTGTTCTTTCAAACTATTTGGATGTGGGCTGCAATTCTATCTACAGTCTGTCCCTAAGATACTTATTTAATATCTTCTGTTAATATGATTTCAGGTGGTTAAACAAATTGTACAAAGTGCATTTGTACACTAACACTCCCGTTCTGCTCTACAGAGCAGACTGAACACAGCAGCCAAAATCTACCTCTTGAGTCCTTCAGCTGTCCTCTTTACCAATTTTCCCCTTTTCAGTATCAAGCAGTGTGTTAGAAATGCATCAGTGGGATAAAATGTGCTTGCAGCAGTGCAGATGGAGAATTAGAATCATAGAATTAAGTTGGAAAAGACCTTGAAGATCATCTATCCCAACCATTCTCTAACTGCCAAGTCTGCTGCTGGACCCTGTCCCTCAAATCCGCATCTCTGTAAGATCTCCTTAGCCCTGCTGGACACAATTTTCCTGATGGTCGCCAGGATGCCATTGGCTCTCTTGGCCACAAAGGCACATTGCTGGCCCATGCAGACCTTCAGGCATGGGGATTCAACCACCACACTGGGAGCCCTCTTCTAGTGGCTTGAGAACCTCTTCTGTGAAGAAATTTATTCTAATCTCCAGCCTAAACCTCCCCTGGTGCAACTTGAAGCCATTTCCTCTCCTCCTTTTGGATATTGTGCTAGTTTGAGCCTAGGTAGAATGCAGAGGAGGTAAAAGGTAAGCAAGATCTACTACTCAAAACAGCTGTTAATCCAATTTGCAGTGTACTATGGGTACACAAAGCCTCACTCCATTGGGGAGGAAACAAAAAAAACCTCCCCAAAGTCAGAATGCAGTCACATAAATAAAGACCATTTCATAATAATGACATTGCGGTTCTTAATTCTGGCATTTTGGAATATGTCTACTTTTAACTATATAACCACCAAAAAAAAACCCAACCCACAAAAAAGCCAAACCTCAAAAGCCCATCTGAGTAGCCACTGCTAGGTAATGGTACTGTTACCCCTAGGAACAGCAGCCCCCCAAATGAACACTTCTTTCATTGCTCATGAAAGGTTAAGACCCTATGTGCTAGTTGGAGCCTGGCTAGAATGTTTTGGTGAGAAGAATGAGATTGCAGGCTGTGAAAAGGAAACAGTGGTGATGTCTACTTCACTCGTGGGCTTGCTGAGATGTATAACAAGAACAAAAATCTAGATAACAGAGTTGCTCTCTGGGCTTTGTGGGCTGCACCTCTCTCTCTAGCCTAACCTAACCTGCCGTCTGTGTGACTAATCCATCTGCTTCCTCACCCCCCTGGCTGACCCTCCAAACTACCTTAAACATAAGGCAAGATCTAGGGTAAGGTAGAGGGGTGGGAGGAAGGTGGCAGGGTGGTTGGGAGCCCCTCCTGGGGACTCAGGTTTCTGGGAGGGCTGTTGTGTTTCTGTTGTACCTTTCACCTTGCCTATTTTTGTATATATTGTAACTCTCTGCTTGTGTATTGTGCTAAGCTGCAACCAGAAAGCTTCATTCAATTGCCAGAGCTGCTGAGTCTAGTCTGGGTGATTTTACTTAGTTGGGGGGGGAGGGGAGGGGCAGGGAACATCCAAACCATCACAGATATTTTTTAATTGCCTTATAATGAATCCTTTGAAATATTTACTATTAATAGTTTGGACTTTTAAAATGTATTTATAAAGAATATGTTCACAATTTTATTTATAAGAAATATTCATAATACTTTCAGATACTTCTAATGAAGCTTTTGAAGTATTTATTTGTAATTAATATGTTGGATATTTTTCAGTCCTTCTGGATATTTTGAAGTGTTTGTTTCTAATTAATATTTTGAATATTTTCAAATACTTTTCATGAATATTTTGAAGTATTTATCTGTAATTAGTATTTTGAATATTTGTAAGTGCTTACAAATATTTGGAAGTGTTTATTTGTAATTAATATTTTGAATATTTTTAAATACTTATAATGAATATTCTGAAACGTTTATTTGTAATTGATGCTTTGAATATCTGTAGGTACTTAGGAATAAATTGAAATGTTTATTTCTAATTAATATTTTCAATATTTTAGAATTCTTAAAATGACTTCTGAAATATGAAATGAAAATAATTTGTAATGAATGCTTTCAATATGTTAAGTACTTATTAATATTTTGAAATATTTGTAATATGTTGAATATTTTTAAGTGCTTATTAATATTGTGAACTATTTATTGGTAATTAATACTTTGAATATTTGTAAGTACTTAGGAAGATTTTGAAATGTTTATTTGTGATTAATATTTTGAATATTTTCAAGTTCTTATAATGACTTTTCTGAAGTATTTGTTTGTAATTAATACATTGAATATTTTTAAGTACTTAGGAAGATTTTGAAATGTTTATTTGTGATTAATATTTTGAATATTTTCAAGTTCTTATAATGACTTTTCTGAAGTATTTGTTTGTAATTAATACATTGAATATTTTTAAGTACTTAGGAAGATTTTGAAATGTTTATTTGTGATTAATATTTTGAATATTTTCAAGTTCTTATAATGACTTTTCTGAAATATTTGTTTGTAATTAATACATTGAATATTTTTAAGTACTTAGGAAGATTTTGAAATATTTATTTGTCCAGTCCCCCTTTGGCAAGGGGCTTGGACTTGATGGTCACTGTAGGTCCCTTCCAAACTCTTACATTTTTGTGATTCAGTGATTCTTTATTTGTAATTAATACATTGAATATTTTTAAGTACTTAGGAAGATTCTGAAATATTTATTTGTAATTAATACGTTGGATATTTTCAAATTCTTATAATGAATATTCTGAAATATTTATTTGTGATTAATATGTTGAATATTTTCAAATTCTTATAATGAATGTTCTGAAATACTTATTTGTGATTAATATGTTGAATATTTTTAAGTACTTATGGATGTTTTGAAGTATTTGTTTGTAATTCATATGTAGGATATTTTTAAGTGCTTTTTAATATGTTGAAGTGTTTCTTTGTAATTCATATTTTGAATCTTTTTAAATACTTATGATGAATATTCTGAAATATTCATTTGTAATTAATATTTGGAATACTTTTCAATGGGGGAAAAATAATAGAATAGAATACAATAGAATACAATAGAATGGGAATAGAATAGGAATAGGATAGGATAGGGTAGAATAGGATAGGGTAGAATAGGATAGGGTAGGGTAGGATAGGATACAATAGGGTAGGATAGGATACAATAGGGTAGGATAGGATAGGGTAGGATAGAATAGGGTAGGATAGAATAGAGTAGAATCAACCAGGTTGGAAGAGACCTCCAAGATCATCCAGTCTAACCTCCACTTATAAATTAATATTTCAGTTATTTTGACCATAAATTAATATTTTGACAATTTCAAGATAGTTATGAATATTTTGAAGTATTTATTTCTAATTAATATTTTGAATCTTTTCAAATACTTACAGTGAAGATTTGGAAATATTATTAATATTTGGAATCTTTTCACTGCTTATAATGAAGATTTTATTTGTAGTTAATATTTTGA
>WAAF01010209.1:0-125526 GCA_013400475.1 Tricholaema leucomelas | reverse complement strand
GAGGGGCCTGGAGCACAGCCCTGTGAGGAGAGGCTGAGGGAGCTGGGGATGTGCAGCCTGGAGAAGAGGAGGCACAGGGCAGACCTCATTGCTGTCTGCAGCTACCTGAAGGGGGGCTCTAGTCAGGGGGGGTTGGGCTCTTCTGCCAGGCACCCAGTGACAGAAGAAGGAGACACAGTCTCAAGTTGTGCCAGGGGAGGTCTAGGCTGGATGTTAGGAGGAATTTGTTGGCAGAGAGAGTGATTGGCATTGGAATGGGCTGCCCAGGGAGGTGGTGGAGTCACCGTCCCTGGGGGTGTTCAGGAAAAGCCTGGATGAGGCACTTAGTGCCATGGTCTGGTTGATTGGATAGGGCTGGGTGCTAGGTTGGACTGGATGATCTTGGAGGTCTCTTCCAACCTGATTGATTCTATTCTATTCTTGGAATATTTTAAAATACTTATTATGAAGATTCTGAAATATTATTAATATTTTGAATATTTTCTGTATTTACAATGAATATGTTGAAGTACTTCTTTGTAAGTAATACTTTCAGTATTAAATACTTACAGTGACTATCTTGGAATATTTGTGAGGAACATTTTGAATATTTTTAAATACCTTAATAATGAAGATTTAAAAATATTTCTTTATTATTACTGTTTTGAATATTTTTAAGTATTTATAATGACTATATTGAATTATTTTGTTGTTCATTATGACTATTTTGAATATTTTAACATACTTATGATGAATATTTTGAAATATTTATTTTAATGAAGATTTTGAATATTTTAAGATTCTGAAGTGTTTGTAATGAAAATTTTGAACATTTTTAAATGCTTACAAAGATCTTGAAATATTTGCAATGAAAATTTTCAATCTTTTTGAAATGCTTATAGGGAAGCTTTTGAAATGTTTATTTGTAACAAATACATTGAATGTTTTTGAAATACTGACAAGAAATCTTTTGCAATATTTATTTATGATAAAGATTTTAAATGCACCTTCAAAATGGAATGAGGTTTACAGAAATACCAATCTGTCAAATTCGAGTCACCCTACATGAGTCAGATGTTTGGCCACAACAACCCCATGCAGAGATACAGGCTGGGGTCAGAGTGGCTGGAGAGCAGCCAGACAGAGAGGGATCTGGGGGTGCTGATTGATACCCGCCTGAACATGAGCCAGCAGTGTGCCCAGGTGGCCAAGAGAGCCAGTGGCATCCTGGCCTGCATCAGGAATGGTGTGGCCAGCAGGAGCAGGGAGGTCATTCTGCCCCTGTACTCTGCACTGGTTAGACCACACCTTGAGTACTGTGTTCAGTTCTGGGCCCCCCAGTTTAGAAGGGACATTGAGATGCTTGAGCGTGTCCAGAGAAGGGCAACGAGGCTGGTGAGAGGCCTCGAGCACAGCCCTACGAGGAGAGGCTGAGGGAGCTGGGATTGTTTAGCCTGGAGAAGAGGAGGCTCAGGGGTGACCTTATTGCTGTCTACAACTACCTGAGGGGTGGTTGTGGCCAGGGGGAGGTTGCTCTCTTCTCTCAGGTGGCCAGCGCCAGAACGAGAGGACACAGCCTCAGGCTGCGCCAGGGGAAGTTTAGGCTCGAGGTGAGGAGAAAGTTCTTCACTGAGAGAGTCATTGGCCACTGGAATGGGCTGCCCAGGGAGGTGGTGGAGTCGCCGTCCCTGGAGCTGTTCAAGGCAGGATTGGATGTGGCACTTGGTGCCATGGTCTAGCCTTGAGCTCTGTGGTGAAGGGTTGGACTTGATGATCTGTGAGGTCTCTTCCAACCCTGATGATACTATGATACTACTATGATAGGTGCAAATCATCCTATTAAAAGTAGAAATGAATTTAATCAGCCTATTAAGAGTAGAAATTAATGTAATTATCCTATTGAGAGCAGGAATTCCTTCCGTTTTTATGTTACAGTCTCTGTGATTTTTAAAAGGACTCTAATTTGGCACAGAGAAACTCACTGTTTTTCTTTCAGATAATCTTTGTCTTCAAGGAATTTATTGCAGTGAATGTTGGTTGAAATAATTGTCTTAGAGCCAAAGATGGGCTGGAAAAAGGCTGTGCAGCATTGGAATGAAGGAAAGCTTATGGACGAGATAGCAAATAACTTTCCCTGGCTTAGTTCTTCCCATAGAATGATTTTCAGGAAGGGTGTCCTAATCAATTGTGAGCAATGTCGTTCCCATTATTGAGCAAGATAGGATTGGTTTAGATAAATAAACCCAATTACCTTGTTCATTAGTCAGAGACATCAGCTTAAATCAGGAAGAACATTCATTTTAAAGGGCTTTGTTTTCAGAATGCTCTGCAGATATCCTTGATGAGTTGTTCCAGAGGGCAAATTGTGCTCACTCACAAGGAAAGGCTGGGAGGGAAGAAAAAAACCCTCACCTCATGGAAAGAATTTGGTGGTGTACACTCCAGTTACTGGGCCATGCTCATTTTAATTATTGACATCATGTTATTCACTTTGTACAGCAGTTCTGTGGGCTGCTTAACACATGGGCTTGGCTCAAACATGGGCACTTTAGCTAGGGAATCTTCTCTTGGAGAGCTCCTCTTATCCCTGATATTCTATGAGTTTATGATTTTTATATACAGTTTTAGGACTTCTCCTGGCTCTGAAGTCACCCAGAATACTTACATTCGAAAAACCCCTGCATGTTATGAACCTGCTCTTGTCCTGGAAAGGGAAAATTACTTTTCTATGCTCCAGCACATCTGTTCTTGCTTAAAGTTATTGCTGCATCCTGCATCTGGATTCTGCTAGGCAAAAAAGGTATCTGGGCTCTTGCCCAACAAAATACAGTCGCTCCTACCAGAGGGCACCAGTGTGTCCCAGTGTACCTAAGGAGCTTTCTGCTGGGGATGAGCAATAGCACAACTGATTTCCCTTGAAGTTTTGGTACTTGGTGTAACAGGAGGTATGCTCAGATCTCACTTTGTCTGCAGGAGCAGTTTGCAGAGGTTCTCTGTACAGGATGAAGAAGTCCGTAAAGAACTTTCAGCAGATGTTCTAGAAGTTCTTCTTCATTTAGAGATGTTTATTGCTTGTGTCTGTGCATCTTTTCCATGTAAAATGCTAAAATCTACAATTAAAATCGAGAATTGCTGCTTTTAAACAATTCCCCTAATAACAAGCCACATGAACTCATCATCCTTCACTCCTGATAGCATCTTTCTCTATGGAGGTGTTTACAGAGTCCAGACTCTGATGTGGCATCAAGAAGGTCATGCAAATTCTAGGCTCATTTTTCAGAAGTTAGCCTTTGCCATTATTTTCCCTTTAGATATGTAAACTTCAGATCACCAAAACTCTTGTCAAGCTATGAATGTTTCTGTTTATTTCTTATGACTTACCCAATCTTAAGACATAGCTTATAAGCTCTTACTAAGATGATTTGTTTTCTCAGACAAATATTAATCGGAGCGCTCTGCCAGTGGTTCTGCGCTGAAATTCTTATCTCCGTTGATTGGCCTTTAACACCTCTAGCATGAAAGTACAGACAACGAGGTCAGCAGTAAATATGTCAGCAACAATGATGCTAGGAGTTGGATCTTTTTCCCAAGACATATTTTCACTGACTGTTTAACAAAAGGCCTAAAAATTCCTGGAAGTATAGAACTGGCTTGGAACAGAAAATTCCTGTGCTGGTGATTTTACGATGGTGATTCTGTCATCATATGAAAAGTTCTTGAGCTCATCTGTCAGGTGAGGTTCCTGCTGCAGTCTGTGGGTCCCAAATGGACCTTGGCACCAAGATGTTCAGAAGTGCTGATGTGTTGGTTGACATAGACACAGGCAGTAGTGGTAGTAAGGTCTAGAGCCAGCTGTACTGACAAAAACTGTGGCATTTGTGGTCTTTCCAGCACGTTAAAAACTACGTGGACAATCAGAGTGCTACATTGTAGGATTTGGTGCCTTAAGTGTGAACCCAAATGTGAATCTAGTGGCAGTGGGAATTGCATGGGTTGCAGCAGAAATTTGCATCTGTGGTGCCCAGCAGTGTCAGTGGTAGCACATCTGCAGCTGGAGAGGGAAGTGAGAAAATGTGAGAGAACTCTGCAGGCACCAAAATTGTGGGAGGAGGTGCCTTAGGTGCTGGAGCAGAGACTCACCTGCAGCCCATGGTGAGGCAGTCTGTCCCCTGGCAGCCCACGGAGGTTAGGTGTGGAGCAGTTATCCACCTGCAGCTGGATGCCCAAAGGAGGCTGTGAGTCTGTGGGAAGCCTGTGGTGGAGCAGCTTTTTGTCAGGACCCAGGGTCCTGTGAGAGAGGAGGCTTTGCTGGAGCAGATTTGCTGGCAGAACTCATGACCCACACCGGAGCAGTCTGCTCCTGAAGGACTATATTCATGCTGCAGCAGTTTGTGAAGAGCAGCAGCCTGTACAGGAAGGAGTCACTTTGGAGATGTTTGTGGAGGGCTGTCTCGTGAATGGAACTCCATGCTGGAGTAGGGGAAGAGTGTGAGGAGTTCTCACCCTGAGGAGGAAGGATCACCAGGGGCATGTGGTAGAACAGGTTGCCCAGGCAGGTGGTGTAGTCACCGCTGCTGTCTCTGGAGGTGTTCAGGGTGCACATGGACGTGGCCTTTGAGAACATGTTTTAATGGCCATGGTGGTCTTAAGGTGATGGTTGGACTCGATGACCTTAGAAGTCTTTTGCGACCAAAACAATTCCATGAGATGACTTCAGCCTCCCTTCACTGTCGCCTGTAGGGAAGTCAGGAGTGTGGTTAAGCCTGGGAAGAAGGATGGGGTGAGGATGTAGTGTTTATGTCTCGTTGCCCTACTCTGGTTTGACTGTAGTAATTTCTCAGCGTCGAGTTTCTTTTGCACGTGACCGTAACCTCTCCCTGATCTTGCCTCAACTCTCGAGCCTTTGCTTACCTTTTCTCTCCTCTCTCAGCTCAGGAAGGGAGTGATAGGAGGGCTTTGGTGAGCACCAAGTGTCCAGCCGGGGTCAGCCCCACCACAGTGGAGCTGGAAGCTTCCTGAGGAGCTCTGCGTGGGCCGGGCAGCAGCGCTCTCGCTGTTGTCACAGCAGAGGAGCCAGCCCAGTGTGTTGTAATTCTCCAGCAGCGAGGAACCGCTGCCAGGCGTTCCCACTGACCTATGATTTCAGCCCTCACAGAGCATCATCTGTGCACTTGTTTTTGCCTGCTTGTTCATGCAAAGCTTGCCCAGAAGCGGTCTGAAATAGCCCGGGATGTGATCTGATTTCTCTCTGGGGTACTTTGGCCTTGTGAAGCTCGTTTTAGCCTTCCACAACTTTGGGATGAGATCACAGTACCAGGAAAGCCTTCTTTGCCTTTGTCCAGACATGCTGAAAAGGGAAAGATTTAAACCCATGAGAAGCTGTTAAGCCCCCATCAGTTGGAAAGCTCACAGTTCTTCCAAAGCTTTCCATGCTTTGTCCCCAGACTCTTCCAACTGCCCTTCCCCCCCACCCCCCCTTTTCTTGCTTTTTTAGCAAAAGCTCTGACTCAATCACAATTTATTGGCCTCTCTTTTTAGATTAGCTACACAAAGTACTCGTGTAGCATCCAAAACCGAGTTCCTGTCTCCAAAGTTTCTAAAATACAACCTTGTCTCCTGAAGTAGCAGTTAGAAAACAATGACATTTACGTTTGGATGTGTGAGAGATTAGAATGAGCTAATTAAATTGACCTTTAAATCTCTCCACCCTCTTGGAGGCTGTGGCTAATCCCTGGCCTCCCACTGTGGAGATAAATATCCGTGCTGGGAACGTTTTAAGCCAAGTGGGCAGAGGAGGAAGAGCCTCACCAGCAGTTCATCTTTGAAGAGGAAGGCAGTGCTTTGCCAGTTAAAAATACAACTTGCAATTATGGAGGAAGCAGGGGGATGAGCTTTTCCTGTCCTTTAGTGCCTCCGCTTCATGTGTTTTCCTCACAAAAATGGAGGGAAAATAGCCCTCAACTGCTTTACTTGTTGCTCTTAGAAGCGACCAAAATCTCTCTGGAGAAGAGTTTCCTGGACTCTTTTTATCTGTCTGGTGTGATATGACTGGCATTAGCAGCAAGAGCCACCAGGATGATTGGGAGACTTCAGCATCTCCCCTGTGAAGAGAGACTGAGAGCCCTGGGGCTGTTCAGCCTGGAGAGGAGAAGGCTGAGAGGGAATCTGACCAATGTCTATAAATATCTGAGGAGTGGGTGCCAAGTGGCTGGTGCCAAGCTCTCCTCATTGCTCAGCAGCAATAAGACAAAGAGCAATGGCTGCAGACTGGAACAGAGAAGGTTTCAGCTCAACATGAGGAGAAACTTCTTTACAGTGAGGGTGACAGAGCCCTGGAGCAGGCTGCCCAGAGAGGTTGTGGAGTCTCCTTTGGAGACCTGCCTGGATGCATTCCTGTGTGGACTACCCTGGGTGATCCTGCTTTGTCAGAGAAGTTGGACTCAATGATCTCTGGAGGTCCCTTCCAGCCTCCAAGGTTCTGTGATTCTGTAATACCATTACTGTTATTTAATTACTGCTATTCCTACTGACCTATGTGCAAGGTAGAAATAGACTCCCAAAGGCTCAAGCATTAGGTGATGTTTTAGCTAGCTTCTATGGACTCTCGAGGATGCTGCTCACAAAGTATTTGCCTTGGTATTTTGTGACTTTGATCTTTCAAATGCCACTTACTGCATGGCTTTATAATACATAATGAAAAAGTTGTCAATGATGCTGAAGTGACAGCAGCTGAAATGTAGTTGTCAATGAGCAATTGACATTTCATGTAGTGCAGACTTGCAGAAGATGCAAACTCCATCCAGAGAGTGAAGTGGGATCTAGACAAGGATTTGATGCAAATCCCTCTTGGATCACCTGGCTTTCTGAGCCTGTCCAAAGGAGAGGTGCCTTTTATTACAGATGAATATGGATAAAAAGGAGAACAGAAATGCTGGGGTGTGAAGGCTGTGCTCAGGGTGGTAGTATCTCTGAAAAAGAACAAGAGGTCAAAGAGTTCAGGAAGTTAAGTGCTGCCTAGGAGTAACTCCACCTTTAGGTGGGTAAATTGGAAGGTATAAAATAAGACCAGAAAAAGCTCTTAACTTTTTTTAACATCTCTTTATTTTACACCTGGGCCCAATGCTATATATATAGTTTTGGTGTTAGTCATCTTGAAAAAGGACCATGAAAATTGGGATATAATAAAAAAAAATAGAGAAAAATGGCTTCAGAGGAGTTTAAGGACATAGAGAATTACTTGCGGGGGGAGTGGCAGGGCATAACCTGCTGCACTTAGCTGCTCAATTCTAAGTTTTGTTAAGTGGTGGCTATCCTTGCAGAAAAAACAATGTTAGAGGCATCAGGAAAGAATAAATAGGAATGACTGGAAAAAGAAATCACCTTTTTAGCAACACAGGTGATTAAATGCTAAAAAAAGACAATAACTGCAGGGGCAAATCTTGGGCTTTTGAAGTTAGAAAAAAATCAAGATTGATTGTTTGGGTTTTTTTGGGAAGCTGTACCTTGACCATAACCAAAGACTGGAGATTGGTTTGGGAATGGTTAGGTGAAATGAAATGACTTCTTACGGGTGGCAGATGTGTAGCGTTCCGCTGAAAGTTCCAGAAGAGCTCCTGTGAATTCAAAACAATTGTGGATGGAGTCTTCGGAGCACCTCTGGAAAAAACCTTTATCCTTACCTAATAGAGACGTGCTGTAGGCAGTGAAAGTCTGGAGATTGCTGGGGGGGTTGGGAAAGAGATGCTGGGGGAAGAGAGAGGCTCTGTAGTACAACTAAATAACCTTTCAGTTAAGTTTGCTAAGGAATATTCTGTTGCTGGCTGAAATGATGACATCTAATTGAGGTGTGCTGGTTAACTCCTCATATCAAGACCTCCTTGTGGAATGAAGCACTGGTAGTGGTATAGCTCTTACCCACTTGTATTTGGAGCTGTGTTTTTATCATTTTATCAAATTTATTCTGTTCTATGGAACAAATTCTTTGCTTTGTAGCCTCTCATCGCTGAAGACCAGGTGACTATTTCTGGTTGCCTGCTACTCAGTGCAGTGCAGGAGGTATTTTTTTGATATTGTTTTCTGTAATGGCTGTGAGGTTTCCATCCAGGGATTTCTCAGAGGGAAACAATTTGAGAGAGAGGGGGAAGTATGTGAAAGAGAAATTTATCTAGCAGAGGTGTCTCTGAGCTTGACATGTTAAATGTGTCTTCAGTTGTAGAAGTAATTACACAAGTAATTTAGCGTAGTCTTTAAATGACCTCATAAAAGTATTCACACTTTAAAAGTACAAAACCTTTTCTTTCTCCTGAGACCAAAAAACCAGCAGGCACAAGATTAAAACTTCACAGATGAGAAGTGAATGGGGAATTGGCAGAACATGCACACTTGGAGCAGGAGACTTGCAGCGAGTTGCTAAGTGAAGCTGTTAAGTGGAACAGGGTATGTGTGGCTGACAGATGTTTTAATTGTGCCAGAGGACCCAGGCATACCATGGCGGAGTTGGAGAAGCTGGGAAAATCTGAAGGGGACAGGGCAGTGTGACCCTTTTTCCTTTGAGTTCTATGCTCAAACAGAATAAACAGATGATTTTGATTAATTTAGGACTAACACTCCAACGTTATGTAGCTAGAGACGTGCTCTGCTGGTTTCCTGATACAGTATGGAAGTGCTGTGTGATAGCAGCGATGGTAAAAGGGTTGTCAAATCATCTTGGTGGGTAAGAGCTGGGCATTATTTTGTCTGTATCTGAGGGATATCCTCCCTGTTCTGGCTCCATGGCTCATAGATCTTTGTTAAGTGAGGAGCGGTTCTCTTCCCATCTGTTCATATTCCACTTAGTCTTCCCCTAATTAAGCAGCAGAGCCAGAGGGAATTCAAGCTGGTATTTGCCATGATCTGTCTCTATCTCTCACTCCTTTTCCCCTCCCTCAGCTTTGCTTATATTTTCCTTTTGGAAAAGAGAGATGCTTCAGTTTCATTCTTTATTTCCTTCCTAGTCTGTTACAGACACCTTACCTAAGGAGGAGACATGGTTGCTGGTGGTGGTAACAGGTCTGAGTGTAGTGCTGAACAGGGAAGCAGAGGAGAAGCTCTGTGCTGCTCTCTTTAGGCAGGTTCCATCAGCTTTTCCTCCGAGACATTTTGCGCAGAGTCCTCTAGCACAACTTATTTTACTGACTGTACTGATCATCACTGAAATATATCTGTGTGTTCTGGCAAAAGTCATATGAATCACAAGAGTCTTCTGCCGTGTCTCTTGCTGTCACATGCAGTTTTGAGAGACAGTGCCAAGGCTATGCAGTGTGCCTGAGAGCAACCTGCGCTACAGAGCAGCACAACTCAGTCTGACTGAGCACTACTATATAACTAATCTTTCCCTCTTGAGTCGGTAGGAAGTTTGGTCTGTTTTATAAAAGGATCTACTGTACAAGGATATTGCCTGCTTATCACTAGGTATGAGTCCCTGGGATAGCTCTGGTACTGGAACTCAGAAATACAGCTGTGATCCTGTTTATAGATCTGATTGCACTGGCCCAAGAACAAAACCTGCTCAGCTTTAAAGTGGTACCATTGCTACAAATTAATCCTCTGTAGTTATTGTAGTGTAATTCAGTGTTCCTTTTGGTTTCTGAAATCTGTGGTTTCATCCCCAAAACTCATTAAGTCTGTGTAACAAAGATGTAACAAAGTGCAATTGTGTCTCATCCCACCTGGAGAATGATTTTTGAGCTGCTGATGGACAACACCTTCCCCTAAACATTGTTCTGTTCTCAGGGTATTTTTGAAGTGATTTCATAGAATCACAGGACCACAGGATGTTAGGGATCGGAAGGGACCTCCATAGATCATAGAGTCCAACCCCCTGCCAAAGCAGGACCATGGAATCTAGTGCCAGTCACACAGGAACACATCCAGACAGGGCTGGAAGGTCTCCAGGAAAGGCGACTCCACAGCCTCTCTGGGCAGCCTGTGCCAGTGCTCTGGGAGCCTTACAGTAAAGAAGTTCTTCCTCATGTTGAGGTGGAACTTCCTGTGCTGTGGTTTCCATCCATTGCCCCTTGTCCTATCCCAGGGCACAACTGAGAAGAGTTTGTCCCCTCTCTCTTGACCCCCAGCCTTCAGATATGTATAAACATCGATTAGATGCTCTCTAAGTCTTCTCTTCCCCAGACCAAACAGCCCCAACGTGTTGATTTTTTTCTGCAGATTTCCAGGTTATCCTAACAAATCTCGGGGCTAAGAAAATTAGTTAGTAAGGCTTTTGGTTATTTCCAAGTTCTGTTCCCAGCAGCCCTCCCTGCCACCCACACTGGCACAGTCTGACAGCTATCAAGGCAATGATATCTCAGCGTGTCCTCACTGGGTAGTGCTCCAGCCCCTTCGTCGTCTTCATAGCCCACCATTGCACTCTCTCCAGTAGATCCCTGTCCTTTGGAGAGCCCAAAACTGAACACAGTATTCCAGATAAAGTCTTACCAGGGCAGAGTAGAGGGGAAGGAGAACCTCCCCCAGTCTGCTGGCCACACTCCTCTTAATGCACCCCAGAATCCCTTTGGCCTTCTTGGTTTGGATTGGAAGGGACCTCTGAAGGTCATCTAGTCCAAAACCCCCTGCACTAAGCAGGAGCATCCTCAGCTAGACCAGGCACTGCAGTCTATATTGTCATGCTTCACAGAATTCCGCTCAGTGCTTGATGGATTGAAAGAGATTTAAAGCAAAATGTAAATGCTCTGTAGTTCTGATTATAATTTGTTGCTTCTTTGTCTGACTTGCTGCTGTTTTGTTTTAATCACTTGGCAGAACTCGCTGACGAGAAGTGCACCCCTTGCTAACGACTCCCAGGCGCGCAGCGGCGCCCGCTTCCATACGTCCTATGACAAACGGTACATCATCAAAACTATAACCAGTGAAGATGTAGCAGAAATGCATAACATACTGAAGAAATATCATCAGGTAAGACCCTAGTTACTATCAAGGAGTGGGGTCTCTTCTTAAATGTTTCAGTGCCAGTCTTCAGGGGTCATTTCAGACTTTTCCCCCTTCACCATGATTTCCCCTTTGTGGTTTTTTATGTCTGCAATTCACAAGGCTGTGCTCTTCTAAAATCTAAGCTAGATGTAAGGAAAACTATATTCAAAGTTGGAGGTCATAAGCTCCTTCTCCTTACCAGGAAGATGTTCTTTCTTTCAGCTAACAGGCTCCCAAGCTTGAAGCTGTTTCATTGTGAGCTGGCTTGGAAACATTTGTGTAAATGGATGGTGCAGGTGACTTCTGTTTTGCTGATCTGACTCTTGAATGTTCAAGCAATTAAAGTTGTGTCATAGGAGAAATGAAAAATTGGATGGAATGAACATAAAATTCCTGCTAAGTTCAAATCTTTTAAAAATCAAAACAAAGAGATTTTGCTGATGGAGATTTCCATTGGTGATAACATCAAAAGTCAGCAGTGGAGATCCCTCAAATCGTTGCCTTGATAGCTGTCAGACTGTGCCAGTGTGGGTGGCAGGGAGGGCTGCTGGGAACAGAACTTGGAAATAACCAAAAGCCTTACTAACTAATTTTCTTAGCCCCGAGATTTGTTAGGGTAACCTGGAAATCTGCAGAAAAAAATCAACAACTAAAAATCATCTGAAAATACCATACCTGATAGGGGGGGGTTTTATCCTTTTTACCTTCCTACTCAAGTTGGGACTTTTAGGGAAATACTTCAGGACATTTAGGTTTGGAGCTTTTTTGCTGTTGTTTTGGCTGATTTTTTTTTTTCTTACAATGTTTTTGTTTGTCTAATTTTGTTACTTTTTACAAACCAATTGTAAAGCCATCTTCTGAGGTGGAAGGAAGGCCAAAGCATGTGTTCAGGGTGCTGCCTGCCATCCTTGGGGTGCTGCTTGGCTCTCTGTTCTTCCTTGTTGAAAAGAGATCTCACAATATCACAGTCTCACAGTATCATCAGGGTTGGAAGAGACCTCACAGGTCATCAAGTCCAACCTTTTACCACAGAGCTCAAGGCTAGACCATGGCACCAAGTGCCACGTCCAATCCTGCCTTGAACAGTTCCAGGGACGGCGACTCCACCACCTCCCTGGGCAGCCCATTCCAGTAGCCAATGACTCTCTCAGTGAAGAACTTTCTCCTCACCTCGAGCCTAAATTTCCCCTGGTGCAGCCTGAGGCTGTGTCCTCTTGTTCTGGCGCTGGCCACCTGAGAGAAGAGAGCAACCTCCCCCTGGCCACAACCACCCCTCAGGTAGTTGTAGACAGCAATAAGGTCTCCCCTGAGCCTCCTCTTCTCCAGGCTAAACAATCCCAGCTCCCTCAGCCTCTCCTCGTAGGGCTGTGCTCGAGGCCTCTCCCCAGCCTCGTTGCCCTTCTCTGGACACGCTCAAGCATCTCAATGTCCCTCTTAAACTGGGGGGCCCAGAACTGAACACAGTACTCGAGGTGTGGTCTAACCAGTGCAGAGTACAGGGGCAGAATGACCTCCCTGCTCCTGCTGGCCACACCATTCCTGATGCAGGCCAGGATGCCATTGGCTCTCTTGGCCACCTGTGCACACTGCTGGCTCATCTCTGAATGCTCTCCAAGTCCAGACTAGCTTGAGAAAGCCTTCAGTGAGTGAAGGCTTCAGAAGGCCTTCAGAGTGAAGGCTCTTTTCTCCCTCAGCAAGTTGTTCTTCTGTTTAAATAACAAGTAGGACCCTCCATGTGTTTGATTTTACGTGGATAAATATTGCCACTAACAGATGTCCTAAGACCGTCTCTTAATTGCAGTTTTGCCAAACAGAAATTGCACTGTGACCTACCTGTGAGAGTTTTCCAACTTAGGATTCCAGCTTTAATCTGAAAGGGTTTGATCTGTGAAGCAGTGCAGCAGAGTGAAAGTTTTGGTCTGTTTCATATGTGGCACTAGAAGCTGCTGTTAATGATCCAGGTTCTGAGACTTAATCCTACTGCAAAGTCCTACTGCTTTTCGGAACAGTCATCTCCTTTCCAGGAGCATCAGCAAAGTCAGTGCTGACATGGATGAGTTTAACAATTTGGAATCTTCTTTTATTAGTGCTTTCAAACCTCAAAGTTCATAATAGGCTAGATCACAGGGAATAATGATCTGAAAGTTATCTGTGCCAGGCTTCTAATTTCACTTTACACTGGAAAAACATCCATATAAGAAAGCTCTGCTTGATGCCTCCAAAAGATTTATAAGGCTAGAACTTGGTTTTACTTTTTTGTTGGGTTTTTTTGGTTGATTGATTGTTGGATTTTTTTGTGTCAGAACTAGAGAGCACTTTACAAAGCATTGTGAATTCAGAGGAGCTTGAGTACAAAGAGAGTTTAATAATTGGACTCTTTGATGACATGAGGCTCTAGACAGCCTGATCTAGTGTGAGGTGCCCCAGCCCATGGCAGGGGGGTTGGAACTAGATGATCCTTGTGATCCCTTCCAACCTTGACTGATCCTATGATTCTATGACATTCAATTTGGTACCTTCAGCAATGTATTGAAGATAATTGTTTGAATTCATTGGAGAGAATAGTAATTAAATCCAACTAACTCTGGTGCCAGTTGATACTGTGTCCTGTGTGCTGCTACTGGAAATGGGATGCTTAGTATCATTAGGTACAGCAGCTTGCCCTCCCATTTCTCTAGATGTTCAAACAAGAGAAGCTTATCTTGGCCTGTGTGACAGAGTCTACAGGGAGCACTGTTCTGTGGTGAAGTCATTCCCCATACCAAGTCATCCCACACAGATTGGCCTTGGACCACCTTTTCACTAGCAAACAGTGCGATGCCTGATAACACCCACTGGCACTTGAGCTCACTAATAGTGATTCCTACTGTGGTTTCTTTCTGAGCCAGCTAGCTGTCTCCCAAATAATTCTGGGAGAGATTCAAGCTATTAACTATTCCTACCTAGGAATTCAAAGATAAGCATCCTGTTTCAGAGGAAAACTTCACAACTGGGTTGTGAATTGTTCCGTTTCAAAGAAGGCTGATGCCAGAGGACAGCTCAGAACCCATCTAACTCACTGGTATGGATGTTAGAATTGTATCATAAAATGGTTTGGGTAGGAAAGGACCTTAAAGATCATCTGGTTCCAACCCTACTGCCATGGGCAGGGACACCCTCCACTAGATCAGGCTGCTCAAGGTCCCATCTAACCTGGCCTTGATCACCTCCAGGGAGAGGGAATCTGTAGCCTCCCTGGGCAGCCTGTTCCAGTCTCTCACCACCCTCACTGGCAAGAATGTCTTCCTAATCTCCAGTCTGAATCTCTCTCTTCCAGTTTCAATCCATTCCCCCTCATCCTATCACTATAAGCCCTTGTCAGAAGTCCATCCCCAGCTTTCTTCATAGAATCATAGAATCATAGAATCATAGAATGGTTTAGGTTGGAAGGGACCTCAAGGATCATCCAGCTCCAACCCCCTGCCATAGGCAGGGACACCTCCCACTAGAGCAGGCTGCTCAAGGCCTCATCCAGCCTGGCCTTAAACACCTCCAGGGAGGAAGCATCCACAACCTCCCTGGGCAACCTGTTCCAGTGCCTTACCACCCTCACTGTAAAGAACTTCCTCCTAACATCCAGTCTAAATCTCCCCTCTTCCAGCTTAAACCCATTCCCCCTCGTCCTGACATTACTAGACCTTGTAAATAGTCCCTCCCCAGCCTTCCTGTAGGCTCCCTTCAGATACTGGAAAGCCACTATAAGGTCTCCTCGAAGCCTTCTCTTCTCCAGGCTGAAGAGCCCCAACTCTCTCAGCCTGTCCTCATAGCAGAGCTGCTGCAGCCCTCTGATCATCTTCGTGGCTCTCCTCTGGACCCGCTCCAGCAGTTCCATGTCCTTCTTGTGTTGGGGGCTCCAGAACTGCACACAGTACTCCAGGTGGGGTCTGACGAGAGCAGAGTAAAGGGGGAGAATCACCTCCCTTGCCCTGCTGGCCACACTTCTCTTGATGCAGCCCAGCACTCGGTTGGCTGTCTGGGCTGCATGTGCACACTGCCGGCTCATGTTGAGCTTCTCGTCGACCCAGACCCCCAGGTCCTTCTCCTCAGGGCTGCTCTCAGCCATTCACCACCCAGCCTGTATCTGTGCCTGGGATTGCACCGACCCAGGTGCAGGACCTTACACTTGGCCTTGTTAAACGTCATGAGGTTGGCCTGGGCCCACCTCTCCAGCCTGTCCAGGTCCCTCTGGATGGCATCCCTGCCCTCCAGCAAGTCAGCTGTGCCACACAGCTTGGTGTCATCTGCAAACTTGCTGAGGGTGCACTCAATTCCTCTGTCCATATCACTGACAAAGATGTTACAGAGCACTGGTCCCAGCACTGACCCCTGAGGAACACCACTTGGCACCGGTCGCCAGGTGGACATTGTGCCCTTGATCACCACTCTCTGCATGCCACCATCCAGCCAATTCCTTATCCAGTGAGTGCTGCACCCATCCAGTTTGTGCTTTTCCAGTTTGGTGACCAGGATGTCATGTGGGACAGAGTCGAATGCCTTACTCAGGTCCAGGTAGACTACATCAGTTGCCCTTCCCCTGTCCATTGCAGCTGTGACTACATCATAAAAAGCCACCAAATTCTTGTAGGCCCCCTTGAGGTACCAGAAAGCTGCTATAATGTTTCCCCAGAACCTTCTCCTCTCCAGGCTGAACATCCCCAGTTCCTGCAGTCTGTGCCCACAGGGGAAGTACTGCAGCCCTCTAGGTTCTGTCAGATGGTATGGTTGCACTAGTGCAAGGGTTTTTTGGATACTGCACTGGTGCTGCTCTGCAAACCTTTGTCAACCAAACAAGTTCAGTTGAGTTCTGTTTTATTTTGGCATAATCTCTTCTCCCCATAGAGGAAAAGTTCAATTCCTTGTGCTGACTTAACACGCTTCCCTTGCTGCCCAGTACCTTCCTTAATTGCAGTTGCTGCTACAACTAAAGAAGGCAATTGTAGTTACACACAAAAGTACCAAACAGGACTTTTAGGGAGAAGTGTGCTGTTGTTAGCTTTTGTCCATTTTCAGTTCCCTGATCAGTAGCAGCACTTGCAAAATAGCTCTCACTCTTCCTGCACCTCTTGGAACTACAAACCTACCAGTGAGGCAGCTGTGAGTTAGAGTGGTCAGCAGAGAAACACAGCAGGGCAGTTGTCCTATGAAAGCCTCCAACCTTCTGGGGGCAGGGCAGCTGGGGGTGTTCAGCCTGGAGAAGAGGAGGCTCAGGGCAGACCTCATGGCTCTCTACAACTTACCTGAAGGGAGGTTGTAGCCAGGTGGGGTTGGTCTCTTCTCCCAGGCAAGCAGAGCAGGAGGACACAGCCTCAAGCTGCACCAGGGCAGGTTCAGGCTGGATGTTAGGAAGAAGTTCTCCACAACTAGAGTGATTGCATTGGAATGGGCTGCCCAGGGAGGTGGTGGAGTCACCATCCCTGGAGCTGATTAAAAGGAGACTGGATGTGACACTTAGTGCCATAGTTTAGTTCATTAGAAGGTCTTAGGTGATAGGTTGGACTCAATAATCTCAAAGGTCTTTTCCAACCTGGTTAATTCTGTGATTCTGTGGCCTCAGCCCATCAATTCAGATCTCTTTGCGGAGCCTTCCTACCCTCAAGCAGATCCACACTCCTGTGGTTCATACCTTCCAGACAGGCATTCCTAGTAATGGCAATTNACAGAAATAGACAAGGGAAAAAAGGTAATACAAACACAATTCCCCTCCCAGAAACCTGAGTCCCCAGGAGGGACTCTCAACCACCCCTCACCTTCCCCCTACCCCTCTCAACCTTACCCCAGTCCCAAGGAAGAATGGAGGTTCGGCCAAGAGGGTTAAAAAGCAAGGTGAAGCAGCCAAGCAAAAGGAGGGTGAGGTTAGGAAGCAAGATGGAGTCCAGCCAGCAGCCACAGCTCTCCCCAGCAGGCAAAGCTCCCCAGCGAAGAGAAGAAGCAAGTGACCTAATCTTTGTTTTGCCTTTCTTCTTTACACATCCCAGCAAGACTGTGAGGGAAGTAGACCTCACCATTGTTTTCATTTTACAGCCTATCATCTAGTTCTTCTCACCCAAACATGCTAGCTAGGCTCAAACTAGCACAGTCCTGAACTAGGATTAAAATGTCATGGAGATAGCTGTGTGGTTGCTAATCCTGAGTGCATTTTTTTTTGCCAGTTTGTTAATTAGTATGGACAACAATGTGGGAATTAGAAAAAAAGTATTCTATTAGACTCCAATCTTCCTTCTTGGTGATTACAGATTATCCACTTTTGGACTCCACAGTCACCACAAGGTTAGAAAGAGTCTCTTGTTACTGAAAAGTAGAAATAAAGCTTATTTTGCCAGCAGATTGTGGAGAAGTATGTGTAGTCCACAAGGCACTCCAGTCCTTTCTGTCCTTCCTCTTTCCATCAGTCAGGAGGTGCAACAGTCTTTCTGTTCTTTGGAGCTGTGAGGAGCTGAGATTGTTGTTACACACCCTGCATACTTAAGAAGGAGCAGGAATTGTGCATAGCTTGTAAAAACTTGGAAATCCAAAAATGCCAAGTCTAGATTGCCTGTATTTTAATTGACCCCAGTTATGATGACATGATTGTACACCTTAGAAAATCGGGTTACTCTCAGGAAACAGCAGCTTAGGAGTGAAAACAAAGTGTGACCAAGGCTAACCTTTTTGGGTAGAGTCCTCTTGCAGTATCATTTGGCATTTTGCAGAAGTCACCAAGTTAGGTGCACCCTGATTTTACAGCATTATTACCACTATTTAAAACTATCAAGAGGAAAAGATAATTCAAACAGACCAAATTTGAAGCCTAAGGCTACGTTATAGAAATGTGTAAATAACTAAAAGTGAGAGCCAAGCCTGGAGGAGTGTCAGGAGGAGTTACTATAGAAACAGCATCTAAATATATATATAGAGAGTCATTTTAAATTCCAACTGTTGAATTGTAAATAATGGTTCTGACAATTGTAAATTCTGGTTACCCTCCAAAATTCTGGGTTGCATTCATTTGTTTACCCTGTCTGATATGATGCCTTTTTGGTGCTGGGTTGTTTTTTTTAGTGTCAGTCAGGCCCACAACCTCAGGCAGATGGTGAACACTTCAGTCTAAGCACTGGCAGTTTCTGTCAGCTCATCAGATGAGTCTGACACTTTCAGTGCTGAGGAGGAACACTGGAGATCATTATTTTCTCTGGCAAAGTTTTATTGTAAAGCCCAACAAAACCTTAAGCCCCCAAGCTCAAAGCCAGCTCCGGCAATAATGTCTTTCTCCATGCTTAGAGTTGCAAAGCATCTTGGCATTTATGAGTAGCCTGTGAAGCTCATCATGGGGCTTTTTAGCATGGAGAGAAGGAGACTAAAGGGTGACCTGATTCATGTTTATAAATATGTAAGGGGTGAGTGCCAGGAGGATGGAGCCAGCCTCTTCAGTGATAGCCAGTCACAGGACAAGGGGCAGTGAGTGGAAGGTGAGGCATAGGAGGTTCCATGTGAACCTGAGAAGGAATTTTTACCCTGTGAGAGTGACAGAGCACTGAAACAGGCTGCCCAGGGAGATTGTGAAGTCTTCCTCTCTGGAGGTATTCAAGAACTGTCTGGATGTGTCCAGTGTGATCTGCTCTAGGTCCCTTCCAGCCCCTGACATTCTGTGACGGTATGGACAGAGCAGCCTTATGTCTGCATTTAGAAGGCACACACTATGGAAATGTTTTGGTTGGAAAAGACCTCTTAAGATTGAGTCCAACCAGCAACCCAACACCACTGTGGCCATTAGACCCTGTCCCAGAGTGCCACATGCACACATTTAATGTCACCTCCAGGGATGGTGACTCCACCACCACTTTTTACAATGGCTTGTAGTGATAGGACAAGGAGGAATGGGTTTGAAGCTTGAGGAGGGGAGAGTTAGACTGGAGATTAGGAAGAAATTCTTTCCAGTGAGGGTGGTGAGACACTGGAACAGGTTGCCCAGGAAGGTTGTGGATACCCTCTCCCTGGAAGTGTTCAAAGCCAGAGTGGATGAGGCCTTGAGCAACCCAGGCTAGTGGGAGGTGTCCCTGCCCATGGCAAGGGGTTGGAACTGGATCTTTTGAGTTCTCTTTCATCTCAAACTCTTCTGTGATTCTATGAGTTTATGAAATTTGTAATAGTTGCTTAAAATCTTGCAGGCAGGTGTCTGAATCAAGACAGCCTGCCCTTCCCAGTGAGATAAACTTGCTTTAAATCTTAAACTGATTTAAACTGGTGCTGAATTGGAGTCTTGTGCTCTTTGGGAAGAGATGGCAGGCAGGAGAGGAATATTTGAAAATAAATGAAAGCAGCTCTGTCAGAGAAACCAACACCTTTTGAACATCTTCTTTTTTGTTTATTGCTTTTTTATTAAAATAGACTTCAAACGAGTTTTATTATTCTTCAGTGCTGACAGTAAAGGAAAGGTGAGTTCAGTAAAGAAAAGGCAGTGAGAAGCGATCTCAAAGCTGGTGAACAAGAGGGAATTGTTAGCATAGAAGCCTTCCAGTCTTAAACTACTCATGAGTGCAGGTACCCTTTAGGTTTTCTATAGGTGGCTGTCCCTGTTGACTGCACATTCTCTTCCCTACACTGGTAATTGTATGCAGAACTGACACCTATTGCACTGCCTGTTTGTCTCCCTGGCAACCAGCAGAAATGAAGAATAGTGGAAAAGGAATGGTACTGCCCATTTACTGGAGGCAGCAAACAGCAGAGTGACGGGGAAGTGACTGGAAGAAAGGGAGGAAGAGAATGAGGTAAAAAGGGGAGATGGCAGCATAAAGGAGGAAACAAAAGCAGGGGAAAAATATCTTAACTTTTGGAGGAGAAAAAACTATGAAAGAAACAGGAAAGTAAATGAAAGGGGAAAAAACGTAGGCAGTAAGGTGAAAAAGGGCAAACCTGCACCAAGAGCGGGGTACAAGGCTGCACAGGAATCAAAGAATAGTGCAAGGATGTGGGGCAGAAGTAGGAGAAAACATTAAAATGGTAAACAGAAAAATGGTACTGTAGGCTAAAAGCCATTTTGTCACACAATTTGTGACCATGTAGGCTGGAGAACACCCCAGAGTGAAAAAAAGTGGGGCCTCAGGAATTAGCACTGAGATAGGCTGGCATCAAGCTGGTAAAGCAGAGCTGCATTTCAATGTGTGTCATCTTCCTCCTGTGTTGTTGCCTACTGAGGTTCTCAATGGCTTCCTTCCTGCTAGCTCCCCGAGTTGTATCTGCATGTATCACAGAAAGGGAAAGGGCAGGTAAAAAGGCAAAGCCAGGCAGTGAAATCTACTTTTACTTAAACACAGATGTACATGACGGAATCTCCAACCTAAACCTCCCTTGGTGCAACTTGAGGCTGTTTCCTCTCATCACTTGTTACGAGGGAGAAGAGATCGACATCCACCTGGCTCCAGTCTCCTTTCAGGGAGTTGTAGAGAGCCAGAAGCTCTCCCCTCAGCCTCCTATTCACAGAATCACAGAATCAGTCAGGTTTGAAAAGACCTTTGAGATCGTCGAGTCCAGCTTATCACCCAACACCTTCTAATAAACTAAACCATGGCCTCTTTTTAAACACCTCCAGGGACAGTGACTCCACCACCTCCCCGGGCAGCCTATTCCAATGCCAGTCACTCTTGTTGTGGAGAGCTTCTTCCTAACATCCAGTCTGAACCTGCCCTGGTGCAGCTTGAGGCTGTGTCCACTCATTCTGTCACTGGTTGACTGAGAAAAGAGACCAACCCCACCTGGCTACAACCTTCTTTCAGGGAGTTGTTGAGAACCAGGAGGTCTCCCTTCAACCAGACCTACCTCCAGACTAAACAGTTCCCTCAGCCACTCCTCACGCAAGACTTGTGCTCCAGAGCCTTCATCAGCTTCATTGCCCTTCTAGAAGTGGAAGGTAGAGGTGAGAATGTGTTCTCATCTGAAAAGTCTGCATTTCACCTGCCTCC
This sequence comes from Tricholaema leucomelas, assembly GCA_013400475.1. NCBI lineage: Eukaryota > Metazoa > Chordata > Aves > Piciformes > Lybiidae > Tricholaema lacrymosa > Tricholaema leucomelas. Next base: position 104,608 of record WAAF01010209.1, on the reverse strand, counting down.
ATGGGCCCAGTGTTCCCAACAGGAGAGGTGAGAGCAGGAGGCTCGTTAAGGTGGGCACTAGATGGAGCTGCCAAGGGGCAATACACAAAAGGGCCATGTGACTATGGGCTGGAACTGCTACCCAAAAACCACATCAAACTTTCCAATGGGAGATGTGGAAGTGTGTAGGTAATTATCTAACTGTACAACAGAAGAGACTTGGCTGGGCTAGCTCTGGTGGGGCCACATCATCTGCTGGTGGGGCCTGGGTTTCACCAGCAGATGGTGTTTCCTCTGTGTTTGTTTTATAGCTGTAAGCCTTTGATCCTGTGCACAGCAGTCAGAAGAAATCAGCACACCCAGTGACTCATTTGATTGTTAGCAGTACCAGTGGTAATAAACAATGTTCCTGGTAGCAGATCTGCAGCCTGGGCAATCCCATGTGGAGGTGACATTTAGATTTTGATGCACTTTGAAGGTAAAATTAACACTGGCCCCAGTCTGAAACAATGTGAGATAGAAGGGTATGAATCACAGGGCTGGGATCTGAAAACTGGTGTTTATTGAACGCTCCTTTAAATGATACCATTTTCTTACATGACTTGCCAGGAGAAAACAGCTTTAGGTGATTTGAAAATCTATAACTTTCTGTTGTGGACTTTAGTTTAGCTGATTAACCTTTTTCAGTGTGTCACACCAGGTAAACAGTGGAATAGGCTCCCCAGAGAGATGGGGGGAAACATCTCCTTGTCCCTGGAGATGTTTTGAATAGGCAGAGATGTGGTGCTGAGGGACATGGTTTAACACCAGCCCTGGTAGAGTAAGAGAATGGTTGGACTTGATGATCTTGAAGGTCTTTTCCAAACAAAAGATTCTATGATTATATAAATTCCCAGTGGATAATTTTCCATTAAATCATTAGGATTTGAGGAAATAGCAATAACTGGAATATTCTGGAGCATGATATGACTCTGGAGGTCTTCGCAACCTTCTGTGGTGGGAGTGATTCCATGTGTCAAGACACATGCACATAACACCTTTGTGTTGTGGAGGATGCTTCTGATGGCTTGCAAGAGAGTTTGAAAGAGAAAGTTGAATCAAAAAAAAAAAAAAAAGGAATATCAATGTCTTGTCCTCCACAGTGTCCAAAATGGTTTAAAACAATTATGTTGCTTTATTTAGCATTCACTTTATTTAGTGAAAGTATCCTAAGGAATGTCTTCTCACGTAAGTGTTTGGTCACTCAAGCATGGTGAACTTCATCATAGGACCATAGAATCAACCAGGTTGGAAGAGACCTCCAAGAGCATCCAGTCCAACCTAGCACCCAGCCCCGTCCAATCAACTAGACCATGATGCAGATAGCTCTGGAAAGAGGTAACAGAGAATGAGCAGGTTGTGTGTTGCTGGACTGATGTTTGCTAAATGGTGCTGCCTGTGAGAAACAGGCATGCTGAGTTTCCACGTGGAGCCAAGACAGGTATCATTCAGGAGTTAGTCTTCACTTCTGTCAAATCATTTCACAGGTTATCTCTGAGGGGAAGAGGAGGAATAGCACACATGGGAATTTTGCCCTGTGTTTTTCCAAAAGGAGGCCAAAATGGCATAAATTATATGTACTGGGTTATCTTTTAGTCACCTTAATAGCAGTACCATGGAGAAGCAAGAGGCTAAGAATCTTATTTTTGGTGTAAAATGAGACAGGAAAAGTTCAGTTCTTACTGAGGAATCCTGAAGCTGTATTTATTTAAATGAGAATATAGCATCATAAAGAATTTCAGCTTTAAGCATGGGCTTCAAGAGAGCTCAGAAAATGATGTCTGTGAAACTTGTGCTGCACAGCTGATGAAATGGGTCAAGATGCTGGTGATAGTTGATTTTGTTGATGGTAGTATTGTTCCTGATGCTGTGCATCAGTGAAGTGAAGATTGTCTGCATGGACGAGACCTGATGGGGTGTTTATTACAGCACCCTTTAAGGTGGATTTTGTTGCTGCATGCAAGGACTTGTAAATGTGGTCACTAAGTATGACAGTTTAATTCAGCAAGGCTGCTTGACAGAGTTGTTGTCATGTTCTCTTTAGAAAGGGGAGAAGGTTTCTTTCCTTTCACTGAAGTTTAGCAGGCCTGTTAAGCACGTACCGGCTTGTTTTCTAGGCTCACTTTTATTCCAGCTCTAACTGGGAAACTTCAGGAAATCATTCCTAAAAAGCACCTTGAGGTGACTGAATTGCTACTTCATTTATGTCAAGACAGACAAATAGAAAAGTCTGCCAACCACAGTCACCAGTGCAAGTCCTGCTACACTCTCCCCCAGACAGATGACACATTTTGCCTCCTCTGTGATGCAGGCATTGGGGCATTGGTAGTTTCAAAAGTAGGAAGTTCTAGACCAACCCTGTAGATGCTGAAAGCAAGTGGCATTCCTCCTTTTTTTCCTGTGTCTCCCTATCAGGCTAAGAAGTGCTGTCACAGGAAGCAGTGAAGGCATTTTAGGAGCTGGTCTTTAAGCTGCAATGGCAGGAGTGTTGGCAGTTAGCAGGGAAGAACTGTGTGTGGTACATGCTCTGCTTTGAGAAGGTCTCTCAGAGGTCTGCAAGAACACAGCCAAGCTCCTTTTGATGAAGTGAAGGATGCTACAAGCAAAGCTTTTCATGTCCTGTGTTCCATGCTGGTAACGTTGCCCTTTTAGAAGGCCTGCTTGCAAAACACTGAAGTGAAGCAGCCGTGCTATCAGACAGCTACCCCTAACTTAGCCACAGGACTTAAGTGACTCTCATTAACTGCTTTTTTTTTGACTTGTTACTGGATACAGAACACTTTGGGAGGGGGCTGCATATGGCTAATGTCTTATTTAGTCTGTGTGTCACACATGTTATGTGTTAATGACGTTGCTGGTTTGCTGATGGGGATGCTCAGCACCAGAGAGGTTAAAATCAGAGTTAGCAATTGGTAGGGTTGAAAAGAGGGTTGAAGTGTCAAGGCTGTGACCCTAGCAGCTGCAAGGAAGGGCAGGGGGTTGCTAGTCTGGTACTCAGTGCCTAGCTGCCATTCGTTCATCTGGTACAAGCCCTCTGTATGATCAAGTTTCTGCCTCTCAGATCTCCATAGGGAAAACTGGGATCTTTTCATTCCAATTCTCTAGTTAACAACTGTAAGATTAAGAATGGCTGGGCCCATTAAGGAGGTGTGGCCTGGAATTCTGTGCTACCAAACTCTTCTGGGAAGCTAGGTTCTGCAGGGGTGATTGAAATAAATCTAATCATCTCAGAGAAGGAATTACTCAGTATGTGTTTTTATAAGAACACCCCTTTCCACCTTCAATAAAGCATTAGACAAGTATTTACCTTTAGGATGTATGCCAAGACTTGGCAGAGTTAGATAATGGTTGGACTCAATGATCTTAAAGTTCTCTTTCAACTGAAACCATTCTGTTATTGTAAGTACTTGATATTTATAACTAAATAATCAATGTAGTTTGACTAATAGGGATTAGTATTTTAAACAAGTCTTCTGTAACCTCAGTGTTAATGGTTCCAATTTCACTCTATGATCAGATCTTCAAGGGAAGCTACTGATGGGCACAGTGAGCTTAATTTCACTCTATGATCAGACCTCCAAGGGCAACTGCTGATGGTCACAGTGAACTATCTATCCTGTCACATAACTGCTTTGTGAGGTGGCATCACTCTTCTCAGTGATGCCCAATGACAGGACAAGGGACAATAGGTGGAAGCTGAGGTATGGGAAGCTCCCTGGAAACATGTGGAGGAATTTTTTCTCTCTGAGGGTGGGAGAACACTGGCACAGGCTGCCCAGGGCGGTTATGGGGTCTCTGTCTCTAGAGATATTCAAAACCCATGTGAATGTGTTCCTGTGTGATCTGCTTTAGGTGATCCTGCTCTGGCAGAGGGGTTGGACTGGATGAGTTTTCGAGGTCCTTTCCAGCCCCTGACATTCTGTGATTCTGTGACAACAGCCCTTTGAGAATTCTCCCGTTCAAGAACTCTAACTTAAATCTTCTGCACCTTTCAAACACAGAATTCTTCCCAGGTGCAAAGTAGTTAACCTCTGTGCACTGCTCAGGGCTGACATGTGCTTGGCTTTTTGTGCTGTCACAAGTTCTTGGTAATTTGGAGCATGCAATCATATTCCCTTCCTAAGGTTCTGATTTGCATTTGCTGATCCTCTGCAAGTGGTTCAAGATGTGTTGCCCATTCATAGGCGGTTTGAGCTTAAAAATGCTTTGCTGTGAGGTGACACAACCACATCTCACAGCTACATCGTGGTGTCTGCTTTGGTGCTTGTAACCACCACCCCAGCTACTGGGCAGACAGAGAGGAGTGCTGCAGCACAGACTGTGCCAGCAAGGTTCAGCAGAGCTCACGTGTCAGAGTCGTGAGTCAAAATTATGTTCAGTTCACAGGCAACAACTTCCATCTTGGTCATTCCTTGCATTTCTTGCTGGGCAGGATTGTTTTCATGACTCTTGAATACTTCACTGCAAGGGTTCTCAACCACTGGAGCAAGCTGCCCAAGGAGGTGGTTAAATCCCCACCCCTGGAGGTGTTTCAAAGAGGCAGAGATGCCATGCTGAGGGATACGGTTTAGCACCAAGCTTGGTAGAGTTAGAGAATGATTGGATACAATGATCCTCAAGGTCTTTTCTAGCTGAAATGGTTCTGTGATCCTATTTGAGGCTTATATTTTAACATTTTCCCTAAGTTCTTCAGTTTGACACTTGGTAATAGCAGTAAAAGGAAAGCTGGCAAATCCTTTCCAGGTTTGCATCCTTGTGCCTTAACTTTATCTCAGTTTCATAAAGGATGAGTGGCTATGTTTGAGTTGGCTGTAGGATTAATGCAGTATGGGCACCTTTATTGTGGGAATGAATACTCACTCTTCAGTACTTCTCATCATTGGTGTAGTCTCAACTTTTTCTGCTTCTTCAAGTCTTTCCAACAGAAATTCAAACTATGAATTGTAAGGCAAGTGATGAATTGGAACAATGGACAGGTTTTTAGGTGCAGGTGGCAAATCTTTTTCAAGGTTATTAGCCTGTTTGTGATGGAATCTGGTGACCTTAAGGGAATACAATGATTCATAAACAACCAAAAAAATACAGGAATCTTGCACTTCACTGCCCAACTCTATTGACCCTGAAATGCAACCATCACGTGGAAACAAGCAGAAAGTTGATGGTAGTAAATTATCCCCCTTGCTAGTGACTGCACCATAAAGGTTCATCATCACAAGCAACTATTGAGAGAGGAGAAAGGCAGAAAATAAAGCTGAGCTGGAGCAAGAGAGCACAAAACACAGTGGTGTGACATTCAGTCAAATAGTTGGGGGTTTGCTTGGGTACAAAATCCACTGTCTGTGTTAGGTGTCCTTTTTTTAGACTGTAGAAGTGGAAAGATCTGTCAAGTGGAGCCTCCTCTTTCTATGAGATCAATATAGAAATCAAGAGGTACAAGTTTAGAAGTGCAAAATGTTAATTTTCAAACAACTTGCTTTAAACTCAAGGAGGGCAGATTTAGACTGGAGATCAGGAAGAAGTTCTTGACAGCAAGGGACTGAAACAGGTTGCCTAGGGAGGTTGTGGATGCCTCCTCCCTGAAGACATTCAAGGCTAAACTGGATGAGGCCTTGAGCAACCTGCATGTCCCTGCTCATGTCAAGGGAGTTGGAACTGGATAATCTTTAAAGTCCCTTCCACCCCAAACCATTCTATAGAATCATAGAATAGAATCACAGAATGGTTTAGGTTGGAAGGGACCTCAAGGATCATCCAGCTCCAACCCCCTGCCATAGGCAGGGACACCTCCCACTAGAGCAGGCTGCTCAAGGCCTCATCCAGCCTGGCCTTAAATGCCTCCAGGGAGGAAGCATCCACAACCTCCCTGGGCAACCTGTGCCAGTGTCTCACCACCCTCACTGTAAAGAACTTCCTCCTAACATCCAGTCTAAATCTCCCCTCTGCCAGTTTAAACCCATTCCCCCTCGTCCTGACATTACCAGACCTTGTCAATAGTCCCTCCCCAGCCTTCCTGTAGGCTCCCTTCAGATACTGGAAAGCCACTCTAAGGTCTCCTCGAAGCCTTCTCTTCTCCAGGCTGCAGAGCCCCAACTCTCTCAGCCTGTCCTCATAGCAGAGCTGCTGCAGCCCTCTGAGCATCTTCGTGGCTCTCCTCTGGACTGGCTCCAGCAGTTCCATGTCCTTCTTGTGTTGGGGGCTCCAGAACTGCACACAGTACTCCAGGTGGGGTCTGAGGAGAGCAGAGTAAAGGGGCAGAATCCCCTCCCTTGCCCTGCTGGCCACACTTCTCTTGATGCAGCCCAGCACAGGGTTGCTGTCTGGGCTGCATGTGCACACTGCCAGCTCATGTTGAGCTTCTCGTCGACCCAGACCCCCAGGTCCTTCTCCTCAGGGCTGCTCTCAGCCATTCATCACCCAGCCTGGAGCTGTGCCTGGGATTGCACCGACCCAGGTGCAGAACCTTATACTTGGCCTTGTTAAAAGTCATGAGGTTGGCCTGGGCCCACCTCTCCAGCCTGTCCAGGTCCCTCTGGATGGCATCCCTGCCCTCCAGCAAGTCAGCTATGAAGGGGCTTGATCTTGTATGAATTTTGGGGAGGGTTTGTCTCTGCCTAAATCTGTATCCAACCAATAAATAGCCTGTTCTGAGTGATTTAACATTAAGAAATGTCTATCTATGTATTTAGTACGTTTCCACCCTCATTTTTGTGTTTTGTTTTCTTTTGCCTCTGCAGTTTATTGTGGAATGTCATGGGAACACACTTCTCCCCCAGTTTCTGGGCATGTACCGGCTGACTGTTGATGGAGTTGAAGTATATATGATAGTTACAAGAAATGTGTTCAGCCACCGCTTATCTGTTTATAGAAAATATGATTTAAAGGTGAGAAATAACTGCTGAAATAACACTCAATGTTAGGCTGTGCTGATGCTTGAGCGTTGCTCGGTCTTCTAATTCGGTCCTGTTGGTGGTATGCACAAGAGCCAGCATTAAGTGGGCAACTGCTTGCTTTCTGCACCAAGCTTTAGCAAAAGGGAAGGGTGGGTTTATAGAAATTGTCCTGATTTAATAGTGTTGAGTAATTTTCTTATGCAAAGCAATTAAAACAGAGTGTGTTGGATGTAAATAATGGTTCAAGGTGAAACCCCTCACAAAAGCACAAGAATCACTCTCTTTCCTACAGGATTTTATCAACGTTATGGCAAGCTACAGCTGGGTCTACAGAGGGCTTCCATAAAATAGCTAAATAGTAAAATCCTTTAAGCCAGCAAAATGCTAATAACAGAGCTTCTCACCACTCCAAATGCTTTGGATTTCATTTTATGTTTTAAAAAGAGAAGGCTCTTCAAAGCCAATGTTTCTTGCTTTTATCAAAAGACATGTTTTGGGTTTGTTTCAGAAGGTTTAGCTGCTCCCTGCAATTTTGCCAGTAGTTAAGGTTTTTTGTGGTGTATCTGCTGGGTTTGTTCCTCCCTCTTCACTTTGATTTTCAGATGATTTTTTTTTTCAGCCTTGGAGTGCTTAATGCCCAGGACATAGTCTTATTCTTTCTACCTAAGGGATTGTATTTTAATGTCCTCCAGAAAGTCTGCCCTTAGAAACCCATTTCTTTCTAATGCCTTTGACTTCTGTGTGTTGAACCACTAAGTACATCTGCAAACTTCTTGTAAGACATTTGCTTTAGCGTTTGTGATGCTCTGTACTGCACCATCCTCTCTCCAGTATCTATACCACAAAATCACATACAGCATGTTCTTAGCATTGGTGGCAAAAGCTCTTGCTGTTGTTTACCTCTGTAAATCCTCCATATACAGTTTGTGCAGCTGAACAGAATTGCCTTAAAGGTAAACTTCTCTTCCTGCTGGAAATCAGCATCAGTATCACATTCTTCAAAAACCAGCTCCTCCACTGAGCAGAGTTATAGTCACACTGCGTATATTACAGATTAGTTTTGCCTCTTTTTCTTTGCTGCAGCATCCGTGGTTGTAGGTTCAGAGTCCTTTCCCACACAGGAATAGTTTTGACACCAGCACTTGTAGCACAAGTCTCTACCTGTGTAGATACTGACACCACAGATTGGCATAGGATTTCAAAGGTATTTTCCTGCCCATTTTGATGAATTCTACTGAAGTTACTTCAGTGTCCAATTTGAAAAACTTAGGGTTTTCTACTATTGTAAATCTACCTTTTTTCCCTCCCTTCCACTTTGATTTTCAGGTAATCTTTTTTTCAGCGCCCCCTTAGCCTGTTGGAGCACAAAATGCAACATAAAAGGTTTATTATCAGCAAACTAGAAGGTCAGACTTTCACCAGGCAATGGAATGGAATGAATGTAAGCTCAAGAAAGGCAACCTAGCTATTAGGAATGGATATTCCTGGATATTAGGAAGAAAATCTTTACAGTGAGGGTGATGAGACACTGGAACAGGTTGCCCAGGGAGGTTGTGGATGCCCCTTCCCTGGAGATCTTCAAAGCCAAGCTGAATGAGGCCTTGAGAAACCTGGTCCAGTGGAAGATGTCCCTGCCCATGAGATGGGAGTTGGAACTGGATGATCTTTAAGGTCCCTTCCAACCCAAGCCATTCTATGGTTCTGTGATTATCAATTAACACTAATGCAATGCATAATAGCTGAGATCTTTCCTCTCCATCCCGTCTAATGCTTTTGTTCTAAATTTATCTCTGCAGACAAGATCAAACATAGCATAAAAAGCTGTGGCTGGAAATCTTCTCGTTCTTTAAACTAATAGGACTCCCCTCCAGCAGTTCTTGTTGCACTGCAGACGTTCCAACAAGCAGTAAAGCTCATTTCCACTTCTTTCACCACCCAGTTACATTTGTAGTTACTATTTCTTGCAGTGCGATTGTAATAAGCAAATGCAGGATACTCAAAGGTGTGATCCTGCTCCATGACAGTTGCAAGGAAAACATACTCAGTCAGTTGATTTTTTTTTTTTTCACCTCTAGCTTATTTAGAAAGCATCATACTGGTTTTCAGGTTTAAGTTCCAAAGTATATTTTGAAATGTAATGATAATTAAATATCTCAAATGCCTTTGGCAAGCACTGTGAATCTTGTGTATCCGTGGCTGGTCTCATCTCTTCTTTTGACTTTGCTCTGAGGGTGCTTTATTCTTGTCTGTGCTTTGTCATCTTTTCAATATTTGTGTGTTTATATTGTGTGACATCCTTTTCAAATGTATATGGCATTAAGTCCAAGTATCCCTATAAAACAGACTAGTCTATAACCATGCAGCTAAACTGGCACAGAAAGATGAGAGGTCTGCCAAGCAAACTGAGCTTCCAGGATGATACAGTCTCCAAATGAGGATGAGACATGAGGAAGAAGCTCCAGCAGTCAGGAGGAGGACCAGAGATGTAGAGCACTTGAGGATTTAATCCATCTTTTCTTCTCTCATGATGTATCTTCTCCAAGTGATTGCAGCAGTTCAGCAGCCCTGGGCATTCTACCTACTGTGTCGCCTTTCTTTGAAACAGCTCTGAGGTTCCAAACGATGCAACTCATCCACTTTTTGACCTGTTATAACGTTTTCAAATCAGTTTCTGACATATGCACATTTTTAGATCCATTTTTTCTGTTTCAGGGCTCTACTGTGGCTCGAGAAGCCAGTGACAAAGAAAAGGTATGGTGCATTTCTCTTTCTTTTTCAGTTGCCTAACCTGCTAGCTAGTCTCAGGATCAACCATAACCAGTGCTGTTCTGCCTCTTTTCTTTGTTTTATGTCATGTTCTCCCATCCTGAGTTCTGCTTTATTCCCTCCATTATCTTTCCTCTATTTTCTGCAGACCTTTGAATATTGGTTTGCAATGGTGTTGAGATTTCAGAGGTAAGTGAGCCAATCCTCTACCTCCTCCTTTTCCTTTTTTTCTCTTCTCTTAGTTTCTTCAGGCCCTGCCCTATGGTAGGAAAACACCAGGACTGTCTTCTCTTCCCTCCTGCTCCTTCATCTTGTTTCTCTTGCTCTTTAACATTGAGATTTATGGATGTGAAGTGGCACCACTTCTAGAATTGAATGCAAAGACAAATCCAAAGCTTGAATTGTGAGAACTTGGGGTGCGTAAAGCTCATACAAACAAATGAGCAACCGACTGACAGACTTAATGTTCATGTAGCTGTAATGAGAGACAGTTTCTTTCAAATTCTGGGATGAAACTTTGCTCTAGGAGGAAGTTGATCACTTTTTCTCTGTCTCCAGCTTCAGTTCATTTGGAAAATGTCATGCTCCCAAAATAACTTTCCTCTGTAATTTCAGTGCAATAGCCTGATGGCTCTTTAGGAGAGGTTTGTCTGGAGATTCTGCAGATAATTGAAGCTGGAACATAGCTCCCATCATCTAAGACTTACTAGATTTCCAAATTTGGGTGAAGTCTAAGAACCTGTGACCCTTGTTTTCTGTTTTCCCAAGCACATTCCTTCTGAATTAGCATAAGATCATTCAGCAATTCCCTTAAAAGAATTCACTTTACAAATTCTATTCAGAACGTTTGGTTTCCTCCTGAGCATTGCTTATACCATACCTGCCTCTCTGAGCCTTCTGCAGATCCCACAACTGCACTAAGGAGCAAGGGGCACACAGTAGCTGTCAGGCCTGCGGTTCTCACTGCATGAAAAACTCTGTGCAGTGTTTTTCTGCTTTGTCCTGAGGTATGGACAAACATTTACAACTCCTCTTCCAGCATTAGCAGCTAGCACGTCCCAAAGGCCAACTACAGTTATCACAGTCAACATGACCTCTCTTTAGCTCTACCAAGCCCTCAGGATGATGTCTTGAATGGTCTCCATTCTTTGTCTTGCAGTCTATTTTTGTTCTTGTTTAGTAGCACAGCTCTGGTGGTTTTCAAAGCAAGGGGATTAACCCTTCAGTGTCATACAAACAATATCTGATGTCACTGAAAGCCTCTGTTGGCTGTCATCTGATGGAAATGAGGGCACAGTGTTTGGATGGGACTCCTCCAGACAGCAACATTCATGCTTGCTTACAGTGTAAGATTTAACATTATTCTGTACATTCAGCTGAACAGGAGCTGGTACTATAGAGACATTTAGTGCAGTGGTTTTGAGCAGTTCTAGGAATGTCTCATAAGAATACAAATACTAATAATAGCAGACACATGTTAACACCTGGAGTGGGAACCTCACAAAGAAGCAATGCCTTCATTTTGTTCCTGTTTAAGTTCATGGCAAAATGACTGTTGAACCTGATCATAGCTAAGTTGAAACAAAGCTGTGCACACCAATTAATCTCTAATGTGAGAGCACAACTTGAGTAAGGCCAGTAACACAAGCTCCTATAAACTTCAACACTTCTAGTACCTCCCCTTTTATTTTCAGTACTTCTATGGAAGAAATAAAAAGAAAAACAAACTTGGTCCTCCAAATTCTTCTGCTGCTATTTTAAATCTCAAGCATTATTTTCTTCTCAAAGGAATTTGGTTTCTTGGAGCCAGAACTGCACTGAGCTTCTCTTCCTCATCATTCCCCTCATGCACCAGGACAGTGCAGCAGGGAAGCCACAGGCTAGCACTCAGAGCATTTCCAAGAGAGGCAATGAATTGGGTAGACCTCTGTGCTCACAGAGGGAACTACATTTTACAGTCCTTTTAAAACAGGACTCTGAGGGATTCAGGCAAAGGACAAACCCACATGTTGCTTATTGCGTGGTTTTGTCTTCAGTTTTGGAGCTTGCTGTTTGATTTGAGTCAGAAGAATCCACAACCACGTGTCTGTATTCTGGATGTTTTTCATCATCCCTGTCCTCTGCATCTCCTGCAACAGGCACTGGAACAGTGGTCATTTACTCCTCTAAACTACTCAGATGCTTCTGATGGGCAGTTTTTAAGATTCAATTAGAAGGGGGTTGTGCATTTACTCCTCTAAACTACTCAGATGCTTCTGATGAGCAGTTTTTAAGTTTCAGTTAGAAGGGGGTTGTGCATTTACTCCTCTAAACTACTCAGATGCTTCTGATGAGCAGTTTTTAAGATTCAATTAAAAGGAGGTTGTGCATTTATATGAACAGACAAAGCAAGTTTGGTTTCCAAACTCTGAGCAGTGCTATCTGTTGTCATGAGGCACTCCTCTGCACATGGGGCACTAACTTCAGGACCTTGAGGATTCTAACACCAGCATCTAAATGGTCTGCTGTTCATAACTGGCAAGTGAGAGCCCCATAGCATGTTTTTGAGCAGATTAGCAAATGCTCTGGAGAGATTTTGGGCGTCTCCTATGTTAGAAAAAATGGCTTTGATTAAACAAAACCAGACAATCTCAAATACTTAGCTGCTGCAGTAACTCCTTTAGCTAGTTTTTAGCCTGAGGCAAGTTAAAACATCAATTTATTAATACCAGCCTGAAATGACATTAATAATAATGGGATTTAAATTAATAGCAGCATTATTTAATTACTCATTATAAAGGTATCCACTGCTATTCACAGCTGAAAAGCAGGCAAGTAATAAAAGAACAGGAAGCTTTTGGAGCTAAAATGTGCAAGCTAAAATGTCTGGCAATGCTCTAGCTGTTAAATGGGCTCTTAAGGAATTCATATTTAATTTCAAAATGCCAATATTCAGACAATCAAATGGTTTTCAGAGCATTGAGCATAATATGTTAGCCTCTTTTATAGCTGCGGGACACAGAAGACCAAGTCTCTCCATCGTGTCTTAATGCAGACTGCAGATTTCAGATGCATCACTTTAAAATGGCAAATTTTGGCTAAAATGATGTTCTTCAATCTTTTCCCTGCTGCACTGCTCTTTTGTTATTTAGTTAATGAAGAAGAGGCAATTATGCAGCAAGATTTAATGGGCTGTTAAACAAGAAGTCAGGAAAAAATTCATTTTGTGCTTCAGTTTTGTAGCGTAGAGATTGGTATTCAAACATGGGTTTAAGTTCAGTTTTTAGGGAGAAAAGCTTAGCAGGAATGAGTTTGAGAATGTCACTTTTCTGTCCTGTGTTCACTTTCTCTCCTGTTTGACAGTCTCCACCTGTTTATTATCCTAATATATTGATGAGAAGCTCTGAAACTGCCATCTCAGTCTTTTGTGATCATCAGCACAGAGACCCAAGCTCCATCTCTTAAACTTCACCTTAACACACAAATCCTCTCATTTGCGCTGTGAGTGATGTTTTTAATAATGAAGACATCAACTTCTTGGCAACAAGTTACCATAACATGCACTTACAGGTGTCCTGAAGTTACCATAACATGCACTTACAGGTGTCCTGAGTTGTAAAAGAAGAGTGTGCCTCGACAGTTGTCAGATTCTGAGAGCTGCTCCTGGCTTTTTAGACTTTAGGCTTTGGGGTTTTTCTAACTTCCATTCTTCTCCTAGTGGGCATTATCTCTTCATTCTGTGGATAATTTTGCCCTCTTAAGTGAACCCAGGAGAATGCAGAACTCACCTGGTGGGCTGCCTGCTCACAATTCTGCTGTACTTAGAGTATGGCAGCAAATCAGCAGTTAGAGCCAAGTCTGCTTGCACTTGTTAAAGAACTTAAGCACATTGCTTGGGAGTGAGCAGCTCAGAAGGAAACTTGAAGAATCAAGATAAAACCTAATGGAAGTGAAGCTCCTCAGTTCCAGAGAATTAGAAAATCATTAAGGTTGGAAAATACCTGCCTGATGATCAAGTCCAACCCTCATGCTTTTAAATCAATCCCAGACTGGTTGCATGGCCCCTTCTGTGGTATCTGTTGTTTCATAACCGAGCATAAACACAGAGAAATTCCAGTAAATCCATTTCAACAAAGGATTTTATATTCCTTTCTGGAAAAACAATTTGCCATAGTTGACCTCTGTGTTATACCTTAGTTGAATTGTATGCAAAATACAGAGCTTTGATGAGGAGGTTGGAAGATAGAATGACAGAGTTGTTTCGGTTGGGAAAGACCTTGAAGATCATGTCCCTTAGGACCACGTCTCTGCCTCTTTGAAATGCCTCTCAGGGATTCTACCACCTCCCTGGGCAGCCTCTGCCAGTGGCTGAGAAGCCTTTCAGGGAGAAGTTTCTTCTGATATCCAACTTAAACCTCCCCTGATGCAAACTGAAGCCATTTCCTCTCATCCTATCACTTGTTCCTAAGGAGAAGAGACCAACACCCACCTGCCTCCCACTTCCTTTCAGGTAGCTAAACTGAGCCAGAAGGTCTCCCCTCAGCCTCCTCTTCTCCAGACTAAACAACCCCAGTTCCCTCAGCCACTCCTCACCAGCTTCATTGCCTTTAGAAAGTTTTACCAATCCTTTTCCAAAATGTCACCACTAAATGTTGACCATGGTCATTATTTTTGGTCATGATGCATAAAAATCTCCTTGTAGGGAAAATAAATCCCAGATATTCATTTCAGCTCATGAGGATCAGAAGCAGAGTTGAGATGTGTTTAGAAATCTTCAAAAACTATGTCCATGTTCATATAAAACCCAAACTGCAGGTAGCTCTTTCAATAATTTCTTTTTTTTATCTCCAAACCCTTCTCAGGAGGCTGTTTCACCATAATTAGGGAGTTTGAATCAGGCTCTACATATCCAACTTGATCCTGCATCTGGATCAGGTCATGCATCTGCCAGGTCATAGCAATCCCAAACACCAATATGGGTTGGGCAGTGATTGGTTTGAGGGCAGCCCTGAGGAAAGGGACTTGAGTGTGCTGGTGGATGAGAAGCTCAACATGAGCCACCAGTGTGCACTGGCAGCCCAAAGAGCCAACCAGAGCCTGGGCTGCAGCAAGGTGTGTGACCAGCAGGGTGAGGGAAGGGATTCTGCTCCTCTGCTCCACTCTGGTGAGACCACACCTGGAGCACTGTGTCAAGTTTTAGAGCCCCTGTGGGGATATGGATGTGGTGGAAGGTGTCCAGAGAAGGGCCACGAGCATGTTCAGAGAGCTGGAGCTGCTCTGCTATGGAGACAGACTGAGAGAGTTGGGACTGTTCAGTCTGGAGAGGAGAAGGATCCGAGGAGACCTTATTGTCACCCTTCAGTATCTGAAGGGATATCCTGATCACAAGAAAGGTGGGGAGGGACTTTTTAGGGTGTCAGGTAGTGATAGGACTGGGGGGAATGGAGTAAAACTACAAGTAGGTAGATTCAGATTGGATGTTAGGAAGAAATTCTTCCCCATGAGGGTGCTGAGACACTGGAACAGGTTGCCCAGGGAGGTGATGGAAGCCTCATCCCTGAAAGTTTTTAAGGCCAGGCTGGATGTGGCTCTGAGCAACCTGATCTAGTGTGAGGTGTCCCTGCCCATGGCAGGGGGATTGGAACTAGGTGATCCTTGTGATCTCTTCCAACCCTGACAGTTCTAAGATTCTATGATTCTTATCTTAATCTTTATTGCTTCCCAGCCTTTTCAAAGCCAGTGAAAGCTTCATGCTGTCAAAATTCTCTGACACCAAACTTTGGAATACAAACCTGAAGTGTGCAAATAACACAGCTTATTTTTTTCTTTTTTGCTAAATAAATACTTCACATTTGTAAAATCCATTGGGCCTTCCTTGCATCTTTAATTAGTGCATTAAAGACAATGGAGGGGATTCAGAAAGAAGATCTCTTATGAATTCAGTGGAAGTAGTTAGATGTTCTTCATCTCCTGTGCAGCTCTTAAAATATTTAGTTCTTTAATGATAGTAGTATGTTCATTATAATGAATTACATTCTAGGAGAATCTTTCTCCAAAGAGGATTTTGCTTCATTGGAAATATTTGAGACTTCATTAAAAATTAACCATATCAATTATTTCATTAAAGCCAAGTCTCCTTTTTTCCCCTGCATATAGTGCCACAAGCTGGTTTTCTTTGTATTTATTTATTTCACTAGGTAAGAAGAAAATAGATAGGTTGCATTTTTTTCAGCCTGAACCCACATATATTATTAATTTTAAATAACTAGAAGCCCCCCTCCTAGTCACATATTTCATAGGTTGTAATTCCTGAGTTCACTAATCAATTTTAAAGCATAAATCTAGGTTAAAGTACTAGCAGAGTCTCTACTGGTGCTGGCTGTCATTGGTAATATTGGAGACTGCAGCAGTCATGCTTAGCTTCAGGTAAATAAGGAGAATGATGTTGCCTAGCACACTAAAAAGGCTTTGTCTAAGAACGCCTAGAAAGTGAGAACAGGCTGGGAGGTATCACAGAGGTGATGTGGTGAGGGCAGCCACCCTCACAGGGCTTTTTAGCTTCAGTTCCTTATGTAGGACCCACTGCTTTTGCTTCTCCCTTTTCCTTCACATGCCTGTTTCCTGGCTTTTGGGTTCTGCAAGTCTCCACTTGCCAGGTCTTCACAGCTATGGGCATTTGGGGGAAGAAATACTGCCTCAGGTGAAAATCCTCAGAGGGATTTCTGTGGGTTGGGAAAAGCCTTCACGTGAGGCAGGTACTTCTTTGAGAGTGGTGAAGACCTAGAGCAGGCTGCCTGGAGAGGTTGTGGAGTCATCTTCTCTGGAGACTTTCAAAACACACCTGAACACATGCCTGTGCAACCTGCCATAGGTGACCCAGCTTTAGCAGGGAGGTTGAACTCCATCTCCAGAGGTCCTCTCACCCTGTGATTCAGTAAAGAGTCCAGCTTTTTGGAGCAGAGCTGAGTGTCCTTGGGAGCACCCCTTGGCTCTTGTGCTGCAAGAAAAGATAGCAGTGTCAGCCTTGCTAGCTTTTTTTTAAACTCTAAATACTAATTTATTACTAAATATATAATAAAAGTATTACTATAACTAGATTAGAGGCAAGGCTGAAGTGTGCTGTGGCACCTGCTTAACTGGCTTACCAGCTCTAGCATCTTCTGAAAAAGACATTGCTTGTAATAGGAGTTTGCTTTTAATGAGGATAAAACTGTCTTCAGTGGAGAATCATAGAATCAACCAGCTTGGAAGAGACCTCCAAGATCATCCAGTCCAAGTTATCACTCAGCCCCATCCAGTCAACTGGACCATGGCACTAAGTGCCTCAGCCAGTCTTTTCTTGAACACCTCCAGGGATGACTCCACCACCTCCCTGGGCAGCCCATTCCAATGCCAATCACTCTCCTCCTAACATCCAGCCTAGACCTCTCCTGGCACTACTTGAGACTGTGTCCCCTGGTTGCCTGGGAGAAGAGACCAACCCCCTACCTGGCTACAGCCTCCCTTCAGGTAGTTGTAGACAGCAATGAGGTCACCCCCGTCCCATTGCCCAGCAGGGCTGGCTGGCTGGCTGGTGCTGTGCTGGGCAAGAAGTCTGTGGCAGAGCCCAGAGATGAACCTGCATCTCAGCATCTTAACCACAGGCATGTCCTTCCTTTTTTAATCAAGCCCCCAGTTTTAAACAGCATTAATAGAGGTTTTTTTTAAATCATAAAATCACAGATTCTATCAAGTTGGGAGGGAGCCTTGAAGGTCATCTTGTCCAAGCTCCCTGCAGTGAGCAGGGATGGCTCTTAACTAGATCAGATCTCACCGTGAATGTCTGCAGGAATAGAGCCTCCACCACATCTCTGGGCAACCTGTTCCAGTATTTCACCACTCTCAATGTGAAGAACTTTCTCCTAATGTCCAACCCAAATCTACCCTGCTCTAGTTTCAAACCATTGTCTCTTCTCCTACTGCTCTGCAGCCTTTTAAACAGTCCCTTGCATTAAGGTCAGAAACGTTTTTCAGTGTGGATGATTTTTTTCACTGTAACTTATGCCAAGGTTAATACACAATTTGGATATACAAGGTGGGAAGGTAATTGGAGGGGTTTATATTTTTTTTCTCAGTAACTTTGAGCTAGAAATGACAGGAGCCTGGTTTCCTGCATTCTTTTCATTGTTGTTTCATTTTAACTTGATTCATCCTATTCTCTTCTTCATTCTTAAGCATCCCACGCACTGGATTCCACCCTTCAGCATTGGCAGCATCCCTGGGTCCGCAGTCCTGCCTCTGCAGACTTAGCCCTCCTCCACGGGCAGTGTGCTTTGTTGTGTATGATCATCTCAGCAGCTGTTAGTCTGGAGTGCTTCTCTGCTGTTTTCCCCTACTCATTTTCTGAGTTGGCCAGAAAGAAAATGGATGCACACTGTGCTGTCAGGATGTAGTAAACAGGTCTTTGCGAGCTTCAGCCCAAGCCATTCTGTGATTCAAGAAGTATCTGATGTCTTCTTGAAGCAGCAGAGCACTGCAGGGTTATTCCTCCCTGGAAGGAGTCTAGGACAGATGCATGGTCATAGCTCCATCTCAGCTGCTTGAGGTGCTTTTGACTTTATTGTAAGTTCAAACAGAGGGTCTTTAGTAGAGGCTGTTTGGATACACCAGTGTTCTAGATGCAACACTTTAATCATTCAGAGCAACCAGACTAGGACCCTTTTTTTTCCAGAGTTCCTAAGTGCCAGGACAAAATGGATTTAACATGAAGTTGGAACTATTCAAATGCTACTGATTGCCTAACTGGCTTTGAGCAGTTACTAGAAGAGAAGGGTCACCTTTCCAAACATTCTGGGATCTTGAACAATTCACAAAGTTCAGGTCCAAAAAATACAGATTTGGGAAGTGGGGCATCTGAATATTTCAACCTCTTCTGTGCACAGCCTCAACAGCAAAATCAGAACTTCTGGACATTGGGAAGATCTCTGGGGGCATTTTAGGATCTGCTGTGATGCTCACATTTTAATGATCTGTTTTCTAATATTTACAATTGGGAGCAGAGGTTATTCTCAGATCCTCTGAGATTCTTCTGCTTGTTGTGTCACAAGAAGAAAGTAAACCTGATGAAAAATAGTGTCTCCAGTACAGTTGACAGCAATGCCGGAGTAGTTAAACTGATGGAGGATCTGAGATTCCAGCAGGCTGGTGCTGGCTGCCTTCTATTCCTAGTGCAAAGTCTTTGTGATGGTTTGGAAGTTACCTGCCCCTTCCCTCTTAGGAAATCACCCAGACTAGGCTCAGCCAGGTGGAAATTAAGGAAAGAAGCTTTATATTCACAGCTTAGCACAATATACAAGCAGGTATTTATAATATATTACAAATATATACAGCTCTATACAGAAATACACAAGTTAGAAGTAATACTGAAACACAGCAGCCCTCCCAGAAATCAGAGTCCCCAGGAGGGGCTCCCAACCACCCTTCCACCTTCTTTCCACCCCTCTACCTTATCCCAGAGTCTGCCTTATGGTCAAGGTGAGCTGCAAGGATCGGCCAGGGGAGTTAGAAGCAGAAAGGTTAGTTGGGTTACACAGATCCAAGCCAAAGAGCAAGACAAACTCAGACAGACAGAGACATACTCTCGTATCTGGTTTTGTGTTCTTGCTTTTATATATCTCAGCAGCAAGCCTGTGAGCGGAGTAGACATCACCATTGTTTTCACAGCCTATAATCTGTTTTTTTTCTCATTAAAATATTCCAATTAGCCTCAAACTAGCATAGCCTTTCAGGTTAAGGGGAAATTATTTTCATCAAGCTACCCAATTGCACAAGGTTTTTGAGGGCTGCAGCAGTTGGTGGTTCTGCAACATCTTCCCTACAACTGATTGAAGATGGGGAACAGGGAGAAAGCCTCCAAATGGGCCATTTTTTTAAGGCTCTGATTGTAGAAGCTACTGTTGCTTCTAGAAGCCACTGTCACTTCTAGTTTGCTCAAGTGAATCCCCTGAGGGAACTGGTCTCTTGTCTGTGAGCTCACTGGCTTGTTTTAAGTAACCTTCCAGTCACTGCCCTCTGAAAACAGAGCCTGTCTGAGGGGTCTTAGTACTGAAACCAGTGGTTACTCTATCTGGCTTTCCTTAGAGCTGTTGCAAATCACATCATGGGAGAGTTAAAGATGGAGATAATCAACTAATGCTCCAACATCAGCTATACTTAGTGATACATTTGAAAGGCAACGACATTCTCTTGCAGTTGCTGCTTCTAAGCAGCGTTTCGTAATTGATGTTCACTTGATGCTTTCAAATAGTTGTTTCATACTAGGCACTCAGAAACATGCACAGCAGCTATGTAAGATGCAATCCAGTCTGGCTTCACCTATAAGATCTGCTTCAAGTGCTTTGTTATGAGCTGTAGATTGTGTCTTGGTTTCACTTACTGCCAGTCACTTTGACAAACACACCTTGGAAGGAGCTCAATGCAAACCAAGGCTCAATGCAGGCTGAGCCAGGGGTTTTGTCCTGCTGCAGACCCAGTAGATGTACGTCTTCTAGGCTGTTCACAGGAGAATAAACTAAACCAGCTCCTCAGGTGCAGTTCTGAGGAGCTATGTGTGATGGAGGTGCCTCTGCTTCCCCTGGAGAGGTGGCTTGATAATACCTCCTTGGGCACAGGGAAGCTCCAGAGGTGCCGGGGCCAGTGTCTTCACCGTGCTCCTCTTGGCGATCCTGCTCTTAAAGGAGTTTTGGTTTCTTGTAGGCCAAAGAGCTGCCGACGTTCAAAGACAACGACTTTATTAACGATGGCCAAAAGATCCACATTGATGAGAATGACAAAAAGATGTTCCTCGAGAAACTCAAAAAGGATGTTGAGGTAAGAAAGTGCCTGTTAACTTTGTGGAAATGGACCTAGGTGAACTTTAAGATCCCTTACAACCCAACCCATGGGGTGGGATGATAATCCACTCTTAAATCACCCTTAGCATCACAACAGTAGAGTGCTTCAGTAATTGGTGTGCAGCAGCTGGGCTCAGTATCTTAATGTAGTTTCTCATATGAATTTGCAATTAGCTGAATGTAGTCAATGCTTAACAGGATTGCATTGCTATGTGGATTTAGTGTAATACTTGAAGTTATTTAGTTCAGCAAATAAAAGAAAGTCATACTGGGCTAGCTCAATCACACAGCTGGGCTTCAGCTTCTGTCACCAAGCACAATATTCTGCAGCATTTATACTCAAAGCCTAAAATCAGTTTTCCTTTCTGGAAGAGAGCAGATCACAAAATGTGTCTGTGGCTTAAGAAGATTTTCAGCTCTTTCTATCCAAATGGGTCTGTGACTTGACTTGTCTGGTTCTTCAGATCTCATTAGTTACACAGAACACAACCCTGAAACCTCAGAATTGCCCCTGTCGTTTGCTGTTGAGGAAATGCAGTTTCCCATCACAAAGACAAAGTGAAGTTTGCCACGATGGCACTATGAAAACAGAAATCTTTTATGGAATATCAGTGTGTGCTTATTTTGTGCTGGAAATGCTGTGCTGGGAAACTGTTCTGCTGATGGCACAACTCTAGAACAAGTTTACTTGGCTTTAAGTTTCCTGCTCTTTTTAAGTCATGCTGCTGCCACTGAGTGATGCTTTCACAGCAAGGCTGTTGCAGACAGCATCTCACGTATTTGCAAGGAATGTGGCAGATCCTTTGTTCCCCCAGAAAGAGGATTGTGTGCAATCTTCTGCATCATTCACTGGACATAATGTCAAACTCCAGATCATATGGTGAGACAGAGGCTAATTTTTATGTGTTTGAAGCTTAAACAGAGCATAGTTAAACGTCTGCATAAAGTGATGTGGCACCTGACTTTCACAACAGCGAGCTGCTCTTTAACCTTGCTTGTTTTTCTTCTGCTGGTTCTTCTACCCTTGTTAGATAACTGCTAGTGTACATTTTGTACCCAATGTCATGGAGTCATACAATGGTTTCGCTTGGAAGCGACCTTAAAGATCGTCTAGTTGCAACCCCCCTGCCATAGGCAGGGACACCTTCCACTAGCCCAGGTTGCACAAGGCCCCTTCCAACCTGTCCTTGAACACCTCAAAAGAGGAGGCATCCACAACCTCTCTCAGCAGCCTGTTCCAGTGTCTCGCTACCCTCACTGTAAAGAATTTCTTCCTAATATCTGGTCTCAATCTGCTCTCTTCCAGCTTCAGTCCATCACCCCTCATCCTTTCAGTACAAGCCCTTGTAAAAAGTTCCACCCTAGCTTTCTTGTAGACCTCCTTGAGGTACTGGAAGGCTGACCTAAGGTCTCCCTGGAGCACTTTGTACCCAGTGTGCAATCAGATTTTGCTACAATGAGAAGAAATGCACAACACCTAGTGTGTGTTTATCTTCCTACACGACATTTGCAGCTAAACAACGTATTTTGCAGTAGCATTCTAAACCGTATTACTTTGGCTCTTCTTCTTTGTTATTGACTTTGAGTTCTGTATTTCTCTCATAACTGAACCTTAGTCCACCTTTTGTGCTCCAAACAGTCAAACATCTGTTACTTCTGGTTGGATGTCCTTTTAGCTGTTTTCCTGCCTCCTCATTCCATTGACAGTGTCCTGACCAAAAACACTTAATACCTTTTACATGTTAGATCAGTTGCTTATCTCCCCAGGTCTTTTTGCTATCAGCACATGAGCCAGCATTCTTAGGTGGCCAAGAAGGCCAGTGGTATCCTGGCTTGCATCAGGGATAATCAGGTCTAGAGATATGATTGTGCCCCTGCGCTCAGCACTGGTAAAGCCACATAGGATCACAGGATGTTAGGGGTTGGAAGGGACCTCTGGAGATCAAGTTCAACCTCCCTGCCAGAGCAGGACCATAATCTAGTGCAGGTCATACAGGAACGCATTCAGACAGGTCTTGAAAGTCTCCAGAGAAGGAGACTCCACAACCAATATGGCAGCCCGTGCCAGTGCTCTGTGAGCCTTACAGTCAAGAATTTCTTCCTCTTGTTGAGGTGGAATCTCCTGTGCTATAGTTTATATCCATTGCCCCTTGTCCTATCACAGGGCACAACTAAGAAGAGCTTGAGTACTGTGTTTGTTTTGGGCCACTCTCTCCAAGAAGGACATTGAGCTGCTAGAGTGTGTCCAGAGAAGGGCTACAAAGCTGGTGAAGAGCCTCGAACCACAAAGCTTGTGAGAAATAGCTCTCTACAGCTCCATAAAGAGGTTGGAGCAATGTGAGGATTGGTCTCATCCCCCTAGTAACAAGTGACAGGACAAGAGAAAATGGGCTCCAGTTGTGCCAAGAGAGGTTTAGGTTGGATATTAGGAAAATTTTCTTCACAGAAAGGATTCTCAGGCATTGGAACAGGGAGGTATTGAAGTCTCCATCCCTGGAGGTGTTTAAGAGAGACATGGATGTGGTGCTTAGAGATGCAGTTTAATGGGAGTATGTTAGCAGCAGTGATGAGATTGTGAGCTCTGGGTGAGCAGCTGGGTGTGATGAGCTCAAGGTCTCTTCTAACCTCAAGAGTTCTGTGATTCAATTCTATATTTCCCCCCCCCAGGAGCCATTATCTTCTAATTTGCAGTTCTTTCTTTTTCCCAAGGGTCTGTATGCCTTCATGCTTTTTTTTCCTAGTGTTACTGTTGGTAGATTGTTGGGAGTTTTTCTGTTGCTCAGTATACAACAATATGCCTGAGTCCTTCCACTCCATTACCCGTGGCCAATCTCATCTCTTCTTGTATATCATTGTACATCATCTCTTCAGACTTAGATCTCTTCCAGTCTTCTGAAGACTCTTTTGCTTTATTATACTGAAATTACTAGAAACCAGTTTTCTTTTTTCATTCTTAAAACCTCTTCTCAGTCTCAGAATACTGCTCCCAGCACCTGAATTCACAGGCACTTTGTTATCTCTGGTTTCTCTTTTTTTTAATCTCTCGGTTCTCTTTTTTTATCTTAGTCAGGATTCTGACCAACTGCAGTTTCTCATTTCATGGTATCTTTTGCTCATCTCTTTCACCACTGTAGCTATCCCAAAGTCTGACTTAAATCTCTTCTTTGGTCTGCACTAACTTCGCAACCATTTAGAGTTTCTAAAAAATGAAACAATTTATATGTTCTGCCTCTCTGTCTGCATATCACCAGCAAGGGCTCCACTTCACTATGGCTTTTCAGGCTGCAGCACAGCTCTGCCCTGCCTACCTCTCACCTCCATGTATCTGTGTATCTCCCTGCTTTTATCCTTTCCTTGTTTCCACCTCCCTCTCCTAGCTTTCTGCCTTATCTTGTTCCTTCAAGTAAAATAACATCTTATGTATAAAGCGTGCACATGAAACTGCCACCCTCAAAATCACCTTTCCACTCACCTTCACATTTTGCTTACACAATTAGGACTGAGAGCTTGCCCTTGTGAAGGGAATGCAGCAGCCTTTCATGTCTTTGTGGTGTAAAACCTCACTGCTGTCTGCTGCTAAAATATTTAGTCACTTCTTTTGCAATCCTTCAGTGAATTAAATGGGATCAAGGGAGCATCTTTAGCACTACCAGATTGTACCATGCCAGACAGTACAGAGGCAGCTCTGGATGTTGAGTGGTGAACATGAGCATCAACCCGCACAGGCACTGGTCTTCACTCCAGGAAATACCATTTTTCCTTGAGGATTTTGGGAGTGCTAGCTTTATCACTTAATCCTCCCTTTTGCTCTCTCTAAGTGTCTGCATTTTTTTGACTAGACAATCTCCAGAGGTCCTTTCCAACCCCTACCATTCCATGATTCTCTTTTTCTCAGATGAAGACATCTGTATGTAACTTCTCCTATTTCTAAGTGGAGCTCAGGGAGGTGGTGGAATCACCAACCCTGGATGTGTTTAAGGGTCGTTTGGATGGGTCACTGAGGGGTATGGTTTTAAGGTGATTCTTGTCGAGTAGGGTTCTAGGTTGGACTTGGTGATCCCGAGGGGCTTTTCTAACCTGGATGTTTCTGTGATTCCCACATTTTTCAGTGATACTGATCGATTGCTTATTGTTACTTTCTAGTTCCTTGCTCAGTTAAAACTCATGGACTACAGCTTGCTGGTTGGAATTCATGATGTTGAAAGAGCTGAACAAGAAGAAGTAGAATGTGAAGAGAATGATGGAGAAGAAGAAGGCGAAAGTGATGGGACGCACCCCATTGGAACCCCTCCAGACAGTCCAGGAAACACACTGAACAGCTCACTGCCTTTGGCTCCAGGGGAGTTTGATCCAGCAATTGATGTTTATGGAATAAAATCCCATGAAAGTAAGCAGTAATCAGTATTTCTATGTTAAGATGTTTTGATTCTTACACCAAAATCCTAAAGTCTTTGTAGCCACATAAAGGCAAAGTGGAACAGCAAAGGATAAATTCACTCTGCAGAATGGGAAATGAATTGCTGTTTGGTGCACTAGCACTGGTTTGAGAATATTTCTTTAAATACTGTGATGTGTGAGGATGCAGTCAAATAATTCACCTGCTACACAGTCAGATTTTATACTGACTTAGCTGTTCAGATGCAGCAGTTCACAGTTAATTCATGGGATTTGCTATCCCTTTCAGGAAATCTCATATCTAGAATTGTTCTTTTCCCTAGCAGGTAAGATAACACTGTTGGAAACAGCCCAGGAAGAATGAGAAAAGCAGAATTCCACCTTACATTTCACTTTTTGGTTGCTTTTTGAAAAAGCTGTGCACTCAGACCCAATTTCTGTGACCCAGCTCAGAAAGTCATCCTAAAGAGTGTGTAAGAAGCCTGAAACTGGATACGATTGTGTGTAAAACTGATCAAAACCAGTACATTAAGTAAAACGAGTTACCTGTGGCTGGTCAAGACAGGCAAATTACCTTTTTTTTCACAAGCATTTGCACAGATAAATACATTTTCATTTATGAAGGAAACATGAGCGTGGTTGTCATTTCAAGGGAAGCATTGCCTTCCATCTAAAACTTCATTGTTTTTCCACACAGGAAGATGAAATCCACATCATTCTCAGTGAGCAGCAATTCCTGTTTCTGTGTGCTGGTGGTTTATTTTCACTCAGTGAGGGGATTTTGCATTGTAGATGAGTGCAGTTAAACTCTCAGTTAAGGACAGCTTGAGCCTGTGATCTTAACAGCTTTGTGATTCTAACTGGCATTAACCTGTCCTTGCTACTGATTGAGCCTCAGAAAGTCTCTCTCTTGTCAATGAAGGTGTCTCAAAAGCCATTCTTACTGCCATGTGTTTGCCATTTGCAGGTGCACCTAGGAAGGAAGTATACTTTATGGCCATTATTGACATTCTTACTCATTATGATGCAAAAAAGAAAGCTGCCCATGCTGCAAAAACAGTAAAGCATGGGGTAAGTATCTGGAGTGGGTTCATCCTCTGATTCCTTTCTGCTTCTGCACAAGGATGATCAGAGGGCTGGAGCACGTCTCCTGTAAGGAGAGACTGAGACAGTTGGGGCTGTTCAGTCTGGAAAGGAGAAGGATCTGAGTATCTTAAGGGGGGCCTACAAAAAAGCTGAGGATGGACTCTTTAGGCTGTAAGGTAGTGATAGGACTGGGAGGAATGGAACAGAACTAGAGATTCAGACTGGATGCTAGGAAGAAGTTCTTCCCCCTGAGGGTACTGAGACACTGGAACAGGTTGCCAAGGGAGGTGGTGAAAGCTTAATCCCTGGAGGTGTCTAAGGCCAGGCTGGATGTGGCTTTGAGCAACCTGATCTAGTGTGAGGTGTCCCTGTCCATGGCAGGGGGGTTGGAACTGGATGATATTTAAGGTCCCTTCCAACCCAAACCATTCTACAATTCCAGAATTACAATTTGTATCTACCATCATCAATCCTATGGTGATTTAAGGTTCAAATATCATAATGGTTTTTAAAAGAGCATAATCGTTCATGAGGCTAAAATCCCTTCCCTGGGATCTAAAGGGTCCCTCCTCTAAGTATCTAAAGGATCAGGACTCTGGAGAGGATTTTAAGCCAAGGGCTCAGGACTTTTTTGGTTTGGTGGAATGCTCAGCCCTAAGCCTTGCCCAGGCCTGCAGAAGGTATTTTTTGTCTCTCTAAACCAACACTCTCCTTGCTCTCACCACTCTCAGAGTAGCTGGAAGTTGATGCAGACCATTTGCAGCCATTATCTGGCAATTATCAATGAACTTTGAGTATGGCAGACTTTAAAAAGTCACACTTCTGGCTTAAATAAGGGATAGAAATGTGTTGTGAGTAACAACTACAATTATTAAAGCCAGGTGTGACCAGGACTTCGTACAGAACATTACTTTCCTACAACTGGTTTATTTATTTCACTGTCTGCATTCTGAGCCACCTGGCATGGGAAGAGTTTTTGCATTCATTGCATGCATGGAAGCCTCCACTTCTGTAAAAGAGGGTTTAAAAACAAATGACAATGTGTGTGGCTCAGGCAGTTGTACAGACCTATATCAAGAATGGTGTGGCCAGCAGGACCAGGGAAGTGACAGACCCCCAGTACTCAGCACTAGTGAGGCTACACCTTGAGTACTAAAATCACTTTTGGGACCCTCACTCCAAAAAAGACATTGAGGTGCTGGAGTGGGTCCAGAGAAGGGCAGCGAAGCTGGTGAAGGATCTGAAGATCAAGTTTGATAAGGAACAGTTGAGGGAACTGTGGTTGTTTAGTCTGGAGGAGATGCTTTCTACAACTCCCTGAGACTAGGTGGGGGCCAGGTTAGGATTGGTCTCTTCTACCTAGTAACAGGTGACAGGACAAGAGCCAATGGCCACAAGTTGCACCAGGGGAGGTTTAAGTTGGACAACAGAAGAAACTTCTTCCCTTAAAGGGTTCTCAAAGACTGGAACAGGCTGCCCAGGGAAGTGGTTGAATCCCCACCCTGGAGGTGTTTCAAAGAGGCAGAGATCATAGAATCAGCCAGGTTGGAAGAGACCTCCAAGATCATCCAGGCCAACCTAGCACCCAGCCCTATCCAGTCAACCAGACCATGGCACTAAGTGCCTCATCCAGGCTTTTCTTGAACACCTCCAGGGATGGTGACTCCACCACCTCCCTGGGCAGTCCATTCCAATGCCAATCACTCTCTCTGGCAACAACTTCCTCCTAACATCCAGCCTAGACCTCCCCTGGCACAACTTGAGACTGTGTCCCCTTGTTCCGTTGCTGGTGCTGAGGGACATGGTTTAGCACCAGGCTTGGTAGGACTATGTAATGTTTGGACTTGATCACCTTCAAGGTAGTTTCCAACTGAAACAGTTCTGTGATTTGATGATTACTGAGTCCAGATTTAAGTGAATCTATGTTGAAAAAAGTAATTGTTGGCACATGTTTCAAAGCAGGCGATTTAGCAGTCAGAGAGCACAGTGCCTTACACCAGTGTTGGCACACCAAGTCTGACTCTGGTGATTCAGTCTTCTCCATACGAAGGCACTGCTGCTCAACAGACCAGGCTCTCTTGGTGACTCAGTGGGTACCAGGCTTAAGTATGCAGCAGGAGACTGAAACACAACGGAAGTGAAGTATGGAAAGTAAAGGGAATGTGTTTCAGATGTGGCAGATGGGTGTCAACCCTTACAGTGGTGAGTACCAAGCATCACTGTGCTCCTCTGGAGCCTGCAAAGGCAGTGACAGGGTTCTGCTTGAGGGCCATTAGGATTTGTCATTCTAGTGTCTGTTCTAAGTGCTGGAGCCAGTGCAGAGGAGGGCAAGGAAACTGGGGAAGGGCCTAGAGAATAAATCTGATGAGGAGCAACTGAGGGAGCTGGTTAGCTTGGAAAAGGGGAAACTGAGGGGAGACCTCATCCCTGTCTACAGCTACCTGAAAGGAGGTTGTGGAGAGGTTGCTGCTGGTCTCTTCTCACAGGTAGTTAGTGATAGAACATAGAGGGAATGGCCTCAATCTGTGACTAGAGAAGTTTAGACTGGATAAGTTTAGACTGCATATTAGGAAAACTTTTTTTTCCCAGCAAGAGTGGTCAAGCATTGGAATGTGCTGCCCAGGGAGGTGGTGGAGTCACCAAGCCTGGATGGATTTAAAGGTCATTTGGATGTGGTGTTTGGGGTGAACCTTGTAGAGTGGGAATATGCTTTGGACCTGGTGATCCTGAGGGGCTTTTCCAAGCAGAATGTTTCTGTGATTCTAAGGCGCCACATGAAATTCATTAACTGACATTCTTGGTAACAAAGCATCAAATAAACACTGCTTCTTTCTTCTTCTCTCTCCCCTCCCAACTCTCTGTGTAGGCTGGTGCAGAAATTTCAACTGTTAACCCTGAACAGTATTCAAAGCGCTTCTTGGACTTTATTGCCAACATCTTGACGTAACCCATCGTGGCACGTAGGAGAGACATGAGACCTGGGGACAGCAGCGGTGGCTACAAGTGTAGGAACAAACCAAACCAAACCAAAAAGGAACTCAGAGAAGCGCTCATCTTGCAGAAAGCAACCCCTTTGTTTACATCTGCTGGCAAAGATGACTGAAGTGGGGTGGAGTACTCGCTTTAACAGCTGCCTGATATTCCCAGCATAGTTCTAGCTATTTCTGACTCTTTGTGTGTGCAAAAACAAACAAACAAAAACAAAAAACCCCACAACAGTTTTAAAAAAACCTACAGACCCCATCAAATAACTAACTAGGACAGCTTACTCAGAGTGCACTGGGACGGTCAGACTCTGATGCTACCAGCTGAAACGGAATACATGAGCAAAGAGGTGTGGGGTGGGGGTGGGGAAGAGTAAATGCATGTTAGAGCTACGATATTGCTATCAAACTGTAAACTGTGGATCAGTTTATATTTTGGACTGAAAAAAAAAAAAGATACAGGACAGTATTGTTCATGATGATGATGATGATACAAACCTTACTGCGAATGTTACACTTACACCCTGCACACTGGCACTCCTTAACAAAGCAGCTGCAGCAGCCCTTGGTGCCGGATGCGTTTCCCGTTTGGTTCCTAGCAGTTGGGATTTTTCCCTTGGGTGTTTTTTTTTGTTGAGGTGGTGGTTTTTTTCACCCTTCTTCTCCCATTTCTGTCTTTTTGGGTTTGGTTTTTGTTTTTTTAGCACATGGCATCAGGAAGTTGTCCCTTCTCTGACAAAGAGCTGACTTAAGCCATGCTTACGCGTAGGGTTTTTTTGCTACGGTAAACTTCTGTTAAGGGAAAAGTTTGCTTGTTTCACTTTGCAACGTGAGGTTTTCATTTGTTTTGATACTCTCACAATAGAGGAGCTAATAAAGTCACAGGTGGAGCAAAGCTGATCCGGAGGAGCCGCCTATAGTTTGGGGCAATGGCAGCAGCTCCGTTTTTCACCCAGCCCGAGAGATGTGCACCCCAATAGAAACCCCATTCCCTTGGCCCCCACTCCCTGGGAAGTCGAAGTAGGGATGCTTAACCCCGTAGCGTTTCGAAGCAGCGGTGTTTGGTTGTCGGTCAGCATCCCTCGACAGAGGAACCCTGAACCTTACTGTTTACATTCTTAGGAAAGCAGGGATCTTTCTGACTTTCAGAGCCGTGTACAATATACGACTTTTCTTTCTTTGTTTTTGAGTTTACATGTAAAGTTCTTTTGCAGTACAAATGAAGTTAACGTTTTGTCATCCGCCGAGGCGTAACATGCAAGTAGTGTACTCCAGTGACTGTCTCGCTCACCTCCGCCATAGACTCTTCTACAATAAAATGAGAAAGAAGATTGCAGAGGAATTTTTTTTTTTTTGTTTGGTTTCCCCCCCTCCACCACCCCCCTCAAGGTTATGTTTTGGCATCAGAACGACCTCTCCTGCCATTTACTCAAGCCTGGTTGTGTAGCGCGTTGCCTAAAAACTGTGCTGGCCACCTCTCACTTGTTTCAAGTTTTTAAACACCAACAGCAGCCACAACTTTGTGTTTTCTTCTCTGCTTGTGTTTTCTCCCCGAAAGACTCCGTGCTTGAGAGAGACAAATTTACGCAACGCTTTGAAGTTTGTCTACTTACACACTGTGCTAAAGCTGTGCCTTTCACATTTCTTCATTGGACTTCTTAGATTTTGTAGGCAAAGTTGAGAGAGGTCAAACCCTCCCCATCACTGGTTGTGACTCCAGCCAGGAGTTGCCAGCATGCCTTCTCCATAAGTAATGTCAGTGCTTCTCAGCCTGCAACTGCGCATAATGCGTGCAGTGCTTTACGTCAGAGGAGCCTGCACCGTGGTGTAAGGTACACCATGGTGTACATCAGTGAAGCCTGTACCATAGCATAACGTATGTCATGACGTATGCCAGAGGAGCCTGTACCGTGATGTAATGTACACCATGGCGTACATCAGGGGAGCCTGTACCACGGTATAACATATGTTGTGGTGTACATCAGAGGAGCCTGTACCACGGCGTAAGGTAAGGTGTAAGGTACCCCATGGTGTACATCAGAGGAGCCTGTACCATGGTGTAAGGTACTCCATGGTGTACATCAGAGGAGCCTGTGCCGTGGCGTCAGGTACCCCATGGTGTACATCAGAGGAGCCTATACCAGAACAACTCATTACACTCTCTTCAGCGGCCAAAGGCAATAGTGTCCCTGTTGCTGTGTGCTAATGGTTTTCTCCTTCCCCCCCACCTTCCCCCGAGGTTGTTTTGTCACGTTTGCCTCAGTGGTGTCCGCAGCACTGCAGTGTATATGTATACTTTTGTATTGTATGTATTTAAAGAAGTTGGTACTGTGGCTTGATCCCTTTTTTTTTGGTGTGTCCTCTGCCTGTTACCCAGGTTGTCTACGTTCTCACCCAAGTTCCATTTCCTGAAGTGTGCTGTGGCTTCTCAAAGCCTGAGGCCATAGGGTGGGGACCCTGAAGTGAAAACTGAGGTACACATCCTTGGAGTACATATTTAAGTGCGGTCAACAAGTGTACGTTTTGAGGCCGTTTCAGCCATTTCCAGCGGCGCATTCTTTTTGTCTGTGTAGCAGTTCTGTCACCCATTCTTGTCGATAAACTGTTTATTTGGACAGGGCGAGGAGAAGACATTGTTGTATGTGTTAGTGCTTAGATTACACTCCAAACATGAGCAAGGCTTTATAAAATAAAGCACTTTGATGACTCACTAGGTACAGCTTTTGTGCTTGTGTTTCAACTCTGGTTCTGATGGCTTGCAGATGAATTTGGATGTTAAATGGAATGTGCAGCCTATATCACAAAGTGGGGAAAAGAAGGCATTTGAAACTTCTTTGTTAGTTTTCACCTTGCCTCTTGCATGCTTCCTTTCAAGTGGCTTCAGAGATTGAGGTTTTGGGGTGTAAACTGTGCCTTGAGTGAAAATGTTGATGATTCCATGGATTAAATCCTAGTATTACTACAAAAATAGGGAAGATATCCTGGGGTGCATTAGTAAAAGTCTATCCAGCAGGTGTATGGAGGTTCTTTTCCCACTCTACTCTGTTCCAGTGAGACCACACTTGGCATACCTGTATCCAGTTTTGGGTTCCCCAATTCAAAAAAGACAGGGACCTGCTGGAGTCCATTAGAAAGCCATGAGGATGATTAAGGGACTGGAGGATCTATCAAGAAAGGCTGAGAGAACTGAGACTGTTTAGTCTGGAGAAGAGAAGGCTGAGAGAAGATCTTACTAAGGCCTATAAATATCTGAGGGGTGGGTTTCAAGAGGACAGGGACAGGCTCTTTTCTGTGGCACCCGGTAATAGGACAAGGAATAATGAGTATAAGCTAGAGCACAGCGAGTTCCACCTCAACATGAGGAGAAATTCCTTGTGACAGAGCACTGGAACAGGCTGCCCAGACAGGTTGTGGAGTCTCTAGAGACTTTCAAAGCCAACCTGTACATGTTCTTGTGTGGCCTGCCTCAGGTGACCCTGCTTTGGCAGGGAGGTTGGACCTGATGATCTCTGGAGGTCCCTTCCAACGCCTAAGACGCTGTGATTCGATGGATGGATTGGCAGAACTTCGCCAAAGGCTGTGAGGTCATCCTCTAAACAAGTTATTTGAAAAGCACTTAGGAATAAACCCAAATAATTAATGGGGAGGAGAAGGGGGTCTTAGTCCTAGGGAACTGGAGTTGTTTTCTCTGCGGAAGAGGAGGCTGAAGGAAGACCTCATTGCTCTCCACAGCTCCCTGCAGTGAGGTGGGGATTGTTCTCTTCTCCCTATCAGCAGGTGAGAGAACAAGAGGAAACAGCCTGAAATTCTGCCAGGTTGGAGACTTGGAAAAATGTCTCCTGCCAGAGTGCTCAGGCATTGGAACAGGCTGCCCAAGCGGGTGGTGGAATCACCATCCCTGGAGGTGTTCAAGGAACCTGTGACCATGGCACTCTGGGACGCGGTTTAATGGCCATGATGATCTTAGGTTGAAGGTTGGACTCGCTGTTCTTAAAGGTCTCTTCCAACCTAAACCTGTTCTGTTCTATTTTTTTTCTGTTCCTATTTTTGTTCCTTATTCCATTCCATTCTGTTCTAATCTATTCCTTTCTGTTCTACTCTATTCCTTTCCTATTCTGGATGTTAGGAGGAAGTTCTTCACAGAGAGAGTGATTGGCATTGGAATGGGCTGCCCAGGGAGGTGGTGGAGTCACTGTCCCTGGAGGTGTTCAAGAAAAGACTGGATGAGGCATTTAGTGCCATGGACTAATTGACAGCATAGGGCTGGGTGATAGGTTGGACTGGATGATCTTGAAAGTCTCTTCCAACCTTATTGATTCTATGATTCTATTCTACTCCACTCTTCTATTCTACCCTACCCTACCCTATTCTATTCTGTTCTGTTCTGTGGTTTAGCACCAGACTTGGTAGTTACATAATGGCTGGAGAACAGCCAGGAANCTCCTCTGCCAGGCAACCAGCAACAGAACAAGGGGACACAGTCTCAGGTTGTGCCAGGGGAGGTCTAGGCTGGATGTTAGGAGGAAGTTCTTGCCAGAGAGAGTGATTGGCATTGGAATGGGCTGCCCAGGGAGGTGGTGGAGTCGCTGTGCCTAGAGGTGCTCAAAAGCCTGGATGAGGCACTTAGTACCATGGTCTGGTTGACTGGAAAGGACTGGGTAATAGGTTGGCCTGGATGATCTTGGAGGTCTCTTCCAACCTGGTTGATTTTATGATCTTAAAGGTTTTTTTTCCAGCCAAAGTAATTCTTTGGTTGTGCTTGTCAGGATACTGAGAGCATGACACAGCCTGGGCCACATGCTGGGGGCAAATGGCACAGAAGTGTATTCTTCTCTTTATTCTGACCAGCTTTTCACTCTCTTACACATTTGTCACTTTTCAGTGTCTTTTCAGTTTAACACACAGATGCAGCTAGGCAATGTGCTCAGCACTATTTTAACCTGTAAACTACACATGACAGAATGAATGATCAAGCACAGACATCCCACCCCAGGGGAGACGGCTGAGGAGCTCTTCTATTAAAAGTAAGGAAGTGGTAGAGAGT
Organism: Tricholaema leucomelas; assembly: GCA_013400475.1. Taxonomy (NCBI): domain Eukaryota; kingdom Metazoa; phylum Chordata; class Aves; order Piciformes; family Lybiidae; genus Tricholaema lacrymosa; species Tricholaema leucomelas. The sequence goes on along the minus strand of WAAF01010209.1, from coordinate 70,575 downwards.
GGGAGAGATTCAGCTCATTAATTACTCACTTAATGATGTCTCTAGTACTAATCTAGGCCCACACATCACACAGCTGCTCCAGCTGCTTAGGGTTCAGTAGAACGTGGTGCTCAAGGAATGTTGCTCAGGTTCTGTGGACACATTAGCCATGGTGGGCAGCAAGTTCCCTGGCTGATCGTCTGTGCATGCCACTCAAACCATCTACCGTGGCCTCTGAACAAGCTGACAAATGCTGATGCTGCTTTTACAGAGCAGATGAGCATGGGCTGTTAGTAGGGAAGGTCTCAGTGCCACCTCCCTCGCAACAGAAGAAAAAGAAAAGCTTCTGGAGAAAAGCTTCCAAGGACTCTACAAGAAAGCTGGGGAGAGACTTTTTAGGATGTCAGGTAGGGATAGGACTGGGGGGGAATGGAGCAAAACCAGAAGTGGGTAGATTCAGATTGGATGCTAGGAAGAAGTTCTTCCCTGTGAGGGTGCTGAGACACTGGAGCAGGTTGCCCAGAGAGGTGTTGGAAGCCTCATCCCTGGACGTCTTTAAGGCCAGGCTGGATCTGGCTCTGAGCAAGCTGATCTAGTGTGAGGGGTTGGAACTGGATGGTCTTTGAGGTCCCTTCCAACCCTGACAATTCTGTGATTCTATAGCTTCCAAATCCAGCACAATGTGCCAGTCTCAAGATCTGCTCCAACAAGAGCAGACGGGAGGTGTCTCTGCCTGTGGCAGGGGCTTTGGAACTAGATGATGTTTAAGGTCCCCTTTGACCCAAAGCATTCTGTGACTCACTCTGTGATTCCAGAATTACAATTTATGTATCTGCCATCATCAGTTTTGTGCTTCTGTGATTGTCTGTGGTTCAGGGAGGCTTGGTGGTAAATTCATTATGATTCTATGAAATAAAAACTACATTTAAAAAGAGAATAAAATCCAACTGTAAAGTAACAATAGCAATTGACTTATAGCAGGAATCTCTTTCACATCCTGCTTTCTGTTCTGACTGCTCCACAGCAGGTACCACTCATGTAAACCAGCATCTCTTTTACAACACACTGCAGAGGCTGCAGAGACAGAGCAGTGTGCTGTCTTTAATCTGATCTGGCCAGGAATGCTGGTTTGCTCCTGCCTGAGACTGACCAGAGATCCACACCGTCCTGCTACAAGGTCACGTGCAGGAACAAGTGAGGAAGGAGGAACTTGGGAGCAGCATCTTCAAGCGGCAAAAGCAAATCTCTAACAATAGCTGTATTAGAACTGTTAGAAATTACTTGAAGAGATAATTCCAGCCTGTCCCAAAGCAATTCAGCTGTAGCTATATACCGGCCAAAACTGGGCTAATCTTTTCCAGCAAAGGATGCTCCATGACTTCCTTGTGCTGTCCCTTTCCACTTTACCTGGATCTACACTTTAAGCCCATTAATATTTGTTCCAGTTTACTCACTTCTTCTTTCAGTTTCTCTTCATTGTGCTCCTGCCTCTGTGCCTTGAGCAATGTAAATATTAACTCTTGCATATATCAGTTTGAGGATTCCCTTTTCTTATTTAACAGCATCATCAAAATGCTTCAAGGCAGGCACAGAGACCTCTTTCATGGTTTGTAATCATAGAATCACAGAATGTCAGGGGACGGAAGGGACCTTGAAGGATCACCCAGTCCAAATGCCCTGCAGAGCAGGATCACACGCATCCAGGCAGCTCTTGAATATCTCCAGAGAAGGAGACTCCGCAATTCCCCCTGGGCAGCCTGTTCCAGTGTTCTGTCACCCTCACAAGGAGACTCTGCAGTTCCCCCTGGGCAGCCTGTTCCAGTGTTCTGTCACCCTCACAGGAAAAAAATTCCTCCTTGTGTTTCCATTGATCTTCCAATGCCCAATGGCAGCACAAGGGGCAATCACAGTCTCACAGTATCACCAAGGTTGGAAGAGACCTCACAGATCATCAAGTCCAACCCTTCACCACAGAGCTCAAGGCTAGACCATGGCACCAAGTGCCACGTCCAATCCTGCCTTGAACAGCTCCAGGGACGGCGACTCCACCACCTCCCTGGGCAGCCCATTCCAGTAGCCAATGACTCTCTCAGTGAAGAACTTTCTCCTCACCTCGAGCCTAAACTTCCCCCGGCGCAGCCTGAGGCTGTGTCCTCTCGTTCTGGCGCTGGCTGCCTGAGAGAAGAGAGCAACCTCCCCCTGGCCACAACCACCCCTCAGGTAGTTGTAGACAGCAGTGGGTGGAAGCTGAGGCATAAGAAGTTTCATGGAAACATGAGGAGGATTTTTTTCCCTGTGAGGGTGACAGAGCACTGGAACAGGCTGCCCAGGGGGGTTGTGGAGTCTCCCTCTCTGGAGACATTCAAGAGCTGCCTGAATGTGTTCCTGTGTGATCTGCTCTCAGTGATCCTGCTGTGGCAGAGGGGTTGGACTGGATGAGCTTTCAAGGTCCCTTCCAGCCTCTGACATTCTGTGGTTCTGTGAGCTGGCAGAAATTCCTTCTTACCTAGTGCTCTGGGTGTTTGCAGGCATTTCAGTTATTGCCCAACTTGCTCGGGGTTTATAAAGAGCTCCTGCTTTGTTCCCACTCCATCTGATTCATTCCCAGTGACTCACTTTATTTAGTGATGTGTGTCCTGTCAGAATAAACACCCCTCCTGAGCACCTCCGGTTTTGAACAGGTTTGGCACTTGCATGTAAGCCTAAAAGGTGGTTTAGGTCCCTATGTGTCTCCCTCTTCATTGTTTCACCTCACCCCTGCCTGGGAAGCCCAAGGTCACAGCACTCCTTTGGGGTTTTTTCCCCTCTTTAATGCTTTTTGTGAGTGGGTGCATTAAAATATTTTGCCACAGGAATTTCTCAAGTCAGTCTGATGTTGGCACTGTGTTTGGCTTACCCAGGTGGACACAAGGGCCAGCTGTGGTTACTGGGCTGACAACAGTGCTGGTTTGCCTTTCACCTCCTGAGGACAGCAGGGTCATGTGTGATTCCCATCAAGAGAAAGTTCCCCAGATGTGCCTGCTTATTCCAGCAGCTTGGGTTCAAGTAATGCATGAGAATCCTTGCCTCAGGTTGCACCAGGGAAGGCTTAGGTTGGAGATTAGAAGAGACATCTTGGCTGAAGGAGTTCTCGAGCACAGGAACAGGCTGCCCAGGGAGTTGAATCCATATCCCTGGAGGTGTTTCAGAGAGGCAGAGAGGTGGTGCTGAGGGACGTGGTCTAGCACCAGCCTTGGTAGTCAGAGATTGGTTGGACTGGATGATCTTCAAGGTCTTTCCCAGCTGAAACAACTCTAGGAGTCTACAATTCCAAGCAGAGCTGATGAATTAGTGCCTACTTCAACCAAGTGCACAATGCTAGAGTGAACTCTGGGTCAGGGCCTGTTTTTCTTTGCACAAGACCAAAATATTTTCTCCTTGAAGAGCTTTTATCTGAAGTGTTTCCTCTTAGTTCAGTAGTCAGATAGCTCATTTGTGCATCAGCTAAACAAAAAGCTTTGTGTTTGGGGTGGGAGGCTGTTACAATGCCAGGTTGTACTGGCAGTTATCACAGAATCATGGAATGGCTTGTGTTGGAGGGGACCTCCGATGGTCATCCAGTCCAACCCCCCTGCAGTGAGCAGGGCTGTCCTCCACTAGATCAAGTTGCCCAGAACCTTGTTAAGCCTTGAATATCTCCAGGGATGGGGCCTCAACTACCTCCCTGTGCAACCTACTCCACCACCTTCGCAGTGCAGAACTTGTTCCTAACATCCAGTCTAAATCTACTCTTCTCTAACCTCAACCTGCACCCAGCTTTGCAACGGTGCTTTTGGAGCTCCTTACAAAATCCTTCATTGCTCCTTGGGGCACTTCCCCTGTCAGCCACTGTGGCCTGACAAAAATGAAACAGCAACCTGCTCATCCCCTCTGACTGTTTTGCTCCAGGCAACCAAAGTGTATTAGAGGTCAAGAGGGCTCCTGGGGCTGCCTGCAAGTGCAGCTCCCAGAGCAAGCGGAGGGAAATAGATGCTCTCTCCTGTTAATATGATGTTTCCTAAACATTTCTCATGCATTATGCAGCCTGCTGATCTCCCACAGCAGTCTGCTCAGCAGATACTTCTCCATGAAGCCATGCTTCAGGAAAATGCTCACATGGCTTCTTGTTGCCAGTGAAGGTCCTGCTCCCTTCACTGACAGCTACGCTTCCGACTCTCTTGTGTGCCACCAAATTGCAGGACGAAGTGGATGAAGCCACCCATCTCACTCCTCCAGTGACTCCATTTATAAAGAGAAGTAGTGGGGGGAAAAGGCATAGTGGAAGTTTGAGTGGGAATGGACACATGGACACTGCATGGTCTGCCCAAAATTTGGCAGCTAGGGAAAAACACAGGGCAGGCAGCACTGGTAGATGGCAAAAATCAGGCACTGGTCCAGCACTGTGGGTTGCACAAGCCCTCCAGAGATGATGGCATCTCACAGACACAGAGGAAGCAGCTGAGCACCTATCTTCCCTGATAAGGAACTTAGTCAGGATTCATCCAATGAGAGAGGGGATTCATTCACATCCAGGGAGAAACTCACACTGCAAACTGTAGTCACAGGGTTTAGGGTAAGAGAAGGACATGAACCAAACACTGAACCTTTGCTGAAGCAGCAAGGCAGAGACAGTATTGAGGCCAGAAGAGGAACAAAGCTGAGAATGAGAAGCAACTTGGAACATAGTCTACAAGGTCCCTGAGCAAGGGGTGTCTGCTGCTTGTCTCTGAGCTTGGCATTAACTGCAGCTGCTCTAGGGTCAGGCAGGACAGTCCCATATGGATTTTTCTTAAGAAGCACCAGAAATTCTCAGAAGGCTTGAAATAGTATGTTGCCAAAACCATAAAAGCATTTTGTAATAGCCCCCTTCCCACCTGAAACAAGATGAAATTAATCCAGACTTAGGCTAGAGAGTTGGGCAGGGAGAAACTTAATGAAATTCAATAAGGGTAAGGGTAGAATCTTGCACCTGGGACAGAACAACCTCATGGATCAGTACNCATTCTATGATTCTATGATTCTATGACCTGCTGGAGAGCAGTGAAGGATCTGGGGTTCCTGGTGGATGGGAGGTTGACCATGAGCCAGCAACGTGCTCTTGTGGCCAGGAGCGCCAATGCCACTCTGGGGTATATTAGAAGGGCTGTGGTTAGTAGGTCGAGAGATTCTCCTGCCCCTTTACTCTGCCCTGGTGAGGCTGCATCTGCAGTACTGTGTCCAGTTCTGGGCCCCCTCAGTTCAAGAAGGACCTCAGGAAACTATCTGAGTCCAGTGCAAAGCTACAAAACTGCTGAAGGGAATGGAACATCTCTGTTACCAGGAGAGCCTGAGGGAGCTGGGGCTGTGCTGCTTGGAGAGGAGACTGAGAGGTGACCTCATCAATGTTGATAAAGATGTAAAGGTGAGTGCCAGGAGGCTGGAGCCAGGCTCTGCTGGGTGATGCCAAATGACAGGACAAGGGGCAACGGTGGAAGCTGAGGCATAGGAAGTTCCACGGAAACATGAGGAGGATTTTTTTTCCCTGTGAGGGTGACAGAACCCTGGAACAGGCTGCCCAGGGGAATACTGGAGTCTCCTTTTCTGGAAATATTCAAGACCTGCCTGGGTGCATTCCTATGTGACCCTGCTCTGCTGGGAGTTTGGACTGGATGACCCTTCAAGGTCCCTTCCATCCCCTAACATTCTGTGATTCTGTGAAAGGTGATGTGGTCTAGGATCAGAAATAGAGCAAAGCAGAGAGGAGAACTGATCAGCCCAGGGAGCAGAACACGAGCACCCCATTAAAGAAACCACAACCTCTTTAAAGCCATGCAGTAAAAGCTTCGAGCAGACAGCCGTGCAAAACCCAGTTAAGCTGCTGGGCTCACGTCCTCGGGTAATGTGTTAATGCAGAAAAGACTCTGAGTAGGAGGATGCCCACAAGGAACAGTTTCATCATCAAAATATGCAGTGTCTGTGAGCCAGAGCAGTCTGTGCAAACATGGTGTGTTTGGACAGGATTTTCTTCTGTCAGACCCAGAAACATTTCCTCATGCACTGCGTAGCCTGATCGTTCGCCTGCCTCTTAACCCAGCCTCTCCATCAGACACTCCCTCCAGTCCTATTCTGGCTCCTTCCAGAGGACTAAGCTGTCTGACCCGAAACAGAGAATTGTTTTCAGAGGTATAGCAGGGCAAGGGGAAGGGAGGCCTAATCCACAACAAAACCAGCTTTTCCTATGAGAAGCTGGATGTGAGAAGTCATTCTCTTAAGGTCCACAATGAAGCAGCCTCTTCCTTCTCAAGCACTGGGGGCTCAGCTTAGGACCCTCGGTCCAGCCTTCAGGTTGGCAAATAGAGCCCTAAGTGGCCTTAGTGGGGAAGCCGCGTTAGCTGTCTGACCAGCCCGCTAGACACCACCACCACTGCAGTGGAAGAGCAGCTTGCAGCTGCTGTGATAGAAGCCAGCCAGTCTGGCATGTGTGTGGCAATGGGTGGAAGCCGAGGCATAGGAGGTTCCATGAGAACCTGAGGAAGAATTTTTTTCCCTGTGAGCGTGACAGAGTGCTGGAACAGGCTGCCCAGGGAAGTTGGGGAGTCTCCCTCTCTGGAGATACTCAAGAACCATCTGGATATGTTCTTGCATGATCTGCTCTAGGTGATCCTGCTGTGGCAGGGGGGCTGAACCAGACAAGCTTTCGAGGTCCCTTCCAGCCCCTGACATTCTGTGATTCTATCACAGTTGCAGGCTCGTGCTTTGAACGTTTGGCTGTTCTGGAAGATCAGAAGGCAAACCTGAGCCACATTAAGACAAGTGTGGCCAGCAGGTTAAGAGAGGTTCTGTTCTCCTTCTGCTCTGCTGAGACCACATCTGGAGTATTTTGTGCAGTTCTGGGCTCCTCAATCCAAAAGGCACAAGGATGTACTATACAGTGTCCAATGGAGGCTACGAAGATGCTGAAGGCACTGCAACATCTGAAAGGCTCTAGTGAAGGGCTGTTTAGTCTGGAGAAGACTGAGAGGGGAGCTTATTAATGTTTATAGACAGCTGAAGCGTGGGTGTCAGGAAGAAGGGGCCAGGCTCTTTTCAGTGCTGTCCTGTGATAGGACAAGGGGCAATGGATGCAAACTGCAACACAGGAAGTTCCATCTCAACGTGAGGAAAAACATCTTTACTGTGAGGGTGCTGGAGCCCCAGAATAGGCTGCCCAGGGAAGTTGTGGAGTCTCCTTCTCTGGGGACATTTAAGACCCACCTGGAGGTGTCCCTGTGTGACCTGCCCAAAGTGATTCTGCTTTGGCAGGCAAGTTGGACTTGATGATCTCCAGATCCCTTCCAACCCCTAACATTTTAATATTCTAAATATTTTAAACACAAAACCCTCTCCCAGAATGGGTTTCTGTATTATGAACCTTCAGAGAAGAGCTGTTGTTCCATACATTCCTGTGCTGCTGAGCAGGGCTCATTCTCCATGCCCTGAGCAGCTGAATGTGTACTAGCAAGCATAGGAAGACAGCATTGGTTGGATTCCTGTCAAACACAGCTTCAGAGAAGGAAGGGAAGAAAGTACAGAGCTGCTGTTAGTAATCAAATTCCATTACCCTCCAAAAATAAAAAGAGGCTTTTTCAGAAATCTGAGAGTCAAAGCAGGTTGCTCCCCAGCAGAGGTGAGTGTTCATCCCACTCAGATCAAGAGGGTGGGGAACACTTTGCAGTGAACCACAGCCAAGCACAGATGCCCAGAAGGTGACAGCTGAAGGTGATCTTCAAACATCTCCAAGCTTCATGCTGGGAAGTGCTTTAAACATCAAAACTACCAGCTTAAATTTAGCCCTGCTTTATAGGCAGCCAATGTAAAGAATGCAGCTGGGACATAATAGGATCATGACAACTCAAGTCAGGGAGTAAATGAGTTGCTGCACTCTACGCAAGCTGAAATAGAAACCCTGCTGCAGCCCTGCTCAGAGAGCACTCACTCGCTGAGCCTCCTGAGCACCTGGGCAGACGTGGCTCCTGCCAGGCAGCCACAGCCCAAACCACGGCCAAAGCCTAAGGACAAGCAGCATCTTGCACCTGTGTCCTGGGCTGCAGCAAAAGAAGCTGAGGCCAACAGCTCAGGGGAGACAGTTCTACCCCTCTATGGAGTCCTGTGTGCAGCTCTGGGGCCCTCAACACACGGACATGGATCTGTTAGACAGGGTCCAAAGAGGGCCACAAAGATGATCAGAGGGCTGGAGCACCTCTCCTGTGAGGACTGTCTGAGAGAGCTGGGGCTCTTCAGCCTGGAGAAGAGAAAGCTCAGATCTTCCAGCAACTGAAGGGGGCTACAGGAGAGCTCAAGAGGGACTTTTTATAAGGGCATGTGGTGACAGGAGAAGGGACAATGGTTTTAAATTAGAGCAGTGTAGATTTAGATTAGACATTAGGAAGAACTTCTTCCCCATGTGTGTGGTGAGACAACGGAACAGGTTGTACAGAGCTTTTGTGGACACCAGCCAGACTCAGCTGCATGAGGCTTTGGAGCAACCTGGTCTAGTGGGACATGTCCTTACAGCAGGGAGTTGGAACTGGATGATCGTTAAAGTCCCTTCCAACTCAAACCATTTTGTGTTTCAATGATTCTGTGACCTAAGATATCTTCCAGAAAGGAATGGTGCAAAGGAAAGCCAAGGAGCATCACCTGTTATGATATTTCCAAACACAGGTTGACTCATTACATGGGGCAACTAAAGAAGAGCCTGCACACAGCTGCAGGACTTGCCAGCTTCTACAAAGTGTATTTTTCACAGCCAGCCACATCTGGAGGGCTACATTTCACAGCTTGTCCTGAAAATGAAAGGTGGAAAGTTCAAAGAAACCAGCCAGGGCTCACAGACTAAATGATTCTGGAGAGTTGGGGTTGTTCAGCCTGGAGAAGAGAAGGCTCCAGAGAGACCTTACAGTGGCATTTCAGTATTTGAAGAGAGCCTGCAGGAAGGCTGAGGAAGGACTGTTTTGGAAGGGTGCAGTGACAGGACAAGGGGCAGTGGTTTGAAATCATTGCAGGGTAGATTTAGATTGGACGCTGGGAGGAAATTCTTCACAATGAGGTTAGTGAAACACTGGAACAGGTTGTCCAGAGATGTGGTGGGAGCTCCATCCCTGCAGACATCTGTGGTCAAACTTCATGGAGCCCTGAGCAATCAGGTCTAGTTAAAGATGTCCTTGCTCACTGCAGGGGGCTTGGACAAGATGACTTCCATGCATTCCATGATTCTATGATTCTGTATTTTCTAGATATTTTCCCCCCTCAATATTTGGTTTTAGGGCTTCTTTCTGGTACAGATATGGTCATGAAGCCACAGACATGAAATCAGGCTTTGATATTAACAGGCAAACTCTTTCTAATCCCAATTGTTGGGGTTTTCTTGCTAAAGAAAGTGATTCTCACTAGACCTCTGCAGCAGCTTCATGTTTGTGTTTCTGCAAGCTGCTCGCACTGAGCACTTTATTCCCTTCTTGTTTTTTCCAAGTTAACTCAGAGCCCAGAGTGCATAGCTCTGCTTTTTGATCTCTGCAGCAGGAAATGGTCTCACCCACTCCCCTTGTGCTCTCCTCCCCACTGTCACAGTCAGGTATAGCTTTAACTATGCCTTTCCTATAGCAAAGATTTACAGCGGTAAAGAGCAAGGCATACGTGCACCAAGTACAAACCATTTCATGGAGCTGCTACTCATTTTGGAACACATTCCACACATCAAAAGAAATCCAGAGGCATTCAAAATACCTTCACATTTACAAACATCTTAAGTTAGGAAGTCAAACTTGATCCAAAGCCCAGCAAAGGCTCCGTCTAACTACAATGGTTATTGAACCAGGTTCCTCAAGCATAACCTTTCCATCATCGCTGACTCACCCAAATTAATCCCTGTGAAGGTAAAAGGTGTTGCTGTTTGAACAGTGCCAGCATGAACTTGTATTTCCTGTATTTCTTACTGTGGATCTGGATGTATCAGGGTAAAAGCACTTACATCATTATCCTGCATCCCAGTATTCATTTAGGCTGCTTCTTGAAGTGCTGTCTGCTTTGTGCCAACGTGAGAAGTGAGATTGTTCCTGTATGAAGAGCTTTACAGCACAACTGGGCCTATAAAAGGAGAGGCAAACTTCTCACTAAAAGATTTCATGAGCATAACTATGTTAAGTATGATTAGCTAGCAAAAGAGATGACTGGGCAGACCTTGCCCTGAACAGTATCTTCAGTCCCATCTGTCTAATGCTTAACAGGTAGCTTAAACATCCCTTCAACTAGTAAAGGAGGGTGGACCCAGGTGGATGTTGGTCTTTTCTGCCTAATAACAAGTGATAGGACAAGAGTAAATTGGAGATTAGAAGAAATTTCTTCCCTGAAACAGTTCTCAACCTCTGGACAGGCTGCTCAGGGAGGTGGTTGAATCCGAATCGCCATCCCTGGAAGTGTTTGAAAGAGGCAGACATGTGGTGCTGAGGGATGTGACTTAGCTCCAGCCTTGGTAGTTAAAGAATGGCTGGACTTGATCTTAAAGGGCTTTTCCAGTTGAAATGGTTCTGTGGTTCTAAACAAATCCCCAGAGATGAGAGCAGAACAAGTCAAGGTCCAGCACACACACACAGTATGTGTTAGTTTTCCTACAGCACGACTCATAGAATCAACCAGGTTGGAAGAGACCTCCAAGCTCATCCAGTCCAACCTGGCACCCAGCCCTATGCAATCAACCAGACCATGGCACTAAGTGCCTCACCCAGTCCTTTCTTGAACACCTCCAGGGACAGCAACTCCACCATCTCCCTGGGCAGCCCATTCCAATGGTAAATCCATCTCTCTATGAAGAACTTCCTTCTAATATCACACCTATACCTCCCCTGGCACAACTTGGACCAACTCGTACCATACAGGCTCTCTCTGCAATAGGCTGACCCTCCACCCCAGCCAAGGCAAGCTCATACTGCCTGTGTTAGACCTTCTTCTTACCTCCAGAAGCAAAGGCCTTCAATATGTAGTTTCCAACACATGCATGAACAGTGCAAATTTGAATTGACAGAAGGGACCCGGTGAGATGAGGAACCTCAGCTTGGATTGCTCTGAAAGCTTCCACGAGGAGCAAGACCTGACAGAAGCTTGGTTTACAGCCAGACAGAGAAGTTCTAATTGATTGAAAACATGGAAATAAACATTCACAAACATGGAGCAGAGAGGAAAGATGATCTCAGCCTTAGCAGTGTATGTGGCAGTTTGAACCACTGACAACCTACTCCTTTGATAAGCATTTATCATTCAGGTGGACCTATGTCAAGGCACTCCTTAGCAGGTTCCATTGCAGAGACACATGGAAGAACTTGCCCAGGTATTCAGCTGACTCTTCTGCTCTGGCAAGTGTAGGAAGAGTATCAGCAGACTGAAACTTGGGACAAGAACCTCAACAGTTCCAAGCATCAGTCTAACTCACCAAGCTGTATCATCCAGAAGACCAAAAGATGTGGGAGGTGAGCAAAGTAGAAAGGAAGAGTGGCAGCTGCGAGTGTTCTTGGACAACACCTACCAGTGGCTGCTGTTACAGAGCAGAACGGTGTCAGTTCCCATGTCTGCAGCTATGGCACACCCCTTTACTCACACATGCAGGGAAAGGAACTGCACTGGAAGGTGCAGGAAGGAACTGCAGAGGTCACAGCAGTCAGCTGTCCCTTCCACCTCATTAACAACCATCAGAAGAATACAACGAAGTCCAGAGAAGGATCGTTTGGGGGTTGGTTGGTTTGTTTTTAACTTGTATGGCAGATTCTGGACTCCAGGAGTTCACAGCCTGTCACCATGTCCTCGGGGTGAAACTGGAAGAAATAAGCAGCTGTTCTGGAAGCAAAGTGACAGAATTAGAGATGCCTCTGGTGCACGTGCCAAGGAGATGTCAGTAAAGATGCCCCTGGAAGTCAGAGTCACTCGAGAGAGAAGCAGTGAGGGGAAAGAAAAACGATGACAGTAGCCTGACTTGATTTTAAGGCAACAATTTCACCACCCACAATCAGCTGTTTGCAGGGCAGAAGCACCAATTGTGCTAGTCCTGGGACAGCCACCAACTATTGTGTCCAAAACATCTACCCACAGCAAGAGCATTGGCTGTCAGTGCATATTTCCTAACGTGGTGACATTCCTTCTGCCTGCCTGCTTTCATCCGGGCTGTAACCTTCTAAGCAGTGCCAGTCTTCCTCAGTGCTTTGTTAGGAGTCCATCCAAAAAGCCTTCCTGTCCTCTGCTGGGCCGCTTTCCTTAGCTGCTTCTCTGAGGTGCTCCTCATGCAGTATCTGTATGCCTACATGGACAATAGGATTCTGGAAATCATAGAACTGTTTCAATTGGAAAAATCCTTGAAGGTCATCCAGTCCAACCAGTCCCTAACTCTGCCAAGGCTGGGGCTAAACCAGTCCTTCAGTACCACATCTCTGCCTCCTTCTAACACCTTCAGGGATCAGATTCAACCACCTCCCTGGGCAGCCTGTTTCAGTGCTTGAGAACCCTTTCCAGGAAGAAGTTTCTTCTAATCTCTAACCTAAACTTCTCCTGATACAACCTGAGGCCATTTCACAGAATCACAGAATGTCAGGGGCTGGAAGAGACCTCAAAAGCTCATCCAGTCTACCCCTCCTGCCACAGCAGGATCACCTAGACCAGATCACACAGGAACACATTCAGGCAGCTCTTGAATATCCACAGAGAGAGAGAGACTCCACAACTCCCCTGGGCAGCCTGTGCCAGTGTTCTGTCACCCTCGCAGGGAAAAAAAATCCTCCTCATGTTAATGTGGAGCTTCCTATGCTTCAACTTCCACCCATTGCCCTTATCCTGTCATGGGCATCACTGAGCAGAGCCTGGCTCCATCCTCTTGGTATTCACCTTTACATCTTTACAAACATTCATGAGACCCCTTCCCAGTCTCAATGTGTGACCACTGGGAGAGTGCATAGGGTGCAAATACTTCCTAGGAAGGTAAGCAGTGGTGCAATGGTCAAAACCATACTTACACATGTGCAGAAGAGTGAACATCTTTAGACCTCCTAAGCCAACAATTCCTTCTCAAGCTTCCTTTTTCTTTCATTAGGCTTAACTGTGGAGCAAAGCCCCTGAGTGAAACCACACCACATAAGATCCTCCTGTGCCATGTTAGGTTATCACCTCAGCAAGAGAGATCTTCTCCAAAAGTTGAAAAGATCCTCCAGGCTCAAGACTGGGGAGCAGAATGATTCCCAGTGAGAAAAAACAAACAACTAAACATTTTAATTTAAAAAATACCAATTAAAAAATCCATTCTGCAGCTGGCTTATTAAAACAGGTAAAGCACATGCCCAGTGAGATGGCAGCACACTTTGCTCTCACAAGGACAACCAGTCCAGATTCAAGCCTGCAGCTGTTCCCTCCAGACACTGCCTCTCATGAGCTCTACATTCCCCACTCTCTTATGGGAAGATAATCACAGGATGACAGAATCATGGAATTGTTCCAGCTGGAGAAGACCTCCAAGATCATCAAGCCCAACCATCAACCTAAAATGCAAAGCCACAGGGAAAGACAAAAAGCACTTCTTTTACCACTCTCTATTTCTTCAGGAATTTGTTATCTTGCAACTTCCACTTTAAGGAACAACAAACCTAAGGCAAAGCTTGAAGCCTCCTTGAGTGCCAGGAGGCACTGACTTGCTCTGCAACAACCTGCACTGAGCTGCCCTAGCCCAGGTCTTCCCACATACGTCCCCTGTTCCAGCCACTTGTCATCTGGAGATGCCTTTCTGAACGTCGGATGCAAGTCAGCTGTCCTGGGACAAGGGGTGCTGGCTTTAAGCAGAACGAGGGCTCATTTAGGATAGATGTAAGGAAGACTATTTTCACAGTGAGGATGGTAAGGCACCAAAACAGGTTGCCCAGAGAATTTGTGGATGCCCCATAGAATCACAGAATGCATCAGGTTGGAAGAAACCCTCTCCACAGGTCTCTTCCAACCCCCACCATTCCATGGGTTTGATTCTGGAATGTAATATGAAGTGAACTCAGGAATCTTAAAGGATTTTTCCAGCCTGAATGATTCTATGATTCTGTAATACCTCCCTCTACTGACTTCTCTAGATGCTGTGCAAGAAAGTGCATTGACTGCAAGCACTTTTCACTGGGGGGTTCAGCTTGATTTCCAGCACCTGTCCTTGAGGTCAGATGCCACCGACTTCATTGTGCTCCTGCTGGTCCTTCTAGCTGTGTTCCCAGGGGACAGGATTCTCAGTGACTGGTCTAAAGCTGTTGACATTACATGGAGTTGTTTAATTACAGCTGTTTCTTCCACTTGCTTATCAAGTCCTCATCAACACTTATCTAAGACCTTTCATATTGCTATGCTCTCTCTTCCTGTTAATCTAATGCATTCCACTGTAACCAGATGAACATCAGCAGACAGCTGAGGGTCTGCTCAGGTCCTTGATTATCTGCACAAGCTCACAATCTCCTTCAACTAGTACAGCCACCTCTCAGCTCTCCTTTCCACATCTGCAGCCACACAAAACCTGGGTTTGAAGGTGCATTCTTAAGACTGCTTTAATAAACGCAGCAGTTTGGGGTTTCAGTTTAAAAGAACTTAGAGAATCACAGAATTGTTTTGGTTGGAAAAGACCCCTAAGATCATCAAGTCCAACAGACCACCGTGGTCATTAAACCATGTCCCAAAGCGTTTATACATTGTTTGAACACCTCCAGGGACTCCACCACTGCCCTGGACAACTTGTTCCAGTGCCTGACCACTCTTTCAGTATAGAATTTTCTCCTGATTTCGAATCTAAACCTTCCCTGGCACAGCTCGAGGCCATTTCCTCTCACCCCATCACTTGTTCCTAGGGAGGAGAGGCCAACACCCACCTCACTACAACCTCCTTTCGGGGAGTTGTAGAGCACAAGACCACCTTCCCTCAGCCTCCTCTTGTCATAGAATGGTTTGTGTTGGAAGGGACATCCAAAGGTCCAACCCCCTCCTGCAGTGAGCAGGGACATCTTCGACTAGAACAGGTTGCTCAGAGCCTGTAACAACTTGACCTGGAATGGTTCCAGGGATGAGACATCTACCACCTCTCTGGGCAATTGAGCTAGTGTTTTATGACCCTCACTGTAGAAACTTTCTTCCTTACATCCAATCTAAGTTATAATATATATAATTAAAGCCAAAAGTTCCTTTGCACAAGAGAGAATGAAATTCCTAACATCTGGAAGATGCAGAAGCTCTCAGACATTAGGCTAACAAGTCTCTGCAATCCCTAAAAGTTCTGTAGACACTTAAAACGGCGTCAGATTTCTAAAGCTTCAGTGCAGCCATCCAAGGGGCATGCTCTTCCCCCTCTGTAGACAAAGCAGCTTGTGTCAGGTAGTACTGGAACTGACCACATCTTAACTATTTGCCCAAGAGTGTGCTTCAACGTAGCTTAGCACCTGCGGCAGCAAGCAGATCTTCAACCCTTCTGGCAACTACACTTCTCAAAGCCTTTGCTTTGTGAAAATAGCTCTAAACCGGTTTAAAAGCAGAACTGTGATCTAGGACTGCACTGTTTATCCTGAAAGGAAATCATTTGCAACCTACATCCTCTAAGGAGCTGCCTTTTGGGCTACCACAGTGTTTCATTTTTTTGCTCCAAATCTCTGTTATTGGGGAGAAACAGAACACAGAGACAAAAATATTTCCACTGACTCCCACGAGTCTTTTATTAGACTCAAGAGACAAAGAAAACACATAACACCTGGAAGTCTGATGGTGAGGGGAAACTAGAATTCTTTTTATCTATTTCCCCTCTACACCTCCACTACATTTCCTCAGCCCCTCATTAAGTCATACATCAAGTTAGGAAGAAACTTTCTCTCCAAGCTCCCTCTGACAAAGGCACTAATTCCCCACCTCATTCCTGCAGCCTAGAATTTTCCCCTCTCACATTTAACCTTCTTAAAGAAGGCTGTCACCTTTTTTAGCAATATGTTCACACACTCACACCTCCCCTTCGTTTTTTAATTCATCATTAGAATGGTGTTCTGGGCTACAACCAGGTTAATCTCCAGTGTGCAGCACAGACATTACCTCATCTGTGCAGCACATGCAGCTCGGTGCATGCAATCTCCTTTATGGGACGATCTCTTCAAGACTGCAAATTGTCTTTCCCCTATCAGAAACATGAAAGCATTTCTCACACTATGAAGGGGAGTTATGGCACATAAAGGCATCGTCACAACTTGCATCATCTTTAAAAAACAATCAACGTGGGGTGAGGAAGGAAAAAAACCCACAAACCCCAGATGTTCCTGCTCACAGGGAGTCAGCAACGGTGCCACTTGGGTTTCCAAGGAAATTAAGATAGTCTTTTTCTATGCATGCAGTTTCTTTCTTCCTCTGTAAAATGCCAAAGGCTGCTAACCTGTCTCTCTTCCCTAGCTGATAGATATTCCATTACACCTGAAAAATTACCACCACTTTAAAAGCCTGTGCCACTTCAGCACGCAGCAGTCGCCCAGACTTAGCTGCTTGTCTGCTCCTAGAACAGTCAATCCTGCAGTGGAGAAATATTTTTAGTGCTTCATGTTTTTAGCACAAATTATTTATGACCCAGGATAGCTGGAAAATTATTTCCATAAGCAGCTTGCTTTTCTTCTTCCTTTTCAGCATTTTTTTCCTCTTTGTGCTGGAGCTCCTCATAACCCATATGTACCCTCCTTGAAATGTTCTGCTCCTGATCCTCAGCTCACTGAGGCTGCTACGTGCAGTTTGAGGCTATCAAAACTGAATGTATGTAGCACTGCTAACTCAGAAGCATTTAAGCCTCAGTCCTGTTCATGCTGCTAAAAGTCTACTGGACTTCCAAAAAAAGAACACAACTCCAAAATGAGCATTGTCCAGTTTGCCTCGACCTGAAGCTATTGTCCCCTGCTGCTCGTTGTATTATTTAAAGGAAGCTCCATAAAAGGGTACATTTTCTTCTCTGTCTTTGAGGTATAAACCACCAATACCCTTGCAGCACTCATCCATGATTTCCTTATCTAGAAAACAGACCCACACAAAACAAAAATATCTCCAAACTCACATAGAGAATACTTAGAGACCTCCTGATCCACCCAAACTGTTTGCTTTCAGTACAGTCCACATCTCCACTAACACCACAGTTGCATCTGGACCATTACTTTTAATAGCCCTCAGTGGAGCTACCCCTCCCTGAACCCTTGAATACCTTTGGCCTCCACAAGTGTTGCCTGTTCTCATACCTTCCTCTCACTGCCGTCCTAGCAGCTCGAACGAGCTATATAGGCAGAACCTCCAGGAGGTCTGAATTGTGTGCTTGGAGGGATTAACATGGTCAATAGCCCAGAGAAGTGTAAAGTATCCCTCTAAATGGGGAAAAAACATTGGAAGAAAAGCATTAAGTAAATAGATAGATAGACAGACTAACAAATCAATAAATAAATTACATGTACCTATAAACATCAACAATAAATAGGCAATAAATATATAAATATATATTAATATGTCTAAAATACATATACATTGTATACAAATATAAATGAATGTATCTTTACTTACATATTTGTATGTGTGTGTGCATATAAGAGACATACTGTATATTTCTAGCATATATATATACACACATAGGCAATTTCTATCTTCACAAGCTACACTGATAAGGCTTTTTGATCATTTCAAATACAAATAGGGGGAAAAAATAGGGGGGGGTGTAAAAGGAAGAAAGGCATGAAGTAAATACATACATTACTTATAGCTATAAATATATAAGAAATATATACATTTATATATTAGCTATAAATATATAAGAAATATATACAAGCTATAAATCTATTATATATACATGAATATAATGTATATAAAAGCTATATACAAACATAAAATGCATAGTTGTTTCTAGCTTTGTATATGGGCAGAGTCCAAGGGGATGGCATTCAATAGCTCCAAGTGCAGGGGGCTGCACTTTGGCCACAACAACCCCATGCAGAGATACAGGCTGGGGTCGGAGTGGCTGAGAGCAGCCAGACAGAGAGGGATCTGGGGGTGCTGATGGATACCCGCCTGAACATGAGCCAGCAGTGTGCCCAGGTGGCCAAGAGAGCCAGTGGCATCCTGGCCTGCATCAGGAATGGTGTGGTCAGCAGGAGCAGGGAGGTCATTCTGCCCCTGTACTCTGCACTGGTTAGACCACACCTTGAGTACTGTGTCCAGTTCTGGGCCCCCCAGTTTAGAAGGGACATTGAGATGCTTGAACGTGTCCAGAGAAGGGCAACGAGGCTGGTGAGAGGCCTCGAGCACAGCCCTACGAGGAGAGGCTGAGGGAGCTGGGATTGTTTAGCCTGGAGAAGAGGAGGCTCAGGGGAGACCTTATTGCTGTCTACAACTACCTGAGGGGTGGTTGTGGCCAGGGGGAGGTTGCTCTCTTCTCTCAGGTGGCCAGCGCCAGAACGAGAGGACACAGCCTCAGGCTGCGCCAGGGGAAGTTTAGGCTCGAGGTGAGGAGAAAGTTCTTCACTGAGAGAGTCATTGGACACTGGAATGGGCTGCCCAGGGAGGTGGTGGAGTCGCCGTCCCTGGAGCTGTTCAAGGCAAGGTTGGACGTGGCACTTGGTGCCATGGTCTAGCCTTGAGCTCTGTGGTGAAGGGTTGGACTTGATGATCTGTGAGGTCTCTTCCAACCTTGGTGATACTGTGAGACTGTGATTCTGTGATATATGTGTGTATTTAAAATATATACTATATATTTCTAACATAGACACACATATAAAACTATCTTCACAAGCTACATTGATATGGCTTTTTTTCACTTAAAATATGAATAGAGGGAAAAAATCAGGGTGGGATGTGGTGTAAAAGGAAGAAAGGCATGAAGTAAATAAATACATACATTACTTATAGCTATAAATATATAATAAATATAGATATGAATATAGTGTATATAAAAGCTATATACAAACATAAAATGCATAGTTGTTTATAGCTTTGTATATATGTGTGTATTTAATACATATACTATATATTTCTAGCATATATACACCTATAGAACTCCTATCTTCACACCTATAGAACTCCTATCTTCACAAGCTACATTGATAAGGCTTTTTGATCACTTAAAATATAAATAGGGGGAAAAAAAATCAGGGTGGGGGGGATGTGGTGTAAAAGGAAGAAAGGCATGAAGTGAATAAATACATAAATGGCATTTATCTATAAACATATATAAGAATCATTTAATACAATTACATATGTGAATATATAAAAATGTAGACACTATATCCAAATACATTACAATGTCTGTTTATGTATTTATCTGTATATATGTATATAATAAACATATACTACATATTTCTAATACATATATATACACACACATATATAATTTCTATCTTCACAAGCTAATTGATAAAGCTTTTTGATCACTTTAAATGTAAATGGGGGGGGGAGGGGCAAATTTCGGGGGGAAAAAAGTTTCCTCCACCTTCCCGCCCTACTTTCCTACTCTTTCCTTCAAACTCCAAAGACAACAAAGAACTGACCTTAAGGTTGATCTCCATCAAATGCCTTCTCTGTTGCTTTTAAGTTTGACTCAATCTAGACAGTGTATAATATACAGCACCAAAGCTCAAGGAAGGGATGAAGTTGCTACATTAAACACAGATAACGCCAGCATTACTTATGATGAGACAAAAGCTGCATTCCTGATAGCAGAAACTCACTCAGTATTTCCAGAACTATGCACTGGCAAAGTCAAGGGAAGGCTGCAGAATGTTTTAAAAGTGTGTTTAAATACTCAAACGTAGCTCAGAAGAGGGACTGCCTGTTCCTGTAAGCCTCAACGCTCAGCAAATCTCATGTGTCACCGAGGACAGAGGGAAAGCAGGTACAGGGCTGTGAGCATGTTGAGGAAAGTCCCCTCCCAACGAATACCAGGGAATTAGGATAACGTTCACTGCTTCACTCCCAGTATCAAACTGCTCCCCAGGTCTGTATTCCTCTGCCTGTGAAGCTGAGTAACACAGGAATTTTCTGTCAGGTCTGTTCAGCTGTGCAGATGCAGTCTGCACCAGCTCAGCAGCTCGGCAGAGGCAGGCAGCTCACCGTAAGCAAGGGTTTTGTTGAGACAACGATTCTGCAGAGTATGAAAAATTTATCACCCCCACAGGTGGTGCAACAGTTTGCTGTGCAGATGCTCACAAGCCTGTCCAGTAAATCCACAAAAGGAGCAAGTTTACCACCTTCACCTGAACTCAGAGCAGCGACTGAAACCCAAAAGACACAGGCAGAGTCCCCAGCCTCTCTCTTCTCTTTGGGTGATTGTCCTTGGCCACGCTTTCCTTGACAGACAATTGTTTCTGGACACCAGCATTACCTGGAGGTTGGTGGGATCTAAAATTCTCAGGTGTGAATGTTGCAACTGGATTTGGTATCAAAGAGATTCGGCTGCCTGTCCTTCCTTCAGATCCACCATCTCACACGGCGAGTAGCGCCATGCCCAGAGCAAAGCCAGGAACGCTAGGGAATACTTTGGGGCACCAACCCAAAAGCAGAAAGGCCAGATCTGATTGCAAAGACCCAGGAGCACTAAATCAACCAACAACCAGAGCTCCAGCCCAGGCTCCAGTCTCCAGATGCTCTTCCTCTTTTCATTTCCTCTCAGAATTGCTCTTGAACATCTGTGTTTCCTTTTAAACGCCATGCTAGGATCCAAAGCCTTTCTAAAACATGTTCGTTTATACCAGGATGGAGTGCTAATAGATAAACACAGGCAGATACGGAGAGTGCAGCAGAGCAAATGCCCAGGAGGCAGCATTTCTTATCCACAGCCCATCCAGGCAGCAGCTCCCCTTCAAAACCCCTTCCGGCAGCAGCATCTCCTGTTCACAATCCAGCCAGGCAGCATCTCCTCTTCCAAACCACTTCAGACAGCATCTCCTGTTCACAATCCAGCCAGGCAGCATCTCCTCTTCCAAACCACTTCAGGCAGCATCTCCTGTTCACAATCCAGCCAGGCAGCATCTCCTCTTCCAAACCACTTCAGACAGCACCTCCTGTTCACAGTCCACCCAGGCAGCATCTCCTATTCACAGTCCACCCAGGCAGCATCTCCTGTTCACAGTCCACCCAGGAGCACCTCCTGTTCACAGTCCACCCAGGCAGCATCTCCTGTTCACAGTCCACCCAGGAGCACCTCCTGTTCACAGTCCACCCAGGCAGCATCTCCTGTTCACAGTCCACCCAGGAGCGCCTCCTGTTCACAATCCACCCAGGCAGCATCTCCTATTCACAGTCCACACAGGCAGCACCTCCTGCTCATGGCCCCTCCAGGCAACTTCTCCTGTTCATAGCCCTTCCAGGCAACTTCTCCCAGTTCCTACCCATGCTCACCTCTGGTGAAAGTTTCTCAGGTGTTGTCATTTCCTCTTTTCCCACCTTCAGCTGCAAGGCAGCCTGGAGAGCAGCACATCTGCTGAGGAAACAAGGTTTCTAAAAGCTCACTATTCAGTTACTTTGTGGTTTGGGTTTGGGGTTGTTTATTTTTTTCCCAAATCAAGCCTCCTCACCTCAGAATTCATTTTCAGAGCCAGTAAGTTTTCAGCTGCACTTTTATGTAGTGCTGAGCCCTTAGAAGGCAGGATTAGGCAGAAAGCAACAACCAGAGGCAATCGCAGCTACGGACCACTCCTAAAACCCCAGCAGAAAGACAAAAAGCCTTGGAGAAGCAACACAAAAGCTTGCTGTTCCTGCCCATAGCAGTATCTGCTCCTACTCCCACCTCATTAATTGCTGGTTTTCCTGATTACAGAAGCAGCTTTTCCTGCTTGCTGAGATGTATGGTGCCGTGCCATTTGCATATGCAAACTGCCATACAAACAATGAACCAGTTGCACAGTCCCTTAGAGAGCAACAATGTGGAGGATTTATGACATGTATGTGGCAACAGGCAGGGAGGGGAGTACGAGAAGATGGCCATGCACAACAGCTCCTGAGGTCCTCTTGGGTGTTTTTCTGGTCAATAACCATTCAGGTGGTTTCCTGAACTCAAATATTTAACGTTAGTGGATTACTGATACTGGATTTGGAAAGATGATAAAACTGAAGACATGTGGGATTCTGATTTGCCTCCAGGGGCATGCCTGTTCAGCAGACTTTAGTGTGATCTCTGCTCACACACTGTTCCGCCACAAGATCATAGAATCATGGAATGGTTTGGGCTGAAAAGAACTTTACAAACCATCTAGATCCAATTCCCTGCCATGGACAGGGACACCTTCCATGAGATTAGGTTACCCAAAGCCCCATCCAACCTGGCATATACAATTAACTATGTAAGATGTAGTTTAATGAACATCTGGATTACTGTGTCCAGTTCTGGGCCCCCCAATTCAACAAGGATATAGAACTGCTTGAGAGAGTCCAGCACAGAGCCACAAAGATGATGGAGTAGAATATCTCTCTCATAAGGAGAGCCTGAGGGAGCTGGGACTGTGCTGCTTGGAGAAGAGGAGACTGAGAGGTGACCTCAGCAATGTTTATAAAGATGTAAAGTGTGAGATGGAGCCAGGCTCTGCTGGGTGATGCCCAGTGACAGGACAAGGGGCAGTGGGTGGAAGCTGAGGTGTAGGAAGTTCCATGTTAACATGAGGAGGATTTTTTTTTTCCCTGTGAGGGTGACAGAACACTGGAACAGGCTGTCCAGGGCCCTGGCTTGTGGAGCCTTCCTCTCTGGAGATATTCAAGAGCTACCTGGATGTGTTCCTGTGTGATCTGGTCTAGGTGATCCTGCTGTGGCAGGGTGGTTGTACTGGATGATCCTTTGAGGTCCTTTCCAGCGCCTGACCTTCTGTCATTCTGTGATTCTGTGAATACCTGCAAGGGTTGCTTTCCTGAGTGAAACTCCTGGAAGTGGTTGTCAGTCTTTTTAAGTACTCATTGATGGTCTACACAATGTCATAAGCTTTTGATCAGCAGAGCTTGCACATGGCACTGAAATCAAGCACCAAAGAAAGTAATGAAGGGAACACGCTGCTGTTGTGAGCTCTGCTAAGTGGTGACAGCCCTACTGGATGCTGCAGAAAACTCAGATGGAAATCAGAAATGCAGGTGATGCTGGAAGGACAGAGGACTACTTTGAAAATCAATTTCCCATCAGGAAGCCAAAGAGTCCATTCAAATAAGCACCTGGACACAAGTCTGTGGCACAAGGTGCAAATGGAAGTATTGACTGCAAGGAATTGATTTTGCCACAGTAGAATTCGCTCCCGAGACCACGGCTATGTGCAGTGCTGATGCCTTCTTCTCCAGATCTATCAATTTCCTTGCAGATTGGGTAAAGTTAGGTAATTGTTAGACTCAATGGTCTTAAATGTCTTTTCCCAACAAAGCAACTCTATGATTAAAGTGATAACAATTTGGAAAAACAACTCATGTAAGTGTGAGCCAAGGCAGAACTGCACATCCAGGTTAGGCTGGGGAACCATTACCCTTTCTGACCCTGCAACTGGGTTTTAACTAGTTGGACACCAGCCAGGCCCACAAGATTTGAAGCACTCCATGAAGGAAGCTATTATTTGTTCTCAATTTTGCATTTCAGCTTTCTGCACTGAGGACTGAAGTCATGAAGGAAAGATTTCCCCAGGTGCAGAGACACAATAATTTGGCTTCTGATCTTAGGAAAAGACACAGATATCATTCTTACCTCCATGTCCTAAGGACACTGAGACACACAGGCACCATGTGTCTCTGTATCCAGCTATTGTCAAAATCATCCACCCAGCTCTAACCAAACCTGACAGAGGAGTAGAGACTGATGGGAGCAACAAAGTTGCTACAGATTTTCATAGGAACAGGCATTTGGGTAGAAAGGGGGACTGAACAATCCCTCAAGATTAACATGCACTAAATGGGACACCAGAGAGGAAGCTTCACTCAGAGCTCAGAATCAATCACAAAACCCAAACCTGTAGAATGTGCTGGAAGAGATGAAGGCCGATTAACACTTTTGGTTCTCCTCAGAAACAGCAAAGCTTGGCCTCAGCTGCAGAAATGTTCTGACAGGTCAGAACTGAAGGGAGGAGAAGAAAGCTGCCTCTCAGGGCTCTGCTGGGCATAGCTGCTTGAGGTCCTGCGGAGCAAACCAGGACAGCGCAGGCAGTTGTTGCCAGGTTATAGGATCATAGAATCATAAAGGTTGAAAAAGACCCTAAAGCTCATCAAGTCCAACCATAGAATAGTTAAGGCTAGAAAAGACCTCTAAGATCATCAAGGCCAACCCCAGAATTGTAGAAAGACCAAAATTAGGAAGTTAATTCTGTCCTTTTTTTTTCTTGAAGCTCTATTAAATACTACAATAAATGATACATTAAAAGGAGGTTGCAGTGAGGTGGGGATTGATGTCCTCTCCCTGGTGTCAGGTGACAGAAGAAGAAGTAGCCTGAAATTGTGCCAGGAGATATCAGGAAATTAGGTTGGATATCAGGGAATATATCTTTCCTGCAAGAATGGTCAGGCATCGGAACAGGCTGCCCAGGGAGGTAGTGGAGTCACCATCCCTGGAGGTGTTCAGACAACATGTGGACATGGCACTTCAGGGCATGGTTTAAAGGCCATGCTAGTGTTAGGTTCAAGAATGGACTCGATGATCATAGAAGTCTTTTCCAACCAGAATAATTCCATTACTCCAGTAAATTCTCTGACATTATTAACAATGCTTCCTGGCAGCCTGGAAACACCATTTCCCCAGTCATTCCCTCTTCTTCTTTTATTCCCAAGGACAACACAAGAGCAAGCAATCCTTGTAGTATATTGTTACTCCTCACTATTATTGCTTTCTCTTGCTAACTCTATGTCCATTGACACAATCTGAAGACAAAAGCTGTATTTTCTGTTTCAGACAAACATCAGAGGTGAAAGGTTTGCAAAATCTACACTGCTACAAGTGTATTGGAAAAGCAAATGCTCAAGCAGCAGCACTCTTTATTTTCATAGGATCATAGAATGTCAGGAGCTAGAAGGGAACTCAAAGCCCAGCCCAACCCTCCCACCACAACAGGATCACCTAGACCAGATCACACAGGAACACGTCCAGGCAGCTCTTGAATATCTCCAGAGAGGGAGACTACACAACCTTCCCCACTGGACAGCCTGTTCCAGTGCTCTGTCACCCTCACAGGGAAAAAAATCCTCCTCATGTTAACATGGAACTTCCTATGCCTCAGCTTCCCCCCACTGCCCCTTGTACTGTCACTGGGCATCACCCATCAGAGCCTGGCTCCATTCTCTGGGCACTCACCTTTACATCTTTATAAATATTGCTGAGGTCACCTCTCAGTCTCCTCCTCTCCAAGCAGCACAGCCCCAGCTCCCTCAGGCTTTCTTTGTAAGAGAGATGTTGCATTTCTTCATCATTTCTGTGGCTCTGCACCGGACTCTCTCAAGCAGTTCTCTGTCTCTCTTGACCTGGAGGACCCAGAACTGAACACTGTACTCCAGATGTGGCCTCACCATGGCAGAGTAGAAGGACAAGAGAATCTCTCTTGACCTACTAACCATAGTCGTTCTAACACACCCCAGAATGTCTCTGCCCCTCCTGGCCACGAGTGCACTTTGCTGGCTCATGGTCAACCTCCCATCACCTAGGACCCCTCCTAGCACAGAGATGACAATCCTGAGAAACAAGTGTTTCTAGAGCTGGTTTGTTAATTGTAAGGCCACAAACCAGTCTCTTTACACACATGAATTTCACACCAGAGGATGCTTCCCCATAAACAAGTTTAACATTTTCAGCTGGTAAAGGGTTCTTTATATACAGGCAAAATGCTTTGATTTGAGCAAATCCTGGCTCCATCTCTGACCTTTAGCATGAGCACGATCTGGCAGTATTTCCAGACCAGCCCTGTGTCACAGCAAGTACATCTTCCTTTAAATATTTTAAGTGGAAAAATCCTCCAGGGGAATAAGTAGGACAAACATGTTTACGATTATTCAGCAGTGTAGCCTGCTGAAGCGGTGATGTCAGCTGTACAAGTCATCCCTGCAGGGAAAAACCCCGAGACACCTTTCAGATGGCCCTTATCTACCTCCTCACGCTGAAAGCAAACGCCTGCTACAGCTGCAACTAGGCAAAAGGCACCCAAAGCAACATTGAACGCACTCAGCTTCCAACCTAATGTATGGCAAGGTGTTATGGGTCAGAAGAAAGAAGTCTGCTAACAGTAATTCTGTTACACTCGGTGCTTTTGGAAAGGTGACGCAAACCTACTCCTTAAAGTCCCAGTGCAAAGCCCTCTGCATCACATCTCTTTTGACCAGGGCAGGAGCAAATGCTGTGGTACAGGATGACAGGGGCTGTGTCTCTGATGTGACATGGGACTTCTTGACAGGCCTTGCTGTCCGCAGAGATGCTCCTCAGCTGAGCACCAGCTTTGGCACTGTGCGAACTGGGCCCCGCCAGTTGTCTGCTCAGGCTGTTCTGTGCTTTAGGGTCCACTGCAGCTGTCAGCACACCTGCAGTTGTTCCATACTGGGCTACACACCATGAGCCCGAAGGATCACCTAGGCCACCGAGCTCCCCTAGTCACCCACTGCTGCTGCCAGAGACAAAGTGCCTCCAGCAGGTATCACTGCTCGCTTGGCTCTGAGCTAAGTACCAAGCCAGTGCCATACCACAGCAGCTTTACACAACAAAAAAGTCAAGGCCAGGGCTTGCTTTTCTGCCACTGAACATCCCATACTAGTCCGCTGTTAAGGAAGGCAAGCACCACCATCTAGTAGTGGTGGTGCTCTAGCAATGACACTGTGCCCCCTGCAGTTTCCAGGGGATACGGTCCTCTCCTCCTTCCCTCCTCAGCTGCCGGGCACAAGGCTTGCTCACTACAATTGCTGGTTTTCAGCCCAAACAAAGCCTACCTTGTGATTGTGCTGGCACAACCAGCAAGGGCTGGTTCTGGCAAGGAGCACAATATGAAAGCTTGGGCAAAGGGGAGCTCAGCATCTCCTTACCTGCTGCTCATTGCTCTGAAGGCACTCAGCAGAATCTCTCTATCAGAGCACAAATGTGTTTTCAGGTAAAGTGTCCTCTTTAGTAGCTTACTCTTGACCCTTTCCCTACTACCAATTAGGCCACAAGCACCTGCATGCTGGAGAGGGTTCAGAGAAGGGCAAGAAAACTGATGAAGCACCTGGAGAACAGGTCTGGTGAGGAGCAGCTGAGGGAACTGGGGGTATTAAACCCCTGGAGGAGAGTGAGGGGAGACCTCACTAGTCTCCACAAATCCCTGAAAAGAGGTTGGTCTCTTTTCTCTAGTGTCAAGTGATGGAACAAATTCAAATGGTTTCCAGTTGTACTGGCGAGGTTTAGATTGGCTATCAGGAAAGAGTGGTCAGGCACTGACTCCAGGGAAGTGGTGGAGTCACTGTCCCCAGAGGTGTCCAAAACACGTGTAGGCGTGGCACTTAGAGACGTGGTTTACTGGCAGTGGTGGTGTTAGTTCGATGGTTGTACTTGATGATACTAGAGGTCTTTTCCAATCAAAACATTTCCATAGTCCTGTGATTTCCATGTTGTCAGACCAGCTCCAGATCCTGCAGAGCCAGCACTGCTCCTCAAAGATCCCTCCTGCCGTGCTGCCCGCTGGTCAGGGTGGGCTGCTGTTGCCAGGGCACAGCTCAGGTTGAGGACAAGGGCAATTGCACTTGCATGGCAGGGCTAATAAACACCCTCTGCAAACCCACGGCTGCCACGTTCCTGGCTGTGTAAGTACCACCCCAACTCGTTTTGACAGCCACAGTTAAACTCACAGCAATCTGATAATATTAACACTGCAAAAGCAGTGTTATTAACACCCTTGCAAATAACAGACAAAGCAAATGAAGTACAGGAAGAGAGGAGAGCTCTGCACAACAACGGAGAGCCAGTGCCAGCACAAGCTTCCCTGGCTGTTCTGGAAAGCCTACGATTTAACCCAAAACTTCTCTCCCATACAGACTATGGTTTCTGTAACACAAAGCTCAAGCCCAGGCAGCATGTTGACCCGTTTATACAATCTGGGTTCCCTGCTCATAGGTGGTAATGGTCACATCTGTATTTGCTTCTGAAACTGGAATCTGAAGCACGGTTTGGTTTACCTAAAATAGGGACAGTATCTGCAAGCTCAAGGAAACAGCTTTCTGCAACGCTCAGAGCTCACCAAATCCACCCTGACCTTGGCTGAATTGAAGGAGGCAGAGGAGTACAAATTTGTTCGTCCCTTGTGGAATGCAGATTCTCATGGAGCCAGGGGAAAATTCCCATTGGCTTCAACATGGCCACCTCTGCCACCATATCCCCCTTCAGCAAATATAAATTTGAGAGGGGGAATAACAGGCTTTGCACTGGAAAATATCGCAGAGTGGAACATTATTTTCCGGTTTAAAGAGCAACTAACATGCCTGGTGGCTTCTGAAGGACCTTTAAAGCAATTTAGCAGCCCCAGGCAACAGCAAGATGCTCACCCAGCTCTCCACTCCATGTGGGTGCTTCAAGATGGGATCTGCTGTTACAGTGTTACAGGGGGGGTTCTCCAGCCTCTCACTGTGCCAGTAATTTCCATGTGGAGCTTTCTCTGATCTTCCCACCTTGCTAGCTCATTTTGTTAGAAACACCGAATGGCATCCTGGCCTGGATCAGAAATGCTGTGCCCAGCAGGAACAGGGAGGTGATTGTTCCCTTGTACTTGGCTCTAGCCAGGTCATACCTCAAGTATTGTGTTCAGTTTTGGGCACCTCATTACAAGAGGGACATGAAGGTGCTGGAGCAAGGGCAGAGGAGGGCAACAAAGCTGGTGAAAGACATGGAAAATAAATCTTATGAAGAACAACTGAAGGAGCTGGGGCTGCTTAGTTTGAGGAAGAGGAGGCTGAGAGGAAATCTCATAGCTGTCTATAGCTACCTGAAAGGAGGCTGTGAAGAGACTGCTGCTGGTCTTTTCTCACCACTAACAAGCAATAGAACAAAAGGGAATGGCCTCAAGCTGCGACTGGGTAGGTTTAGACTGGATATCAGGAAACCTTTTCTTCCCACAAGAGTGGTCAGGGCTGCCCAGGGAGGTGGTGGAGTCACCAACCCTGGATGTGTTTAAAAGTCATTTGGATGTGGTGCTTGAGGATATGGTTTAAGAGTGGCCTTTGTAGAGTAGAAATAATGGCTGGACTTGGTGATCCTGAGGGGCTTTTCCAACCAGAATATCTCTGTGGTTCTGTGATTCTGTGATTTGCACTACATCACTGTGAGGCAAGGTGGCATTATTCTCTTAGCTGTATACACGAGACCTTGGAAGGCAAAATTAAAAGCTGAAATGTTAGATCTTGCAAACCATTCCCAGCACAGAGCAACAAGGAATGATTGCTCCCTCGGGGCTGGCAGGGACTATGGCATACCGCAGCAGAGCTGGGTCAGACACCCTGGGACAAGATTCAGGGCTGACCCTGAGCAAGGTGTGGGAGGCCCCAGGTGAGGCTGGGCAAGGACAGGAAGACCTGTTAGTACCTTCAGTTTTGGATCTCCCAACCAGGAATGCTTGTGGCATCTTCACATTCTCTAGTGCTTTGTGGATTCATGGTGTAGCTGTCAACAACTGAACAGAAGCTTTTCCCAAAACAGATCCCCCCCAGCTCAAGTCCAAGCTGCTCTCTAAGGATAAAAAGGCACCAAATGGACATCTCGGAGGAGACTGCTGCTGAGACTTAGCCCAGGTGACAGAAGGCAGAGTGCTTACAGGGCATGAGGTATCTTCTGCATCGAATGAGGGAGCCTTGCAGCTAAAGATGATGCAAAATCTCAAAATCAAAATGTACAAAAAGCCCTTTACAGCAAGGAGGAAAAGTTTCATCCTGATTTTTAAGTGTTTGATTTTATATTCTCATTATTTTGCTGGTAGGTTGTTGTGTGAATTTCCCACTCAGGAAAACAATTCCCATGGAGAACACTCAGCATCATGAAAAATAAGCTTTTAGTTGACTATAATTCTATCTGTACTACACTCCATCACCTGGTTTGGGCCATCAGAAGCTGCAGACGAGTCCCATGTGACTTGTGTTAATGATAGTGGAGTGTAGGAGTGTGCCTAGGAAAGGGAGCTGCACAATTTCCCAGGGGAATTCAGAGACACTGGACTTGGGAAGGTGGGGGGGGACATAAACCAGCCATAACAGCCTTTCAGCCTGTGTCACGCAAGCTCACAAATAGCTCTGCAGGCAGAGCACAGCAGGCAGCACAAGGGCAGGAATGAATAAACTGCAGATAAGAGGGGAAGACCTCCACACCCAGCCCTCCCACCAAACGTGAGAGCACAACCAGAGCTAGTGACACCTCCTTTCTGTGGAGGATGAGGCATGCTCACACAGCTCTTGTGCTTCATGCTGTGGCATATTGCTCCTGAGCACTGCTTTACCCACCTATGCTTTAAACAGCGTTCTGGAGGCCGGATACTGTCCCACATAAAATGTTAGTTCTCACCCTTTTGGCCTGGAAGGCAGGACAGCTGTTTGAAGGCTTCACAAACAGTAGCACTGGCAGACCAGACGCAACTGGACATGCTCCAGCATCTGACACAAAGGCTGCTTACGAATTTTAGGAGAATAGAATCATAGAATCACAGAATGGTTTAGGTTGGAAGGGACCTCAAGGATCATCCAGCTCCAACCCCCTGCCACAGGCAGGGACACCTCCCACTAGAGCAGCTCGCCCAAGGCCTCATCCAGCCTGACCTTAAACACCTCCAGGGAGGAAGCATCCACAACCTCCCTGGGCAACCCGTTCCAGTGCCTTACCACCCTCACTGTAAAGAACTTCCTCCTAACATCCAGTCTAAATCTCCCCTCTTCCAGCTTAAACCCATTCCCCCTCGTCCTAACATTACTAGACCGTGTAAATAGTCCCTCCCCAGCTTTCCTGTAGGCTCCCTTCAAATACTGGAAGGCCACTATAAGGTCTCCTCGAAGCCTTCTCCTCTCCAGGCTGAAGAGCCCCAACTCTCTCAGCCTGTCCTCATAGCAGAGGTGCTCCAGCCCTCTGATCATCTTCGTGGCTCTCCTTTGGACCCGCCCAGCAGTTTCATGTCCTTCTTGTATTGTATATAGCTGCCTGAAGTGCTTAAATCTCACAGGGGACAGCCTCAGACTCCTTGTGTTCCAGAAGAAGGTTCTCTGCACGGACCTTGGGGTTTCTTATGGCTTGCTGTTGTGCTGGTTCAACAAACCTGGTATTCCCTTCTGCTCAGCACAACAGCTTCATCCAGCAGGGTGCACATTCTTCGGCAGAAACAGTGTCCTCAGCTACATCCAGCCTGGGGAGAAAGGCAATGCTTATCTAATGAACCTGAAAAAGGACCAAGAGCTCAGATGCCAGTTCCTTAGCAAGGGCTCCAGGCCACAGGCAGTAGCATTGTACCTACTTCTCAGATGACATGTTGAGGAAAGAGGCAACACTTCTTTTTGTGCACCCTGGTGCTGTGCTGATCTTAATGCTGCCTTTCTCTGTAGCTCAGCTATACAGTGCCAGGCCAGTCAGAGGGATTTATTTAGGATCTGGTGCTGAGGAACATGGTTTAGCATCAGACTTGGTAGCGTTTGGGAATGGTCGGACTTGATTCTCTTTAAGGTCTTTTCCAAACAAAAATTATTCTGATAGCAAACTGGAATTGTTTAGTCTGGAGAAGAGGAGGCTGAGGGGAGACCTTCTCGTTCCCTACCGTTAACTGAAGTGAGGTTGGAGTGAAGTGGAGGTTGATCCCTCCTCCTTAGTATCAAGTGATAGAATGAGAGGAAATGGCCTCAAGTTGTGCGAGGGGAGGTTTAGGCTGGATACTAGGGGGGAAGTTCTTTGCTGAAGGAATGGTCAGGCATTGGAACAGGTGGGCTCACCATCCGTGGAGGTGTTCAAGAAACGTGTAGACCTGGCACTTTGGGACGTGTTTTAATGGCCATGGGGTTTTTAGGTCGACTGGATGGTCTTAGGGCTCTTTTCCAAGCAAAACAAGTCTATGATTTCCTAAACGGTGACGAGAACAGAGCCTTACAGTATGGGCAGCATCAGTGCTAGAAGCTGGCTCCAGTTCATCACCCGAGGGGCAGCCCAGAACAAAGGCTAAGCCCGGAGGCGGCAGCGGGCTAGGGCGGGACCGGGAAGGGCGGAACAGCCAACAGCCCGCTCCGGGGGGGCCGTTGTGCCCCTGCCGGTCCCGCCCCAGCCCGCTGCGGCACGGAGTCACTTGACATTAAAAAAAAAAAAAAAAGCCCTAATTACAATAATTTAGAGGTGCCTGAATGACAGCAGGCTCAATTTTTGGTTGAATTTGCAATTAAGGGAAGATAATTATGCCTCGTACTAGCGCAGAGTATTAATATTTATGGTAGGAGCCAGAGGCTTCTTTGACTGGGAGGATGCTGGGAGGGTGCTGGGAGGGTGCTGGGAGGATGCGACAGCGCAAAGGTTGGAGAAGGGAAAGTTTGGAGCCCCATAAAGAAGGAAAAGCGTGGCCGCCTCCATAAGTGGTGATGGAATCCAGAGCCCGGGAAGGCAGGGAGAGGATCCTGGCCATCCCTTTGGATATATTTGCATCGCCTGAGAGATGGATGCTTCCTCCATAAACCTTTTACCATTCAGCAGGCACCTCCTTCACCTACTTCGTTCTTTTTTTTCTCCCCGACTATCGATCCCGAGAGGCTTTCCATGGCTCATTAACAGACTGGGGACTAAATGAGGAGAATTAATTTTTAAAACCTTTTAATTTCCTTTATTAATTACACACATGCGCCTTCGACTAGCCTGCTTGTCCGACTCCCTCGGCACGCAGTGTATGGGAGAATCAGTCCCACTACGGTGGCAAACAGATTAAATGGGAGAAGAAGCGAGTTTAAAACCTCCCCAACGCGCCTTCTTCTGTCCCAGCGCTGGTCACCTCCTTCCGTCACCTGCCCATGGATAGGGCATCACCTGCCAGAGCCTTTTGAAGACAATTTCCTCTCGGCTCGGTACAACAAGGGCGGAAAACCGGGGTCTGGGGCACTGCTCCAGTAATTTGGACCATTGAATTTCGGGAAGAGCAAAGCGGCTCTAACATCCAGCGCGCACCTCCCGAAAACCTACCTCCACTACCCGCAAGCCGGCGGCTCCAGGGAGGGCAGGCGAACCGACGGGAAGCGCCTTCCCGGGCTAGCCGGTGCCCGGCGGCCGCAGCCCGGCGCGGAGCTGTGCCGCGGCGGCAGGCGGAGCGGCGGCCCCGGGGGCGGCGGCGCGCCGGTCCCATGGCAACCGGGAGGCCGAGCTCCGCCGCATCGGCCGCCACCTCTCCACCTCCGGCTCCCCGCCGAGCGGCCCCGGGGCGGAGGCACCGGCCGGGTGGGCTCGGAGCGGCGAGCAGCGACGGAACCCCGCGGATCGGTGCCAGGAACGAAACCT
The DNA here is from genome assembly GCA_013400475.1 of Tricholaema leucomelas. Lineage (NCBI taxonomy): Eukaryota > Metazoa > Chordata > Aves > Piciformes > Lybiidae > Tricholaema lacrymosa > Tricholaema leucomelas. The sequence goes on along the minus strand of WAAF01010209.1, from coordinate 37,130 downwards.
TCCCCCGCCGCGACTGCGGATCTGGGTGCCGGTACAGCAGCGGTGGTGCGGGGTGGTCTTGCAGCCCGAGCCGTGAGCTCTGGGATAACGCAGCGTCGGCAGCCCTGCTCCTGCTCCAGCTCCAGCTCCTGCTCCCGCTCCGGCTCCTTCTCCCAGCACAAACGTTTGATGCGGAGACGTAAAGATTCCACACCTATATTTCCCAGGATTTCCCTGTGTCAGAATCGTGTTGCCGCGGGGAAAGGCTCACGAAACCACCAGCACCAGCCTTGGTAGAATTAAAGGATGATTGGGCTCGATGATCTTAAAGGTCTTTTTCCAAGCGAAACGATTCTGTGATTCTATCTATCTTTCTCTAAGACAACCCCACCCGTGAAAGTCAGATACTGGGAGTCAGAAGCTACAATTTGTTTGCTTTCCCCTCTCGGAGGACTTCCACTTGCTCGGCAATGTAGCCTTCAAACAGTTAAATCCTCAACCCTTAGTTCACATGTCAGGAAAGAAAATCGTCTTTAGCTATTTGTGTTCAGCCTGTAAAAATTCTCTTCAAATCCGTGCTGGTTTTCCACCCGTATTTTACTTTCATGATCTAGAAATAAGGAAGCCAGTGAAGAGAGGAGTACAGCTATGAGGAGTTACATCATTTGCAATGAAAGTCAGAGGTGCATTATACCAGGCACCCCTGGCTTTACTACAGCTTGTATCCTTCTGCATGTTCTGTCATTTACTAAATAAATTGCTTTTTCCTATTAGGAAAAAGAAAAAGCTGAGAGAGAGAGAAAGATGTAGATCAGTTGGATGGGGGGGTGAGAAAGATAAGTGTATATATATATATATATGTATGTATGTATCTGCACACACAGACACACAAACCCCCACGCAAATAAATTGCCTCACTAGCAGGACTGGCTGTGCCATCCAAACAGTTGATGCCAACAGGATGATTTATTAATGGAGTTTGCCTGACATTTCCCTGCGCTGCCTGCAGAAAGGCAGCACAGCATCATTGTAAACCCAGCAGCGCTGCCTGGAGAAAAACAATAGGATGCTGAAGCTGCAAGAGAGAGACGTAGGTGGAGAGTCTTCCAGCGAGGACAAATTCTGCCCTCACTCTAGATTTCCAGGTGATGAAACACTCCAGCCTAAAGGACTAACAAGAGACCTCTGAAGCTTTTAAGACGAAGGCTAAGAATCAGTGGGATTTAAATGATTTGCTGACTCTGTACCTGTCTTTCTACACAGAATTTAGGATTAATTCTATCCATGGCTAATCCCATTGACTTCAGAGGGAATGCCTGCACGAGTGAAGTGGTCAATGTTTATTTAAGTGAGGTTTCAAATATGGTTTAAAAAATGAAACAGATTTGCCATTTAGTTTCTAAGGTTAATGCTGCTTTGATTCTGTTTCTCATAAAGTTCACTTTTTAATTTCTCTCTAATCTGATGAGTTATCTCTCACCAAGTCCTCAATTTTTGGACAACATTCAAGACTTCATACTGTTCAGAATCCTCTTCAAAGTGAAATATGGCACAATCTAGCCTGGAGTCAAGCAGAGAGACCCACGGACAAAACATATGTGGTTTAGTTTGCTTTTTAAAAGCACAAGTTAAATGTGAGGGAAACAACGTGTTGAGATTTTAATCAGTGAAATCATGTTTGAAACCATGGTGAGAGAAAATGTATAAACCTGATCTTGTCCATGTTTCTTTTTTCACCTTAATTTCAAGGACATCTCTAATGGTTTCTTCATCTTCCATTTATCTAAATGTTTCTTAATTTCTTTTACAGGAATAGAGATTCCCATTCCTTGAAGTTAAGTGAAGTCTTCTGTGTTTCTTCTCTTTGGATATGTTCAGTGTTTCCTGCTTTTTCAAGGTCCTCATATGTTAGTTGATTTGTATATTGTTGGTGCTTGATTACAGTGTCCTTCTCATCATCTCCCAAGTAGCATTTCCAAAAATCCCCTTGCTCAAACCAAATAGCAGCCAACTCTGTGGCTGTTCAATGAGCAAGAGAGCCTCCAGGCTTGCCCATAGGTAAATAGACCATGTAAGGTTGCAACATCCTTCAGAATAATGTCCTGGAAACTCTGGCTGTTCCTAATTACAAGAGACGAATAGCTGTGCCAATATTTTAAAATATAAGTGAAGTGCACAAAATTACAGGTTAAAAAAAGAAACAACCTTCACCTCCAGAGAGAAAACCTTTCATAGATGATCATTTCTTTAAGACAAGTGTGCAGGAAGATACATTCAAGCAGCAGAGTTTATCTCATGAATGCTGTCTTCATATGAGGTTCCATTTGGTCTTTATCTCTTAAGCAGAGAGTGACTTCAATTGCAGTTAATATAAAGATTTATTAACTTGAGAAGTAAATATTGACCAAGGTGAAGCCAAGGTCAGTGTTTACCTAGAGGACTAATAAATCTTTGCATTAACCTAAATATGGAAGCTGGTGGGCAATATTCCACTCTCAAATCAGTGCCTACTCTAGCCCCAGTAAGATCAAGGTACTTGCACCAAATGTAGTCAGTCTACAAATGCCTGTAAAATTCATTCCATGTGAATCTTCAGTCTACAAATGGCTGTAAAATTAATTCTGTGTGAATTACTCAGAAATACCTCTCTTTTTTTTAAGGATAACTGATAATTTCTTCATATATGAAAATCTAAAGAATTAATAACAGCAGATGGCTTGAACTGTTTTGTGCTTGAAGGTGAAAAGCGGCTTAAGTGACCGTATGTGCAGGCAAGGGGTTTGTTTGATTTTATACTCTGGTTGGTAGATATTCTAAATCATGATGGAGATAAAAGGGTACTGATTTGAGGTGACTGATTTCAACAAACCACAGCTTTTCACCCTCTTACTTATAGCAGTGCTGGTGCCAGCCCCTTGTTCAGAACAGGGGAGCTGCCTGTTCTAGGTAAACCAGCTAAAAGGTTCATCAAACCTACTGGCCTGCCTTTCGACAGCACCAATCGAAATAACTTCAGTGTAACAGAGGTTGAGCACTTTTGTCTTTCTAACATCTAATTTTTAATCTACCCAACTGTGCTGTTTTATTGGCCCTTGCAGATTCAGCTGTTTAGCTTATTTCACAGGCATTACTGGGCCTTTCACTTGTAAAAATGCCAAGAAATCACCCATCCTTTGGACTTCTTTCAAATACAGCCTAGTCTCTATGAGCCTTGGAAAAATATCACCTTTATAAACCTCTCAGGATGCTTCATGAGTTTTGACAGAAGTAGTGTCAGTGATTTTCTCTTTTGCTGTCTCTTTAATAGATTTTTTTCCCTGGGTTCTCCCTCAGTTGTCTGGTTGAAACGCTGCTTTCCCTATTCTCGGGAACAAAGAAATGGCTCCCGTTTAACTTAATCAAATACTCTGGTCTCTTTCTGATAGAAAGAATAGTGGCCAATTTACCTCCAGCACTATTAAGTCCCCAACAGTTTTCCTGTGTTTGATTTCTGTATGTGCTTTCAGTGCAGCCTTTCCCCCCCACCCACCCATTTTCCTTTGTCTCCCTCTCCTGAAGACGACTGACACAAAAGAATATCTTACCCGTAAGATATTTTGGTTGCAAAATTTAGTGCTGTTTCATTCATTTATTTCTTGGCATTTATTTGCAATTCAATTAATCCTACCTTCTGCACGCAGAAGGTTTCAGTAAATGGAAGTATTCCTGCCCCATGGACCAGATCTTTCTGCCTTTGCTGTGCTCAGCCTTTGTGCAGCAGAAATCCTGTTGGCTGTAATGGAAAAGCAAAGTATTACTGACTTTAACAGTCTTGCCTGTGTGAGAAATGAGTCCCCAGTTTTGTCTGTTAGTAAAAAAGCATTCTGGATCATATTTCACAATCAGACTTTCATATGCTCCCTCTAACATTAGGATTCTAGGCTCAATTTTTTAGTTGCACTTTCCATTCATCACTGATCCCAGAAAATGAATCCGTGTTGGATGAAACAATAAAACGAGCATCCAGTCTCTGCTGTTCACTTTTCTCATGCAAGTGGACCCCTCGAAATCAATAGCATCATTCAGGGGAGTCAGACAAGCAAAAGCTAACTCAAAACAGGTACTCCAGGCTGCCCAGAAACAAAATGCTTCTGTCCTCTCTGCCTCTGTGAAATTTTAGGTGCCTCAGGTTGTATCAAAATTAAGAAAGGAAACTGATTTTTAAAAGCAGCGTGTGGCAAAAGCCTGTTTAATCACTGGTGGCTGGCTTTTTGCCTGCAAAGAGCATGGTCTGGCAGATGAGCAAAAACGTTATGGTCAGAAAATGCTAAGTGACTGCTTTTTAAGGAACTGTACAGCTAGAAGAAATGCACAATTAAAGCTTTTCTCACTTGTTTGGAATACCAAACCCAGCCTCTAAATTGCTGGGTTTTTAAGTGCTGAGGGTTAAGGCAGATGGTTGGGAAAGCCTTAGAATGATACTACAAAACGATTCTGCTGCTTAATTAATTTGTTTTCATTCTGTTTGCATTCCTTTTGTATCCAGTGTTTTCACACGTGCATCAGAGAGGGACGAAATATTGCCCAGTTTGTGTGAGATCGTCAGTGGTACAGCTGCTTTTAACCAAAAGTGGAAAAATACAGAAAGAAAGAAAAGTCTGGAATTTCCTACAGCTCCTGCTGGAAACTCAGGTTTCCAGGGCTGTGTTTCAGGGAGAGAAACATTCCTTGGGGTCTGGTCAAAATACCTCAGATGTCTCCATGCTCATCAGAAACTCCTTGGGAAGAAACTGTATGCTAAATCTTACTTGCTTCTGTATTTTAAAATAACAAATACATTCAGATCTCTCTGTGTGTAGTCACAGTTCATGTTCACACAGGAAAAGAGATTAACTTTGTTCGTATAATTGATGGAATACCAATTACACTTCCAGGATGGACAGAATACAAGATGTACCACGATGAGAACCTGGTCAGGCTGAGGGTGGTTTATCTCTCAAGACCCAAATCTGCAGTTATTTTTAGGTAGTTGTTTTAAGTGTGGACTGCTCCCATCGGTAAAGCTAGACACATGTTTAGCCTGCTCTAGTTTTACTGTACTAATCAGGCTGATCTAAACATTTACAAATTGCCTTCTAATTTCTACTATATCATGATAATTAGGATCTTTACAAATACTACTGCGAAGTCAAATGCCTGGCTAAAGCATCAATTAAAACCCTAAGTTATGTTACTGCCAATAAGCGGTCATTAAGGGCACGTGAGGGCAGCCAGCCTCTCTGTCACATCAGATGCTTAAGGGCTGGTCTCTAAAGCAGATGTTTTCCATTTTTATTTCTGTTTTAAACAACTTAGGAAATACTGAGACAACTGTAAGGGTAATGATTATTTATATTTTTTTATCAATAGTGATGATTTTTTTGTATCGATGGTGAATTATGGATGCAAAGCTAACACTAAACGTCACTACTGCTGATGGAGGAATAATCCCTGATCTTGGAAGAGAGAAGTGTTGCAATAATATTGATGGTTTAGGAGAATGCTCACCACATTTTGAGAGGAATTAGTATATTGCTCTGGGGTGACAATTTTCCTGCAATAGGAGAAAGGGATTTCTTCAAATACATTACAGGAATAGAATATAATTCTCCCTCCACTGCAATTTTTCCTACTTACTGGGATGATATTACTGATTTTCACTATGTGCTATGAAAAGACAGTTTTTAAGTCTGTTCAATTCATTTTTTTTCCTTCAGTATGTCCTGCATAGTCAAAATGGCAGAAACTCCTTCCAATAAGCTCTGTTTTTTTCTGCATGACCCACAAAGTGTAATATTCACCCAAAAAGAAGTATTACCACTAAAACACAGTCCCAGAAGAACACTTCCAAATGGAAATAGTTAATTGAAGAAACCTCAGAGTAAGTGAAAACTGTTCATTTCACTTGCCTCCTTATCCTCATATCACATTGCCACCCTAATTAATTTAATCTTCACTGAAAATGAAGTATAAACTCTTGTTTGGGAAGTAATAATTACAGCATGTAAGGGGCTGAAATACTTTTCTTACTAAACACCAGCTGTTTGGCTTGAGGTAGTCTGTGGTGTTGAAAAAGCATTTAAATTATACAGCAGCAGTGGACTTTTAATGGAATATCTGTTTCCACTCAGTAGAAACTTCTCTGTTGAATCTCAACATGGAACAGAGAAAAAGACAGGCTCTCACTTCTTTCTTTTGTGTGTGTGTGTGTCAAATTTCAGCATGAAGGAGATGAAAGTATAGGAGTTTGGTAATAAAGTCCAATAATGTCAGGGGAAAAAATAGTATCCTTCTTGCAATGTGCAATAAACTAAGAGTCTGAACACAATTACTTCTGGAAGGTAAACCACAGAATAAACAGAAGTCAGTGGTAGGTTTATAGCCAACAAAGTGGCTGGGTAATTTGCGATATCTTCGGCATACAGTGCAGAACAGTCCTGTTTCTTTCCTCCAAAACCGTTTTCATCTCACCTCAAGAACTACAGAGTTAATGGAATGGAAAATTCAGGCGATATCACACTCCTGATTTATGCAAGACAAGAGAAACAGTTCCAGGAGATTTCTAGGATAAAATGTTTTTTCTTCTATCACAATCGAGTTCTTTGCAGTTTGTTTGCTGTTGGTGGAGGCAAATGTTACCCATCACAAGTTAGACAGGACACAAGTGCTTTGGAGCTACCAGAGGGTTCTGCTGCCATAGGTATGTAGGTCATGGTGGCTAATCTCCTAATACAGAGGCAGTTTTGCTAGCCTAATTTTGCTTTTTGATTGAGTTGGGTTTGTTTTCAACCAGTGTAGTCTGTGGAAAGCAACTCCATAGCTGTATGGTGTGCACTTTACTGGTATGCTATACCACTCTCCCTATTTTGGTAGCATCTTCCTAGTCTCGTCAGGACAAAAATATCTCTTCATAGCACTGCCAATGTAAGTGCAAGCAGCTCAAGCAGGTATAAGTCAGGCAGCGTGCAGAGCTATTTGTACATGCAAACCCTGACCTGCAGTGTGTTATTTGCAGCCCTCCACCAGATATCTACATTTGACCCTTCAATGTCAACAGAAATGTCTGACTACCAGAACCTGGTTGTCATCTCCTTTCATTATCACAGGATTTTCTTGGGCCTTTTTCTATCCTTCATATTCACAATGCTAAGCTCCCATATTAATTAAATGTCAACATTCACTAGACTGAGACTATGTTATCCAATAAATACCTGTCTGCAGCCAACCACATGAAGGGTGGAACTTGCATGATTTTTAATACAAATAATTTTTTTGCAATGTTTGGTCAAATTAATCAGTGGCAGAATAAATGGGACCTGAAAAGGACTGGGGGAAAAAATATATAGTAATGCTGCTGTCGCAACCCAGCTCTTCGCTTTGCCTCTGCTAGCCTTCATTTCGGGAGCCTTCACTTTCCTCTGGGCCAGAGAGGGGCTACTGGCAGAACAAAACAGGGGAAGACAGTGGGAAGTATTACACAAGCAGAGTCTGATTCAGATCCTGAGAATTGTTTTTTAACTTCATCCAGATGTCTCATTTTCAGTTCAGTTTCTATTGATAGGAAAAGAAAACAAACAAAAAAAAAAAAAAAAAGGAAAAGGAAAAGAAACAGAAAAGGAAAAGGAAAAGAAAAAAAAGGAAAAAATAAAAAGAAAAAGAAAAAATAAAACAAAGGGAAAAGAAAAAAGAAAAAAAGAAAATTAAAAGAAAATTTAAAAAAAAGAAAAGTAAAAAATAAAACAAATAAAAATAAAAAAAGAACAAGATAAAGAGGAAAAGGAGGAAAAGAGCTAAAAAGGGAACGCGAACAATACACAGCGCCTTTCTCTCCCATGGTCTGACAGTTCCAGCCGCTGGCTGTAGCCGCTGCAGCTCCCAGGGGCAGATATTATTATCCTAATTCCCGAGCCGAGGAAGCTGAGTCACCGGAGGGGAGGGGGCTGCCCAGCTGCCCAGGGCAGCGCAGAGAGGCCTAGTCCCAGGGCAGCGCCGCGCTCCGGCTGCCTTTCATCGCTAGCCACCGAGAGCCGCGGTCGGCGGGTCGGGACTAGGCCTCGCCTAGCTGTCAGCCCCGGCTCCGTCTCTGGGCCGCCCGGAGTCAGCAGCTCGTCCTTGCTGTGCGGCGGGTGGGATCCTGACCGTGCCGCTCGCTCTCCCGCGGCCAGGAATTAATGGCTCGGGGCTGGCGTCAGCGCAGAGAAATGATCTTTTCCCCAGCAGTGCTGCAGATGGAGCTCCAAGCAGCTGTCAAAAGCGCGGCGACTTCCACCTCAGAACTGGAGGCGGATTTCGGGCAGTGACCTACAAGCAGAGGGCTCTGTAGCGTTTCCCCCAACCTCTCTGCTATTCAGTCCGGCACCCTGGACCTCAGCAGCTATCCGGGTTGTCACAGTGACGGAGAGATAAGAGAGTGGTGCAGTACTTGAGGTCTTGCCTTCTCATCAGCCCCTTTGGGATTGCTCACCCTCCACGTGCTAGATGCCTTCATGTCAATGGGGTTTGCAGGGATTTCAGGATGAAGCGGACCCAACCACACCTGCTACCTCAGCAGCCTTCCAAAGCATGAGCTGAATGGTTTCTGCCACGTGTGGGGCATAATGGTGCTCACAGCCCTGAACCTCGTCTGCATCTGAAGTGAAACTCCTGTGGTTGCCTTTTCCTCAGGAGCACCAGAGGAGGTTAAGGTAGCCCTGAGAAAGAACCATGTGTTTGCTGCCGGCCACAAGTCTGGCTGACAGCTCCCCTGCAACTGTGCACCAGGACCACCTTGCCCTACACTAAGCTGCTGCCTGCTACAGAATCACAGAATGTAATGGGCTGAAACGGACCTTGAAGGATCGTTCACTCCAACCCCCCTGCCAAAGCAGGATCACCTAGAGCAGATCACATAGGAACACATCCAGGCAGGTTCCAAATATTCCAGAGAGGGAGACTGCACAACCCCTCTGGGCAGCCTCTTCCAGTGTTCTGTCACCCTCACAGGGAAAAAAATTCCACCTCATGTTTCCATGGAACTTCCTATGCCTCAACCCATTGCCCCTTGTCCTGTCATTGGTGTCACCCAGCAAAGTCTGGCTCCATCCTCCTGGCACTCACCTTTACATCTTTACAAACATTGATGAGGTCACCTCTCAGTCTCCTCTTCTCCAAGCAGCAGAGCCCCAGCTTCTCAGGCTCTCCTCCTGAGATGTTCCACTCCAGCATCTTTGTGTCTCTGCAGTGGACTCTCTCAAGCAGTTCTGTATCATTCTTGAACTGGGGGGCCTGGAACTGGACACAGTTCTGCAAGGGTGAAGGCTGGGAGGGTGCTAGGATCTCATAAACAGTGATTCAGAAACCCCTGGAGAAGACTTGGAGTTTCAAACCAAAATGTTGCCTCTGCCAGCACCACAGCATCTTAATTACAGTTCCTCGGTATCTGTATCACAAAACCAGGCAATTTCCATGACAAGGTACTGTGACGACACAAAGTATTTTTAGAGCTAATAAAACCTCTGCTGAATATTTCCCTGGAATGTATTAAGATCCAATTTCTGCATTCATTATCAATATCAAATAGCATGCAGTGGGTGGTTATTTGGGAAAAAAAAAAGTGCATTCGATGTAAATTGATTTTGTATTATCGGGAATAATGTGCAGAGAAGCTTTTCCAGCATCTTCAAGCTTCAGCCATTATTCTGCTGCCTGCTGCAGTTTATGCCCTAATCTTGTGAGATTTACATAGCATTTTAATTTGCAGTCCTGCCTGTGTTTGCCAGCCAGGGGATTCATATTATACTTTACATTAATTCCAAATTCAAACCGTAACAATAGGGGGAAAAAATTGAGGAGTGACGAAAGCAAGAGGCCAAGCATGGCTCAATTAAAATAAGATGCATCACTGTGAATCACCCCCTGCCTCTCTGTCTGCGTTCCCATGCCACTGCCTCTCTCCACAGCAGCAGCATCTGTGAGTAGTCACCTCTCATTCCTCCTCTCCTCTCCTCCTGCCACCTTCCTGAGGGATGAGGAGGAGCTGAATGGGAAGAAGCCTGGAGAAGAGGAGACTTAGAGAGGACCTTATCACTCTCTACAACTACCTGAAGGGAGGTTGTAGTCAGGTGGGGGTCAGGCTCTTCTCCCAGGCAGTTTGTGACAGGACAAGAGGGCATGGCATGAGAGGAGGTTTAGGCTGGATATTAGGAAGCACTTCCTCACAGAAAGAGTGATTAGGCACTGGAATGGACTGCCCAGAGGGGTGATGGAATTGCTGTCCCTGGAGGTCTTTAAGAAACGACTGGATGTGGCACTCGGTGGCATGGTTTAGCTGATGTTGTGGTTATAGGTTGGTATAGGTTATAGGCTGGACTTGTTGATCTTGGAGGTCTTTTCCAGCCTCAGTGATTCTGTGAAGGGCAGTGCCTCAAGAAGCTCTGTCTGAAGAGGAGCTGGGCCGCTGCTGACCTCTGTGCCAGACACAGATGGTGGGCTGCCCTCCCCACTTTCCCGCTTGCCTCACCAGGAAGCGGCTGACCATGCCAGCCACCAAACTGAGCACTTGGCATGTCCATGTTGTCCTTGAGCTTGTGCAGAGCTCAGCTGGTTTGGCAAATCTTAGCACTCCACATTGTTATTAACAACTAATCCACATAAAAAGACAAAGGACAGAAGCAGACCAGCAGTTACCACTCTCTGCAAATCCAACCCCCCTGGGTAAGTGCACCAGAGAGTGCAGGGCTCCCACACAATTTACCACTAGCCAGCCTTCGGGTCAGGAGGAGTCCAACCAGGAACAGGCAGCGACAGAAGAGACACTGGAGGCTGGCCCTGGCTGTCAGCTCCCCGGTCCCTGCTGCAGCCCATAGAGCAGCAAGTGAGCTGATGTGCAGAAACTGGCTGAGCTTCAGGGTGAGGATCCCACAACACCTCAGCCTGGGGCAGCTGCTGGCCAGCTGGAAAATGGAGTGATGAGGAGGGGACCATTCTCCTCAAAAGCTGTCAGCGGACTAACAAGCCTTGAATCTGCTCCAGCTGTGCAGAGGCCAGGCTTAGTGTATGCCACTTGGATCAGCCTCTCCACTCTTTGTGCAATTAATGGCACTTGCTCGAGGTGAAGCGACACCACTAGTGGATCCAGCCAACAGCAACTCTATGCCTACACAGACAGCAGGAGCCCTACTGCTCAGGGAAGACCTTTTACAGTGATGGAGAGCAGGGCTGATGTGTCTCGGTGTGACAGAATCAAAATGCAGCCCACGTACTGCAGACTTGCCCCTGTGTACTTTTGAAGGTCCCAACATGAGACTGGAATTGCAATGCCTGTCCATGAAATGATGAAGCTTATTGCTCTCTCTTACTGCATCTGCCTAGCCAAAGGCAAGTTACCTCACACCCAAAGTCATTCAAACACAACCCAGAGAGGTTCTCTTGAGAAAAGCTTTGACTAGGTCTCATCCTTTGATAGAACTGGACAGGACCATGTGTTCAGGAAGTGATATTGTCTTCTGCTCCTCTCTTTTTTTCCCACGAGTCCTATATGTGTCAGTGTTACTCAGAACCTGTAGCATAAAGGCAGCAGCTACCAGAAACCACAGAGAGTTTGGTTCAAAGGACAGGAGGAAAACCACACACCATTTACAGTAAGCATACACTTTTGGTCTGGCCATGCTGGCTGCTCACAAAGCTCTCCAGCCAACGGGCTCCAGTTCATTTGAATAAAAACACTTTGGGTAGCCATGGAGGAAAAGAAACAACTTGCAAGAGGCACTTAGTAGTTTCACAGGAGTAATCAGTCATCTGAAACTGGTAACAAGAAACTGGCCCTGTAGCTAGGCACATCAAACTTCAGCCTGACTAATTTGTGGCTGGTTATCTCTTTGTGAGCAGTATGTTGAATCAAATCTGGGCTAAAGCGGGTAATTAATGAATCAGTCAATGACACCAGCTCAGTTAGAGACACAGCTCAGCGTCTTTGCGATCTTGGAACTATCATTTGTGGCAAATGATCAAACACCTAAAGAAATAACATTTTTGCTGAAAAGTGTAGTGAGTTTGCAACAGAACCAGGCTTGTCTGCTTCCCTGGGTTACTGCTGTGCTGCAGCCTTCCTCTGCTGAACCAGCAAGGCAAGGTGATGCAGCAAGCTGGTTAATAGTCAGAGAAATCCTTTTTCTCTCCATTCTCATTGCTGAAACTGCTGGGAGAAGCATTTCCGATTGCCTTCTTCAGTAGCAACTGTGGCCATCATGTAGTTTACCTTGACCTTTGGCTACACCACACCATGAAATCAGACACTGCTGGGAGTGGGGCAGAACAAAGCCTGGGGAGATTAATAAGAGCATTATTTGCAATGTGGCACAGGGCCACGAGTCACCATGCAGCCAGGCTGCTGCACCTTCTGGTAACAGGAACAGCCCAACTTCTGCACCAAGATTTCTGCTTGGAGGAAAAAAAAATAATGAAAACAAATATAATTTTAAAATCCTTATTTCTGTTCCTTCTTGACACAAAATCTTGGTTGCATGAATGAATGGGAGAAGGAAGGGGGGGAAATGCACTCATCTGGAGCGGAAGCAAAATACAAACAGGAAGCAAATGTGTGACTTTCACTCAAAAGGGTCTGTTCCTTGCATGATTGTTTGGGGCTTTCAATAAAGAAAAAAAAAATCCTGCTTCTTCATCCTGATGTTAATGTTGGTGTGATGCTTCCGTTGGTGCAAAGACTTGCTCACATCCCCCTCTAACACCTTCCACCTTCACAGCCACAGCATGCAGTGCTGTATCACAGAATCACACAGAAATATCCAAGTTGGCAAAGCCCCTCAGGATCACCAAGTCCAACCTAGAACCCTACTCTACAGGACTCACCTTAAACCATATCCCTAAGCACCACATCCAGACGACCCTTAGGCACATCCAGGGTTGGTGACTCCACCACCTCCCTGGGCAGCTCATTCCAGTCCCTGACCACTCTCTCTGTGAAAGACTTTTTCTTAATGTCGGGTCTAAACCTCCCCAACCTCAGCTTGAGGCCATTCCACCTTGTTCTGTCTCCAGCTGCCTGGGAGAAGTGACCAGCACCAACCTCTCCACAATGTCCCTTCAGGTAGCAATGAGATCTAAAAAGATGGCAAATCCAACTTTGTCATCTGGTATCATCATGTGTACATGTCTTGACTTGGAGAACACTGAATTCTCTGCAGGGCAGGATCAAAAAAAAAAAAAAAAAGAAAGGAAAAAAAAGTTATGATTATTACATCTCTACCAAGCCTGGATAATAAGAAGAGGAATTAGATTTCTTATCTTGGAGTGCATTTGACTGTAAGATTGGAGCTCAGTGACATTTTGATTAGGAAATAAGAATTATATGAATCAAAAGATTCAAAATTAATCAAGATGATGTGAATCAGAGAAAATCAAACATGACTGGTATGAGCTGTGGTCTGTGTTGAAGAGATCTCTGACTACCACAAGCTCCAGCAAGGAAGGCCAAGATCAGGATGTCTCTAGGCGAGGAGCTGAGGGACAGTCCTGCTGGAAGCAGGGCAGCTTCTCACAGCACACCTGCCAAGGAGGTCTTTCTATAGACAACGAGCAGAAGTTCTTCTTATCAGCCCTGATTCTTACAGATTTCAACCACACAGCTACCTCCTGGAAGGACAACACAGCACTGAGCAGGCAGTCCAGCAGCACCTTACACTGCACAGTGATAATTGCATCATATCAATGCTGAGGAGGCCAGCCACAGTTTACACTCTACTTGACTTTGATGCCTGTGGTGAACGTGGTCACAGTATCAGCCTGGACTTAGCTCCTATCACCATAATTGAAATCAGGATTTAGGATAAGGCTGGACAGGTAAGCTAGAGATTTATGACTCTGGATTTTGGAAGAAGAAACTTCAGTTTACTCAGGGAGTTGCTAAATAAAATCCCCTGGGATGCAAACATAAAGTGGAAATGTGCCCAGAAGATCTGACCGATCTTTGAAGTGATCTTGCTGAGAGCTCAGCAACAGTCCTGTTGTGCAGGGAAGTGGAGCTTTGGCAGAAGACCTGACCAGCTACAGGAGCATCTTTCTGACAAAACCTGATGCAATAAGAGAGCATATAACAGATGGGCATGAGGGACAGCACCCATTTCCTGAAAGAACTGGCCAGTGTGATTGTGAGATTGCTGTCAGCTGCCTGTGACAGCTGTGGTGACTTGGGAAGTCCCCAGTGGCCGGAAAAAAAGTCTTAGCACTTCGTCTGTCTTTTTAAAAGTGAGAAAGGAAAGTGGGGAGCTATCTGCTGATCAGCAGCGTCTCCGTCACTAGAACAGGAAGTGTGTCCTTCTTGAGATCCACTTCCAAGGCCTTAAAGGACAAGAAGGTATTTGGAAACAGTTAGTGAGGATTTACTGACGGCAAACTGAACTTGACCAACTAGCCTGATTTCTAAGATGAAGTCACTGAAGAAGATGAAAGCACTGGGTGTAATCTACCCTGACATCAGCAAGGCTTTGACACCATCTCACACAAAATCATTTGGAAGCTCAACAGATGTGGGCTGAAAACTGGTAGGTCCTACTTGGCAAGTCACAAGCAACCCGAGAAACACCTAAGGGGTCAATACTGAGACCCATATTGTTCAGTATCTTCATCAGCAACCTTGATGGTGACACAGTCAGATTTGTTGATGGCTTAAGCTGTCTAGAATGCCAAATGGCAAAGCTTAAATGCAGAGGCTCCTTTATAAACTTGAGAACTAGGTCAACAGACACCTCATGAGGTTGAACAAGGAAACATGATTCGCTACAGGCTGGGGAGCACCTTGTTGAAAAGTCATCCTGCTGAGAAGGCACTGGGTATTTACAGAGGGCATGAGGCCAAATGTGAGTCACCAGCATGCTTTCAGCTGAATGGGGTATGTCACATCTTGGGCTACATTGGGAAGACAGTGGCCAGAAAACTGAGAGAAGTTATTATCTTCTCTCTGTTCAAGTTTGCATCTGATTTTTGGGTTCAGCAGTCCAAGATGGGCGAGAAGAAACTGGAAAGGCTCCAGTGGAGGGTCACAGAGATGATCAGAGGCCCGAAGTGATGCAGGCAGGGCTGAGGGAGCTGTGCATGTTTAGTTTGATCTGGGGGAAGCTAAGAGCTGCTGGAACAGCTCTTTGAAGGGTAGTTACACAGCTTTTCAAAGGTGACCATAACAGAGGTATCTGTGCTGGTTTGAAGAGAGACCATGCCACATTTCTCAGCAGCACAATGGCAAAACTGAGTTTTGCTGCTTCCCAGCTGAAAAAAAAAAGAGTTCTTCAGTTTCTACATGACATGTTTTCTTCCACCTCTGTCCCACAGGCACAGCCAGCAGGCTGTCAAGCCCTGCAAGCCCATACCATGCCCTGCAAACCACACCAAGCCTTGCAAGCCATATCAAACCCTGCAAGCCCATACCAAACCCTGTGAAACTATACCAAATCCTGTGAGCCCATACCAAGCCGTACAAGCCAATACTAAGCCCTGCAAGCCCATGCCAAGCCCTGTGAGCCCATATCAAGTCCTGCAGGCCTGCGCTCTTGGATCTGCCCTAGCACTGCAGGAGCAAACTCAAAGCAGGGCTGTGGCATGGACAGCAGGGCCATAATACCTCCTGAGCAGGTCTGGTTTTGCTGCTTCCAATGATTTGCTGTCTGGGTTATCTGCCTGTTCTACCCCCACCCAACAGGGGCTTGGGTTGTTAGCTTGGATGTGTTCCTGTGTGATTTACTCTGGGCCACCCTGCTTTAGCAGGGGGGTTGGACCAGGAGATCTTTAGAGGTCCCTCCTGGTCCCCACCATGCTGTGATGTCTGTGTATTTAGACAAGGAACATAGACTCAGAATTACAGAATTAACCAGGTTGGAAAAGACCTCTAGGATCATTGACTCCAACCTGTCACCGAACCCTTCTAATTAACTAACCCATGGCACCAAGTGCCTCATCCAGCCTCCTTTTCAACACCTCCAAGGATGGTGACTCCACCACCTCCCCAGGCAGCCCATTCCAATGCCAATCACTCTTTCTGGGAAGAACTTCTTCCTAACGTCCAGCCTAAACCTGCCCTGGTACAGCTTGAGACTGTATCCTCGTTCTGTCACTGGATGCCTGGGAGAGAAGAAGAGGACACAGTCTCAAACTCCTCATCTCTTAAAGCTTTCCCAAAGGCTGGATGTTGAAGCTAGGTCAGTTGACAGAGGAAGCAAACCCCAGCTACATATACCCGAATTTGAGCTAAGCAATGGCCGTTAAATAAGTCACTGGTGAAAGGCAAGTGAACGCCGTTAAATGGAGTGTCTGTTTGTCCCAAAAGCTGGTGTTTTCCGCAGCTGTTAGGCTTGAAACATGGCTTGTTCCTGGGCTGCTTAGGCCTGAGGTCAGCGAGATGATGGTGTTGGGTCTTTCCAGCCTTAAATTCTGTGGCTCTGTGGAAATTACGTGTCAGAGGGTTTTTCTCATTGTAGCCAGACTGAGAGCTTGAAATCCACATGGTTACTGACAACTCCCAACTGTCAGTAAAGCTGTTTCACAGAAAGTGTTACATGACTGATGTCTCTACAACTGCACTTTCCCAAACAGATGGGGGGGGGGGGGAGGGAGAGAAAGGCACTGGTCTCAAATCAAATTAGTCTTGATGGATTACGCAAAAGAAATGTAACACATGCTCCACATTTTGAGAACCTGCTAAATATAACGTCTCCATTGAAAACAAAGTGTATGACAGCACTAAAAATACCTAAACACACAGCTCTAAAACCTTTACAGGCTGAGGACTGCTGTTAGGGGGTTGGGGAAGTGAGGTTTTTCCCTCGATGCGGGAGGCTGACGTCATGGCTGCCGCACCTTGCTTACCCTCGGAGGTCAGCTCGGTTTGGAGAGCTTGGTGTTAGACTTCTAGAGGCATGTCCCTCTGGAACACAGGGCAAAGACAAAACTGTTCCCCTTGTAACTGATGTTGTCATTGCGTTCAGAGAGAATAAATCTGTGATGTTATGGGGGGGGGGGGTAAAAAATGAGAATAGCTCACAAGGGAAACTGTGGTATTGAAATTCCATTGCAGCTGGAAACAGTGTAATAAAGAATTAGCCAGAGAGTCTTGGTCTGCTCCCTGATTTTCTTCCATTATAGTTGGGCAGGCTGTTGGTTTATTTCACCAGACTAGTTCCATCGGTTAAACCCTTCCTGCACGTGCAGTTGTATGATGCATCGGTGTATGTTCTGCCATCACCACTGCAGGAAAGAGACCAGCACCATCAGGTGCTTTCATATCTAACAGGCCACTGCCCTGGGGCCACCTAGCTAAGCAGACTTGCTGTGAATGTTTGCATGGGCTCCTGCACAGTTAGAGAGTGAAGTTCTGACAATGACCTAGGGGAAGTAACATGAGCAGAAATATAGTAGAAAATAGTACTGTGTCCAATTCTGGTGCCCCCAACACAAGGAGATCAGACTGCTGGAGTGAGTCCAGAGGAAGCCATGAAGGTGATCAGAGAGACAGGCTTAGAGAGCTGGGGCTGTTCAGACTGGAGAAGGCTCTGAGGAGAGCTCATAGCAGCCTTCCAGTATTTGAAGGTGGCTACAGGGGGACTGGAGAGGGACTTTTGACAAGGGCTGGGAGTGATAGAATTAGGGGTAATGGATTGAAGCTGGAAGAGAGGAGATTTAAACTGAAGGTTAGGAAGAATTCTTGACAGTGAGAGTGGTGAGACACTGGCACAGGTTGCCCAGGGAGGTTTTGGATGCCCCCTCCCTGGATGTGTTCAAGGCCAGGTTGAATGAGGTCTTGAGCAACCTGGTCTAGTGGAAGGTGCCCCTGCCCACAACAAGGGGGTTGGAATTAGCTGATCTTTAAGGCTCTTTCCAACCCGAACTACTCTATGATTCTATGATGATTCTGTGAAAAAGCAGCCCCCGAGACAGAACTGGCAGAGTGAAAAGAACTGACACTTACACAAACAACAAAGGCAGCTTTCCCCCCCTCCAAATAATTTCAAATTACACAGGTAAAAGAGGCCCTGAGAAGTATAGCAAAAAGGGTCTGCACAACAGGGAGATGATTCCCTCAAGAAAATTACATTTGAATTCATTTTTAGCTATTTTGGTGTTCCAATTCCTAATAGTCAAATCACATCTCTAGGTTCTGTATTCTATGTAGAATCTGCTTGGTAAAAAGTAAGAAAGAAAGCTTCCTAATTATTATTTTGAAGGCAATTTTTAAAATAAGAAATAGAACCTCCCATGTAATTCCCAAAATGAATTAATATCCTTGCAGGAATAGCAGCAAAAAATTGGACTGTGGCCTCCTAGCTGGTATTGGGCCAGGGAGTTTTCTATGCTAAGACCATGGCAGGAAGAAGCAGCAGCAGACGTGGTGAAGATTCGCACAGGAGACAATTTTATCCCACTTGTCAATGATCATCTTACTCAGTAAAGACTATTGTGGCTCTGTAGAAGTGGTGGAACATCAATTTCTCCACGAGAAACACCCAGAGCACCACTGCAAGGAAAGGCACTGGCAGTCCTTGCAACAACAGTTGGAATTATAACTGGGAGTACTGAAAAAAATATTACCTAGCACCTAAGCAGTGCTTTTTTATCTTCAGTATGTTTTAGAAACCTTAATTTTGATCCACCCTGGCTTATGCCGGCTTGCAGCAGCAGCTAGATGGGGGTTGCTGTCCCACCAGGCACCTACATGGCTTTGTGGGAACATTTATGTGGTGGGAGGTGCTGCCTGGGAAAGGCTCCTGTTCAGGCATGTGCTGAGTCATTGCATTTCTCTGTCAGCTTGTGCTGGCAGAACAATTATAGTGGTCAAAGAGTTATTTATAACTGTCCTCCTGCAACAGGACTCTTGAGGGAGGATGTTGGTGTGAGCACTGCTGTTCCGACTGCACACACATTACACATGCAGCAGCTGCATCTCTGCTTACTGAATGCAGAATGGTCTCTGACCTAAGTCCTGGTTCTGGGCTGGTTTTTTTTTCCAAGGAGGTCACTTGTGTGGAGGGAAAAAAGAACACATCCCCAACCACAGTCAGCCCACACCTCATTTGAGAGCCTGGAGGCCTCCCCACAAATTGCCATCACTTCTTCTTGAACTCATCAAGACCAATGGTGTGGGTAAGCCTCTGACCACACAAACAAACCTGAGCACTAATGTGGCCTCATTCAGGCTGGTTGGCCTTGGACTTGCCTCCTCTCAGAAAGCCACCACACAGCTTCTGAAGCCCATGTGAGAGTGGGGAAAAGGAATCTCATCCTTGGAAAACTCAGGGCTCTGAACTGGCCACGGTGTAGGAAAGCCACCCCTGTGGGACACAGCCAAGCCTTGCTCCCTGCTGGCTGCAGTCCCTTCGCTCACTCATGCGGAACAAGTTACAAAATCAGATCATTGCCGAAGCAATTTAACCAGTAACCTACCCCAGGTCAAGAATGACCTTCTCAATATTCTTGATTTCTTGTAGATCATGGATGAACCAGGCAGAAAAAAAAAGAAACTATAAAACCCACACTGGCCAATGCCTGATCTGCAAAGCGCAGCTGTACCTGTGGGCTGCCCAGGCAGCAGTGTGCCTGCGTCGTTGTGCTGGCTGGGAGCAGGTTGGTGAGGAGTAGGAGCAGTCCTCCTGCACTCAGGAATGCCTGCCTAGTTTCTTTGCTTTGTTTTGCAGTTTCAGATGCAGGCAAGCGTTCAGCCTCCCTGCCTGCTGCCAGAAGGCTCTGCAGAGAGCACTTTCCGTGCTGAGCATTAGCAGGTTTTCCTGTCCTGGCATTTCCCTGTGCAGGGGCAGAATCTGCCTCTTGTTCTGTGCCTGCAGAAAATGTAAAGGAACTGGGAAAGAGGATGGGGTTGTTTAGGAACCCTCCCCGCAAGCCAGTGTGGCGGTACAGGAGGGCTGAATGCAACATTTCCATGAGGGAGAAAACAAAGCCTGTCTCTTCCATCTTGAATCTCAGAGTCCTGCCAGGCAGGCAGGATGCTTCGCACATTTAAAGGTGCAAAGCACATGACAGAAGCTGTATCTGGAGGGAAAGAGATGTCTGCATGCATTTCAGAGATGGTAGGGCTGGAAGCAAAACAAACCATCACCAGCACAACCCTTTCTCTACCCTTTTTTTTTAGGAGTTATTACCACGGTAGAAGGAGGTCAGCAAAGGGAAACAGGTGGCTGATTCCAAAACTAGGATTCAAAACCTCTTACACACAGCACACCAATTGCACTAGAGAAGTAATCTTTCGTACTGATGGGGATGAACATGAGTCATAGAATCACAGAATTGCCTGGGCTGGAAAACACCTTTAGGATCATTGAGTGCAGCCATTAGCCTAGCACTGACAAGTCCTTGCCTAAACCATGTCCCTAGACACCAGGCCTACACAACTCTCCCACCTCCAGGGATGGTGACTCCACCACCCCCCTGGGCAGCCTGTCCAATGTCTGAGAAGACTTTCAGTGAAGAAATTCTTCCCGATATCCAACCTAACTTCCACTGTAGCCACTTGGGACCATTTCCTCTTGTCCTATGATGATGCTTTCATTCCTCATCATTCTCTTCACTTTGAGGGTGGCAGAGTACTGGACCAGGCTGCCCAGAGAGGTGGAGACTCTAAAGACCTTCAAAGTCTGCTTGGATCACAGAATCACAGAAACATTCGGGTTGGAAAAGCTCCTCAGGATCACCAAGTCCAACCCTACTCGGCAAGGTTCACCCTGAACCATCGCCCCAAGCACTACATCCAAATGACTTTTAAACACATCCAGAGTTAGTGACTCCATCATCTCCCTGGGCAGCACATTCCAATGCCTAACCATTTTTTCCTAATGTCCAGTCTAAACCTACCCAGTCACAGCTTGAGGCCCTTGTTCCATCACTAATTACCTGTGAGAAGAAACCAGCACCAACCTCTCCACAACTTCCTTTCAGGTAGCTGTAGACAGCCATGAGGTCTGCCCTCAGCCTCCTCTGTTTCACACTAACCATCCCCAGCTCCTTCAATTGATTTATCAATAAGATTTCTTCCCCAGGCCCTTCCCAGGTTTCCTTTCCCTCCTCTGCACAGGCTCCCTGTGTAATCTGCTTTAGGTGATCCTGCTCTGGCAGGGGAGTTGGACTCAATCTTCAGAGGTCACTTCCAACCCCTAACATTCTTTGGCTCTGTGATTCCCAGTTTTCTGCTAGGGCTCCTGTGATTTGGTCTATTTTCTTTTTGTATTTATTTTTAATAAAACATCCCTCTCCTTAGGGGCAGTGCCAAGAATAGACACAAAAGTCATCTTCTTCCAGACTGACTTTGCTCCGATGCGAGTGACACAGCATCAAGCACAGGGGTAGATTAGCCTCAAGCCACAAGAAAAACAAGTGTATTGCATCAGAAGAGTCAAGTTTCCACCGTGCCTCTGCGCACGGTTGTGTGCTCAGCTCCTTGCACCCAGTGCAGCAGCTTACTGAAGCTATGCCCTGCAACCACCAGCAAACCAGCCTGCCCTTTGGACTGAGCCACTGCAGCCAGCTGTGGCTTTATCATTAGCCCTCTGAGGTGTGGCCTGGCCTGTCAGACGGTTGTGTATTCTTAAAGCGGTTAATGCTTTAACAACAGAATCCTTCACCTGACCAATCAGCTTTTCTTTTTGGTGCTTGGGAGTCTTTTCCCTGTTATCCCATAATGTTCCATCATATCCTCTTCCCACAAAGATTTTTGGCTACTGTGAGAGGTGAAGGGTCACACCTGGACATCATCCATCACTGTGGCGTTTGCTCCCCACAGCAATTGCTCGGGTGGCTGTTTGCTTGGCAGGCTGTGGTGAGCAGGTAGGACCAGCTCTGGTGAGAAGGGCTGCACACTCTCAGTGCAGGCTCCCAGGTAAAGTTCTGTCACAGTCTTAAGGCTCTGCATGGCACTAAATCACAGAATCACAGAACGTCAGGGGTTGGAAAGGACTTTGAAAGCTCATCCAGTCCAACCCCGCTGCCACAGCAGCATTACCTACACCAGATAACACAGGAAGACATCCAGGCAGGTTTGGAGTGTCTCCAAAGAGGGAGACTCCATAACTTCCCTGGGCAGCCTGTTCCAGTGTTCTGTCACCCTCACAGGGTAAAAATTCCTCCTTATGTTTACATGGAACTTCCTATGCCTCAACTTCCACCCATTGCCCCTTGTCCTGTCATTAGGCATCACCAGGCAAAGCCTGGCTCCATCCTCCTGGCACTCACCTTTACATCTTTATAAACACTAATGAGGTCCCCTCTCAGGCTCCTCCTCTCCAAGCTAATGAGCCCCAGCTCCCTCAGGCTCTCCTCATAAGGAAGATGTCCTGATATAGAGCTTCAGTCTGTTTCAACTGTACCAAGTGCCACACATAAATCTCACTCATAGAATCACAGAATCATAGAATCATTTTACAGGAACACAGGGTGTTAGAGGTTGAAAAGGACCTCTGGAAATCATCAAGTCCAACCTCCCTGCCAGAACAGGACCATAATCTAGTACAGGTCACACAGGAACACATCCAGACAGAGCTTGAAAGGCTCCAGAGAAGGAGACTCCATAACCTCTCCAGGAAGCCAGAAAAAAAACATTAAGCTGACTGAATACAACCATCAAAATGGTTTCTCCTCAGACACAGGCTGTCATCAGCCCAAGGTGGAATTGCTATATCCTAGTTATCAATTGAAAACAAGATTAAAAAGGACTTGGTGTACCTTTCTTCATCTTACCAGAAAGCATCAGTGATCATACAGATCTCCAAAAACTCTGAGAGGAACCAGCTTCTAGAACTTCTCTTCAGCTGCAGCCTTGTGAAACCTGCTTGTCTTCAAAATCCTGCAGCAGTAGTGGAAGGAGCTGTGGTGTCAGCTGCCTGGTTTCAGACGTGCTGCTGCTGCTGCTGCAGGCTGGGGGATAAACATGGGGTCAGTCCCTGAGGAATGGGTGCAGAGAGGGAGTCATGAGACAAGAAGATGGAGCTTGTAGCTATGAGAAGTGACTCGCTCAGGAGCCCTCAGTTGCTGTATGCTTTTCTCCCCTTGCTTCACACACCATGGAATGTTGTGTTGCTCAGGAAAGATGAGCTGAAAAGCAGTGGAGGAGGAAGGCAGTAACATATCACTGGCACAGGGAAGTGGTCAGCATCTCCAGCTGAAAGCAGCAGTGGGCACAGAGAAGATGGTATCAGCTCAGTGAAGGTAAGAAGCACTGTAAGAAAATGAGAAGGGAAAGTGGACAAATTAGCTGAATAAATATTGTGGTGAAAACAGCTGGAACAGCATCTCTGGAGACTGAGAAAAAGCAGAAGCAGAATGGAGAGATCATCATCATCTGTCCACACTTATAATGATGACAGATATGACAGCTCGCCCAAGCCAGGCATTCCCATCCTGCTGTGGCACTTTCTGTTCCCAGAACAAAACTCCTCAGCAGTTGCTTTGAGCACCACCACCACCCTCCCCCAAAAAAAAAATTGACATATTTTACTGCTGCCTCCTGTGTTTTTATTTACTGCTCACTGTTTCTTTTCTGCTTTTGTATTTCCCTTTCTCTTCATCTTGGTGATGATCAGGGAAGAGCACTGCCTGCAAAATCACATTGCTTGTGAGAGGACACAAGAAGAGGCTTTGCTGGCTTCCAGCCTCCTTTCTGAGCTGGCTCCTCTCAGAGTCTCTTTAAGCAGCATTTTTCCCTCTTCAGATGTCGTGTCAGGAATATCTGTGTTGAATAGATGGGCCAAAATATTTTCACATGGTGTTCAGCTAGCCCAAAGAGTCAATATTTAGCTATGTTGTTCAGGTTTGTGCTCATCTCTTCTGTTAAATCCCAATCTACAGGATCTCAGTGTAGAATTTTGGTCTCTCTCTCTCCCCCACAGATATTCCCATCACATTATAGGGAACATAGAATCATAGAATCAGCCAGGTTGGAAGAGACCTCCAAGATATCCAGTCCAACCTAGCACCCAGCCCTATCCAGTCAACTAGACCATGGCACTAAGTGCCTCATCCAGGCTTTTCTTGAACACCTCCAGGGACAGCGACTCCCCCACCTCCCTGGGCAGCCCATTCCAATGGCAAAACATCTCACTAATTACCAATCATCTATCAGTAGCAGGCACGAGACCTAGGACAGACAGTATCAGAGAATGGTAGGGGTTGGACAGACAGTATCAGAGAATGGTAGGGGTTGGAAAGGACCTCTGGAGATCACCGAGTCCAACTCTCCTGCTAAATCGGGTTCACCTAAAGAAGGTCACACAGGAACACATCTAGGTGGGTTGTGAATGTTTTCAGACACATTTTATCATCACCTAATCATCATCTTCTCTGTATTTTTCAGACCACTGTAGGAGAAGCCAGGTGAAATGTCTTGTCCCTGTGGAGAGAAGACTGGGAAAGGGTAACTGGCACTTAAGGACACATTTCAGAAATTCAGCAAATCTGGTTTGACACTTAAAAAATAGTCACTGCCATTTCTCTGGATGGTGGTTTGCACTCCTGAGCAGAGCTCCGTTCTGGTCCTGGCTACTGGTCACCCTCACCTCTCAGCCTTAGGGACCAGGAGGGTCACCCAGGTATGCAAGCACCAGGCTGCCAGATAGCTGAGAAGTTGCCATTGCAACTCCCAGCCAGGATCCTGGGAATTGCAGACCAGGAATTTGGCTGCCCATCCTTGCTAATGGCACTTCAAAAATGGGTCTGAAAAATTAAAGTCTTTGTACACAGGGGTAAATGCAGAGAGGATAGGCTGCGGGACACGATCAGGCTTTCTGGCACTGCCTCCTGTCACAGTTGGAGACAGGCTTAGGGCTGCATGGACCCTTGGTCTAATGCAGCTGTTAGGGTCTTCTGTTCTTAAATGCTCTTCTGCACATCATCCCAAGCCACTTCCTGCTTTCAGTGCACACTTTGATGGGACAAATTCCTGGTCTAGCACTAGGCTTGGGGTGCAAAACACACAGAGTCCCATTGCTCCATGGAGTCTCATTGCTTCAGTCCTCAAAGCCAGTCCTGCCTGCCTGCCTCCACATCTCTCCAGCGGCTGACCTGCTGGGCACGCTAAATATAAAGGCTTTCAAGGACCAGGGGACAGTCAGAGAAGGAAACAGCCTCTGCAGATGTTCTCTCACACACGTGCACTCTCTCACTTCCTCCTCCCCTAGCAGCCCTTGAAGAGTAAAGGTCTGTGCAAAACCAACAAACACTTGGCTGGAAAATCCTTGCTTTCACCTCCTCACCTTCCCTTGGATTTCACTGGGGTTTGCAGAGCATTCTTTCAAGGTCCAGCATCACTCAGCTTTCTGTTCCTCCTCTTCATGCTGCTTGTGCAGGCATGTCCATCCCTGAGCTGCAAAAAGGTCCCTTTTCAAGGCAGGGTCTGTGCATGCTCCTCCTGCCTTTCCTCTACCCATGTCCTCTCCAGACCTGCAGACCCAGCAGGGTCTGGTAGAAGCCAGTGTCTCAGTCTGCCAGCTCCACAGCCATGCTTTTAGTAGCCAAATGTGGCCCGACTCAATCGCACAGCAGTGTCTACCCTCAACCACAGCAGGGCTATCTTAATCCAGAAAGTGACTGTCGGAGGTATCACTGCCACCACAGCCAGCTGGGCAGATGCCATGAAAGTGCCACCTCCCACTGTGATAAGGCTCTGACACAGGAGGCTGACACCACCTGGCTCAAGTTGAGGGCTGGGGCGAACTGAAATCGAGGCAGCATGATCTAGCAGCTTGCGTAGGCTGGCAGCCCTCTGTGCTGGGTGGCTTCTGCACCCAGGCTAAGGGTAAATTCTCTGTGTCCCCCAGCTCCTCCTGTTTCCCCATTTGTTCAGGTTGTATCCCAAAGCCTTTCCTGCATTACAAGCCCTTTTCCAATGTCCAGATGTGATGCACAACCTCAGAGGTTCCTGAGCTGACTTTACTAAGCGAAGACTGATGAGCCCAACCCAACAAGAGACCTCTGCTACCACTTAGAGGATCTGCATCACAGCTCCCCCTCCCCCAGCCCCTTCAACACCACCCACACAGCAATCCATCAGCATCACCCATGGAGCATCTGGGGGCAACATGCAATTAGGAATGATGCTGTCTGCCTTTTATAGACACAATACTGCAATGGAAAACTGGTGAAAGTAATACCCACCAACAGACATTCCTCAGAGCATGCACCAAACCTTCATGGGGAAAACAATGAGAAAGGGGAAGATGCAGGGAGAAGACAGCAGGATGAAGGCAGCAGCATGCTCCACAGAGGTTTGAAACAAAGCAGTCGTTAAAGTACAGGCTTAGACCGATCCTGACGTAGCTGTCTGATAAAACAGACAATAAGTGAATCCTCCAGAAGGAGAACACCCTGTCTGGCTAAGCAGAGCTTCTCTGTGATCCCTCTGCTCCATAATCCCTCCCCTGGGATGATGCTATACTGCCTGTGTGCAGGACACCGTGGGGGCCATGGTCTTTTTCCTCTCCAAACCTTTCACTGCCAGAGACGTTCTTTCAGCTTTTCCTCCCTGCTGATGCTGTGTGGCTCCTCAGAAACATGCCTGCTTCTCAGTTGGAGAGTGCTTTTTCCCCCTCACTATTTCCTACTCTCCATCTTTTGTTCTTTTTTTCTTCTTTTTCAGGATTTCTCAAAATGGGTTGTGCTTGCCACAACGCTGTAAGCATTCAGCACACAGGCCTGTGTGTTGGCTTTGGAGGCATACATCAGCCCACTGTCACAGCAAAAAGCAGCTGTGTGTGAGAGATGCTAGAACTGCTCTGCCAAGATTTGGTGACCAGCCTTGGAAAATACAAAGTCAAACAAAGGGAGTGTGATCCGTGAAGAGGATGTGAGGAGTAATGAACCAAATAAACAAAAACACAGGGCAAATTTTTTAGGTGCATCAGAACTCAGAACCAAGGAACAGAGACAGAACCTGAGGTCTGGAAGAGCATCAGAAGGAGCTGAAGGAGAGAAATTCTTGTATCTCTGCCACAGATAAAGTCATGTAGGAGATACATCCATCTGTGAGTTGGATTTAAAGCAAATAATGGAATTATAAACCAAAAAGATAGGAATACCAGATGAAGGAAAGCCAGAAGAAAGTGACTAATATGCTGTTTCATTCCGGAGGAGAAAAGGAAGGGAACAAATGGATCAGCTGCCTGCTCAGGGCACAATGATGTGGCAACAGAAGCCAGTGAAGATCTCAGAGCTGTGCTTTTGTGGTTCTTCTGAGAAGGAGCTTTTCAGGTGCATTACAAAGGCAGATCAGATCTCTGTGTGTTTTGTTCTTTCCCTTGGTTTGCTGATCTGCAGCAGCAGAACTGGTGGCAGTTGAACAAGATGCAATTTCTATCAGGCCTATGGTACTTGCTGCTTACAGTCTGCTTGCAGAATGGCTTCAAATTACAGCAGCGCTCATGTGAAGTCCCCATTTAGTCCTCTAACCATTCCACCAGTCCAGAGCACATCACAGGAGCTGCACCACCATCATCTGACTGCCATATGCCCAAGAACCTTCCTTCAGTGCACAGTCACCCTCAGATCAACAAAAACTTTTGCCTGGCTGAGGGTTTTCAGGAGCAGCTCCCCAGACAAGCAGGCTGGCCTGTTGGCAGCTCCAGTTAACTAACACCCATCTTGTGTGTGCTCTTCGTATGCCTCTCACCCCAGGATTCCAACTCACTATCACCACATTTCATCTCATATGCAACAGACTGCACATCCAGCTGAAGTTTTCTTAGGTCACTAATCAGTTTTCCCAAATTACCTTCTAGTTTTGTGGGTTTGTTTTCCATTCCTTCCATAGCTATTGCTGGAGGGTTTCACACCACGACTTTGACAGGTGGCTTAATTCTGTATACAAAGGTCTCTAGCTTTGGTTCCTTTGTATTGCTCAGGATGAGGTCACAGAATCACAGAAACATCTGAGTTGGAAAACCCCCTCAGGATCATCAAGTCCAACTTATAACCCTACCTTAAACCACATCCCCAAGCACACATCCAAATGACCCTTAAACATATCCGGGGTCAGTGACTCCAGCACCTCCCTGGGCAGCTCATTCCAGTCCCTGACCACTTTCTCAGTGAAAAACTTTTTCCTAATGTCCAATCTAAACCTACCAAGCCTCAGTTTGAGGCCATTCCCCCTTGTTCTGTCTCCAGTTACCTGTGAGAAGAGACCAGCAGCAGCCTCTCCACAATGTCCCTTCAGGTAGTTGTAGGCAGCAATGAGGTCTCCCCCCAGCTTCCTCTTCCTCAGAATAAGGAGCTCCAGGAGGTGCAGCCCTCCTTCAAGACTCAAATAACTTTCAGTAAGATTACAGAAAATAATTTGTAGTCTCTGAGGAGCAGGAGAAAAATCCAGATTTCAGATTGCTTTCTGAGTCATTCGTTCTTCCTTTAGGTGTGTGATGATGCAGCTCTGTCTGCTTTCACACAGGAGGAATCCAGGTGACAGCACATTTTATTATAACTCCAGGTGACTGAGAGGATGGAAAACTCATTTTTTCTCAGGTGGTCAGAGAACAAATCCCAGGAAAGTGGTGTTCTTCCTCATTTGAATTCTGCAGAGGAACTCTGTTTATAAAGCCACTTTAAAGCTGTTTTTTAAAAAGAAACACATAAAATGCCCCACAAAAACGTAGTTTTTAAGAAGAAACACCCAAAATGCCTACCCACCCCAAAAAAAAAGTGAGGACAGTCTCAGACTTTTTCACCTTTTCAACTGCTGTTTGATTTCTTAAGAATAGTCCTTTAGGCCAGAACTGCTGTAAAAGAGCTGCTAAAGCCTTCTGCTGGTGTAAATTCAACAGCAGTTCTACCAAACCTATTGCTCTGCTATCCACACGAAATCAGGATTTTAAAAAACACTTAGAGAGGGAAAGGTCTGGACCTAAAATGATAATTCACAACCTCATGGTAATTCAAGTCAATGGCAAAAATGGTACCAGGGTTTGCTACTAGTAGGCCATGCCTGATAGAGAAAGATACATAACTATGGGAGGATGGCCCAAACTGGAGCTCAGGAGTACAGATCCTGTGCCCAGTCCAGTGCCTGATTCTGTACTGTGTTCTGTTTTGGTCCCCACTAGACAAAAAAGATGCAGGCAGGCTGGAAAGTGTCCAGAGAAGGGCCACAGGAATCAGAGGACTGGCAGCCCTGCCATGAGAGGAAAGGCTGAGAGAGCTGGGGTTGTGTAGCCTGGAGAAGGCTGAGGGGAGACCTTATGGCAATAGACCAGTACATAAAGGGTGGCTGCCAGGAGGAAAGACACTCCCTTTTGATGAGAAGTCCCATGGAAAAGACAAGGGCTGATGGGGACAAGTTACTGCTGAGGAGAAGGAGATTCCCATTGCACTCCAGAAGAAAATGTTTCAGGTATTGTGAGACATTGGAATCATTTTCTAAGGGAAGCAGTGGATTCCCCAACAGTGGACAGTCTTAAGGCTCAGCTTGACAGTGTGCTAGGGCAGCTCATTTCAACTCTGCTATGACCTAGAAAGGTTGAACCAGATAATCCTTGGGGTCCCTTCTGTGGTTCAGGTAGGTGTTGCTCACTTTAATGGAAGTTAGTGCCATAAACTCTGTTAGTGAGCAAAGCACCTGCCAATAACCTGGAGCAGAGTCCAGCCACTAAAGATGCTCTACAGAAAGCAAAGGCAGAAATCATCACCGTTCCATGTTGGTTGTCCAGGCTGACGAGTGTGCGTGGGTGTGTATACAGGAAGGGGTTCCATAAAGACCAGAGCAGGCTACAAGCAGGAGCTGCTCTTTCCAAATTTCATCCATTGCTTGAGCCATAAAAAATTAACTTTGCCCAGCTCAGTAA
Source organism: Tricholaema leucomelas (assembly GCA_013400475.1). Taxonomy (NCBI): domain Eukaryota; kingdom Metazoa; phylum Chordata; class Aves; order Piciformes; family Lybiidae; genus Tricholaema lacrymosa; species Tricholaema leucomelas. The sequence continues at coordinate 7,326 of WAAF01010209.1, read as the reverse complement.
ACTCCCTTCCCTCTTTGTTCCTATTCACTCTAGTATAGCCACCATTGCTGATCCTCTACCCACTCCCATTGTTGGGGCTTACTGTCTGTGATTGAGCACCTGAAATTACGCCGTAGATCTTTGCAGCTCATTGAAGGAACCAGCACTCATTTTAATTTAGTAAGGAAACATTTGTCTGGGTGTGACCAAATAAATACTGTGTCTAAACCAACACAAATACCTTTGCACAAGGCTATAAACCTGTCTGGAGGCTCTAATGAAGCCAATGAAGCTTTGGTGTTCTCGTTAACAGGATTCCACCAGACCTCTATGTTGCATATTATTAATTTTTAACAATAGATGGTAGTATAATTTACAGCACTGGGGGCCAACAAAGGCTGAGTCTTGGTGGATAATGGCTTTGACACTGACCTAATATTAAAGGGTGAACTTGTAGAGAGGCCATCAGATCTAGTTATAAATAGGACAGGAGGGATAAAACATATTACTCATTTCTACCAGTGAGGGCAAAACTTTCCTTGAGGGCAAAGGGCACTGAACCTGTGATTAAATTATGAAGAGTTTTGTGGTTTTGACACAAAAAGAAAATAATCAACGACTTTGTTTTTCAAGACAAACATTCAGACGCTCTCCCCCGGGTCACAGATTGCATTGGGTTTGGAGGGATCCTCAAAGGTTGTCCTGCCCAACTCCCCTGCACTCAGCAGAGACACCTCCTACTACTCAGGCTGTCCAGGGCCACATCAAGTCTGATTTTGAATTCCTTCAGCGGCAGGGTCTCAACCACATCTCTGGGCAACCCATGCCAGTATTTCACCTGCCCCATTGTGCAGAACTTTCTCCTGGTGTCCAGGCTAAATCTCCCCTGCTCCAGCTACAAACCATTGCCTCTCATCCTATCACCACAGGCCCTTCTAAACAGTCCTTCCCCAGCCTTCCTGTAAGTCCCCTTCAGAGATTGAAATGTAGTTCTGAGATCTTCCTGGAGCCTTCTCTTCTCCAGGCTGAACAGCCCCAATGCTCTCAGCCTGGCCTAGTAGGAGAGGTACTGCACCCCTCTGATCGTCTTTGTGGTCCTCCTCTGGACCCGTTCCACCAGGTTGACGCCTTTCTTCTGTTGAGGGACACAGTACTCCAGGTGAGGTCTCACAGGAGCAGAACACAGTACTCCAGGTGAGGTCTCACCGGAGCAGAACACACTACTCCTGGTGAGGTCTCACAGGAGCAGAACACACTACTCCAGGTGAGGTCTCACAGGAGCAGAACACACTACTCCTGGTGAGGTCTCACAGGAGCAGAACACACTACTCCTGGTGAGGTCTCACCAGAGCAGAACACAGTATCAGAATCACCCCTCTCAATCTGCTTCCCATGCTTTCCCTCCTCTCAAAATTGATGTTTTTTTGTTATAAAAGGAATAAAATACAGAGTGGCTAAAGTTAGTCTGGGTACTACTTCTTTAAGTTGGTTTGGAGGTAGGAACAAGTAGGAACCAAGCACGGTTTTAGAAAGAAGAAGCAAGCCTGCAAAATCTCTGTGGAAATCTGTCCAGAAGATGCCATTAGCATGCTCACACTGTTCCTCTCCAAGGCTTGCTGATGCATGATAGCAAACACCACCAGCTTCTCTGCAAGCACTTAACCACGGTCCTCAGCACTTTGCTGAGTGCTCAGCAAGCCTCATGATGGGACCTCTTGGGTCAGAGGGAACACAAAATAGCTATGAAACAGGTTTAACCCAAGTCAGAGTAGCTTCTTGTGAAAGACAGCCCCCTTTGCTGACGTCAGAGGCGTTCTCATCATCGAAATATGCTTTGCTGTTGCTTATGGGTATTTTCTAATTCAATCTTTTGTGCAGGATCCAGAGACACAGCGCAGCGGTAATAACGTAATTAGCATTTTCAGCAGCTAAATTATAGAGCTGACTGCAGAATACAGCACAGCAGCGTCAATATTAGCAGCTCAGTGTTATACCAAAATGACATCAATGGTTTTAGCATAGTCATGGGAGACAGGGTAATTTCCTCTTTCTCCAAGATCCCTTCAGGTTCTGTCAGAGGAGGAAACTCACAAATCACACAACCACAGAATGGTAGGGGTTGGAAGGCACCTCTGGAGATCACCAAGTTCAACCCCTGAGCCAAGCCTGGTTCGCCTAGAGAAGGTCACACAGGAACACATCCAGGGAGGTCTTGAAAGTCTCCAGAGATGGAGACTCCATCACCTCTCTGAGCAGCATGTTCCAGTGCCCCAGCACCATTAAATTAAAGAAGTTCCTCCTCATGTTTAGATGGAACTTATCATTAACAAGTTTATGCCCAGTACCCCTTATCCTGTCACTGGGCACCACTCAAAAAGGACTGGTCCCATTCTCCTGACACCTACCCTTTAAGTATTGCTAAGCATTGAGGAGATGTCCCCCCTCAGTCTTCTCTTTGCCAGACTAAAAACCCCAATTATCTCAGTTCTTTCCTCATAAGAGAAGTTCAAGTCCTCTAATCATCTTTGTAGCCCTTTTCTGTACCCTCTCCACCAAGTCTCTGTCCTTCTTGAACTGAGGAGCCCAAGGCTGGACACAGTCCTATAGATAAGACCTCAGTAGGGCAGAGGGGGAGGAGAACTTCTCTTGACCTGCTGGCCACACTCCTTGATGCACCCCAAGATGCCACTGGCCTTCTTGGCCCAAGGGCACATTGCTGGCTCATAGTCAGCCTGTTGTCCACCACAGAATCCACCGGCTTTTTACTTCAACTCAAATCCTAACCCCACACATTTCAAAGGTTTCTTAGGCGACCTTTTTTGCAGGTTTTTGACCAATATTCCTTTCTGAACATGGCATCAGTTGTAAAGGGCTTAAGTTTTGCTGCATGGACCTCTGCGAGTTAACAAAGGAGTATGAACAGACACTTCACAGCTGAAGATGATGATGCATAAGGATTTGTAATAGCTACCCAAGCTCACAAAAGCAAACCTATGCCAGTGCAAGAAGCAGAACCACTGGCTTTGGAATCTACACCACAGTTCCTTTCTACCCTGATCACAAAGTGACATCTACAACTCTAACCACCAAGATACAGGACACCAAGCAGCCATGAAAGAAAACACTGAGACACAGATGATTTCATAGATTCCTCACCTGAAGAGACAGTAGTCAGCTACCTCTGCATGCTCAGAAATCATAGAATTATAGAGTGGTCTGGGCTGCAAGGGACCTTAAAGATCATCTAGCTCAAATCCCCCTGCCATGGGCAGGGACACCTTCCATTTGACCACATTGCTCAAGGCCGTGTCCATCCTGGCCTTGAACACATCCAGGGAGGAGGCATCCACAACCTCCCTGGGTAACCTGTTGCAGTGTCTCACTACCCTCACTGGGAAGAATTTCATCCTAATCTCCAGTCTAAATCTCCCCTCTTCCATTTTAAAGCCATTCCCCCACCCTGAACCTTATAAATCGGAGGACTCCAGCTTATACCAGAAGCTGAAGGCCATCCCATGGCAGCCTCCATGCCTAAAATTTCCTTTTGGTCAAGCTAAATTCACAACCCCCTGGACCAAAGCAGAAACACCAAGGATGTACCCACACTCCCACCACATCCTAATTACAGTAACTTTATGCTTTACTTCGCCAGATGAGATTAATTTCTTCCTTCATCAGTTCCATTCAGCTCCTTCAACATTTTGCCCGTTTGTTTGTTAAGATGCAGATCTCCAGCAGATTGATCACTTCAGAGGAGACAAAGCAATCCCTTGGCAAATCCCTCTGGAAATGCAGAACATATTATACACACAAGAGTTGAACTCCTTGAATTTCCCCTTTTCAGCTCCTCTTGGTTTCCAGTCATTCAGATAAAGAATGGAGCTTTTGTAGGGCAGTTAATCCATCCACTGAACGAAATATGGTAAAGTTTTACACATCCACACGTTCTTTCAAGGCCTTGGTTTACATCTGTAGATGTAAGAAAAGCTGTAGTGATGTAGACAAAAATCATGTCTTGGGCCCCCAGAGAAGATCTTTGAAGACTTGGGTTGAAAAGTCCCAATGCTGCAGTCAAAAGGAACTGGCAAAGTTATTTAAGGGCTGTGTCCACTTAATTTCTGCCAAAGCACTGACTTAATTTCCTTTGTGTGTCTTAATAAGCCACCTCTGTGAGAGGGACTCTTACTTGAAATGCTTGTATGTCCTGTGCTCAGAGGTAGGCACTGCTGAGTGGTAAACTGAGACAAACACCCCAAGCTGGTGTCAGGCTCAAGCTGCAAAATGAGCCTTGCTCTTCACCTTCTTCAGCATCGCAGCCACAAACCAGCATGAGAACAGCGTTTGCACAGCGAATTAAAATGCAAATCTACATTTGGTTCTATGAAATATAGACAAATGATATGCACTTGAAGCTTGGCAGAGCAGCAATTACAGACGTTAATATAGTTTTAGATGACGACTTAAGCCAAATGAGAAGAATAGAAACGTTGTACATCAGAGCTTGAGAAGCACTCCAGGAAGAAAGCAACCCTTGCCCTAACAGTGTAAGGCTCAGATACGAATTAGGATCATTCTGCTGTAAAGGGCTACACCTGCCTAGTGCCGATGTCCATCGGGAGAGAACCTCCAGCCACAAGGTGCATGGATAGCGCAGGGAAGCAGTCTGCCAGCAAAGGAGAGCTGAGGACTCTCAAAGCGTGCAGGAGAGGACTTTGTGCTGCCACAGCCTCGCGGGATGTGGCATCGTCCAGGAGAGTCCTGCAACAAGAGGCCATTCTGTGATTCCGTGCCACAGCCAGTGGGCTAGGAGGGAAGAGCCTGGCTGGTGTAAAGATGTACTTCTGTAGGTCTGATTTAGATTGTGCTCCGCACAATCAGATCGCTTTGAAGGTTTGCCTCGTGCAATCATTTCCTTTGTCAGGAATCAGAAAAAGACTGTGAAAAGACTGTGAACAAATTGTTTAGGCATTGAAATTTAACCCTGTGGAATCCTTACAGTGCAGCACAGTGTGACACAGCAGGAGCACATTTGTCAGGGGACTGAAGCCTCTGTGCTGTCGCGGCACAAAACACAGACATGAGCATTGTGTGGGGTGGGTGTGCTCCAGGCACATGATGCGGCTCTGGGTACGAAGCGCCGTGCACACCCTGCCTCCCATCTGCACAGCAACTGCATTCAGCCCTCTGCACCAGTTCTGTTCCAGCAGGGAAAAGAAAGGCTTCAGATCCTTCAAGACTGTCAGGGAGCCTTTTGATTACATTTTCTTTTAGAGATTGTACAAGATTTGATTTGTAAACATCCATAATGCATGTGAAAAAATTTATTATTACAACAGTCTTTTACCTAGACCTGGCATTTTTGTGCCCTAGTATTAATAATGTCAGAATATAAACATCAAAAACTGAAAGGCACTTGGTAGAAGCTAGTCACTTCCAAGGCTTTTCGCTCTGATGTGGGCAAAGAACACAGCTGGTGTGGTTTCTATACCAGCATTCGCAACACCAACAATTCCCATCTCAGTTAGGCTCCATACAGCAAGGTACCGTGCATCCCCTGCTCCTCCTGAAGAGCAGAGCCTAAGAGCACCGAGGGCCACTCAGCAGGAGCACAGCCCTCTGCAGTATTAAACCTTAACAGGAGATAGCCCATCAGCGCTGCTGCCAGCTGCTGGAAAGTATGCTGACAAGAATAAAACAAAACAGTGATGTGGCATTTGGCAGAGAAAAGCCACTGCAAATCACTTCCAACTGCAGTAAGTCTTTGCTTCTGTTTTACAAGTAATAGAAGTAATATCCCTGTTTTATAAACTCATTCACTTACTATGTTTAAGAATGTAGACAAGTTTCTCTCCTGCAGGGGCTTTCAAATATTGCCTTTCCTTCTGGCTGCCAGTGTTTCAAGATGCCATTCCAGAGACACTGTTTATTACTCTTGAGGGAAAAAAACAAACAAACTAAAAAGGCAACAAAAAAAACTAACAAAACCTCAAACGAAGAAACAACACCCCCAAAAAAAGCCATACAGGCTGAAAATAAGGAGTAGAAAAATGTTTAAAAGAACAAAAAATTATGACAGTTAGATATTAGGGAATCCTAAAGGGCTGTATGCTTCTGTCTGCTGCTACAGGACACCAGAGGAGTAAGCAGAATGTAAAAAAAAAGCTTTTTCACTTTCACATAGCAAGGTAAAGATATTGCCAGGAGGTTCTACAGACAAGCCAGAGCTCATACCTCCAGTAACTTCCATGCTGATGTGATCTGCAACTTCGAGACTAAGTTCCAAGTGTGTTTCCACTCAATTTTGCAACAATTTTAGCTCCTGAAGACTAAGCAGTGAACAGCCTCAGTCCCACCACTCAGATCAGCAGAGTTCAAGTACCCTCCAGTTTCCTCTGAATGTGCTCAGAACTTTGCTAAGTGTTCCTGCAGCCAAGCAATTCTCCTTTCTTCTGAGAATCTGAACTTGCTAGGGTCCTTCTTCTCTTGCTCATGGAAGTTTGAAGTTCTCTCCATCTTTTTCCAGAGGAATAGTGATGCAGACACCAACCAGTGTATTGCTCCCTCCATCCACAGTGAATCCTGCCTTGATTAGGAAAACTTTTGCAGACCACCACGTCGTCATATCATGCCAAATTCAGCCCTTTTATCCCCATCAGGTCTGGTTATTTCATTATTTAGCAGCTGTTAACATAGTGGGAGATGTAAAATCACCTCATTTTACTTTCTGAAAGCCAGCGGTAGGAAACAGCCCAGTACAGAGCGGAGTCCATAGTTAGAAAAAGCACAGAGGCCAGTTTTGCCCCCACCTCATGAAGCTTGGGAAGCTCTAAACAATATGCAAAGGCAAAAGGGGAAAATGGTTACAGTACTGAGAAGGCTACAATTTGAATGAGATTATTACCCTTTGCTGGTAATACAGGCTGGTAGTGATGAGATTGATAAGAGGGGCACCAGGGCAATTAAGAAGGAATTTAAGGCCCTGGGAAAAACAATAGATGGGGCAGGAGCACAGGTGATGTTCTGCTCAGTTCCCTCTGTGGCAAGGGAATACACAGAGAGGAACAGCAGAACCCATGCCATCAACAACTGGCTCAAGGGATGGTGCCAGCGAGGGCATTTTGGGTTCTTCAACCATGGGGACACTTTTACCGCACCAGACCTGCTAGATCCTGATGGGTACAGTTGTCTAGGAGGGGCAGGAGAGTCCTGGCACTGGAGTTGGCAGGGCTCATTAGGCAGGCTTTAAACTAGGTCTGAAGGGGGTGGGTGAGGCAATTACTCTCTCTGAGAAGGAGACAGTGGGACGGGAACTAGGTTCAATTGAGGACTCGAGAGCCCAGCTGAAGT
>WAAF01010208.1:1312-28585 GCA_013400475.1 Tricholaema leucomelas | reverse complement strand
AAGTTGGCTACTGATAGGGTCTGAAAGAGGGCAGTCCAGATGCTGCTGCCTCTCTCTCAGAGGACCCCAGGGCTTGCCAAGCCTGCAGGTTTGCACAAAAGAGTGCAAAAGTGGGGAGAACCATCCAAAAGCAGGGACTGGATAAAACCAAGAGCTGTACAAAAGGTAGGAGCTGTCCAAAAGTGGGTATGATCCAGTCATGGCAGGAGGCTGTCCTTTGCAGTGGCGGGGGACTCTCAAGATGGGAACTCTCAAGGTGGGAACCCCCAGTACAGAAACCTCTATTTATCCTTTTTCTAGACAAAATGTCCATTTACCATTTATACTGGGCACAAAACCACAGCCAATTACCTGTCTGATCTCAGCATGGGCTTCCACACAAGTCAGTCCACATGCAGTAAGGTGCCCTTTTGCTGCCCCCATTCAAGCCTGCAGGGGAGGGGAAAGCAGGTTTTCATGCCTTTCTTCTCCCATTCAAACCCATGGAGTGAGAGGGAGAAGAGAGGAATTTGAGGTATCTCAGGACAAGATCTCACAAAACCTGGGAATCTTCTTAGCCTCTCTTTGTTGAGGACACATGGAAAAAAAAATCAGTTTTCATCTGAAATGGGAAGAGGAAACAAACCTTTAAACTGTTACCAGGGCAAGAAGATAACTAAAAAAAGGAAGTAATTTGTAATTCAAATTTAAAGATTTTTTTTTTAAGGCTTCCATAGTAATATAATTAAATTGTTCATTAATGATGGGCTTCATTCAGTAACAGAGAAAGCTGTCACTGCTGCTGTAATGGGAAAAAAACAGATACAACTATTTCCACTTTTACATGCAAAATATGCCCATGAGCATACAAGTTGCAATGATGTAGATGTTAACTCCTTTCTGATCCAGTTATTTCCTTTATAATAGATTGCATATGAAAAAGAAATGTCCCACTCCACCTACATCTTCCTGTTCCTTCCCCAGTTCTGTGTTGTCATGGATGATGAGGGAGGTTATTCTTCCCCTGTACTCAACACTGGTCAGGCCACACCTTGAGTACTGTGTCTGAGTTCTGGGCTCCTCAATTCAAGAGAGATGTTGAGGTGCTGGAACGTGTCCAGAGAAGGGCAAAGAGGCTGGTGAAGGGCCTGGAACACAGCCCTGTGAGGAGAGGCTGAGGGAGCTGGGGGTGTTTAGCCTGGAGAAGAGGAGGCTCAGGGGTGACCTCATTGCTGTCTACAACTACCTGAAGGGAGGTTGTAGCCAGGTGGGGATTGGTCTCTTCTCCCAGAAAACCAGCAACAGAAGAAGGAGACACAGCCTCAAGTTGTGCTGGTGGAAGTATAGGCTGGATGTTAGGAGGAAGTTGTTGGCAGAGAGAGTGATTGGCATTGGAATGGGCTGCCCAGGGAGGTGGTGGAGTCACCGTCCCTGGAGGTGTTCAAGAAAAGCCTGGCTGAGGCACTTAGTGCCATGGTCTGGTTGACTGGATAGGGCTGGGTGCTAGGTTGGACTGGATGATGTTGGAGGTCTCTTCCAACCTGGTTGATTCTATGATTCTAAGGCTCAATGGTATTAAGTGTAAATTTATCCCTATTCACTGGCAAGATATTAGAATTTCTATTTATTACTCCAAGCACAAATGAAGCTGTGATTCATTTTATGAATTGTTGCATTCTGAATAGGTAGTTACAAGCGAGATCATTGAAAATCAAATCTCCTTGTTAGAAATACCTATTTCAAGTGCACGTTTTTATCTGTCTCAATACTGTATTGAGTAACTTTCTCTAGCTTCCAGAACAGAGAGAACTAGAGCTTAGTGTTTAAGATATTGCAAGTAAAAGTGTGTAACAGTAAAGAAGGAAAAAACATAAAGATAGTTCAGTGTGCTGCTAGTATAGTGCTCAATATTCTTACTATGATGGTGCAAGCATCTTTTTCTTGTCAAACTGATTTTTGGGTCAATATTAAAAAAGAGTAATAGAAGAGAGCCAGCTTTTTCTAGATTGTTGTCTTGACATTACAGTTGCCCTGTATAATCAAACTCCAGTGAAGCAAAAAAAATAAAGACTTCTCATGAAATGAGTTTAAGTTCTGAAATTATATATTCCTCTCTGGAGTTTCTTTGGCAGTATGAAACTGTACCTTTCAAAAATAATCTGCTCTGCGCTGATGCAGCAAACTAATAAAAGCAAATACAACTAGCTGAAGGGAGGCTGTAGCCAGGTGGGGGTTGGTCTCTTCTCCCAGGCAACCAGCAACAGGAGAAGGGGACACAGTCTCAAGTTGTGCCAGGGGAAATCTAGGCTGGATGTTAGGAGGAAGTTGTTGGCAGAGAGAGTGATTGGCATTGGAATGGGCTGCCCAGGGAGGTGGTGGAGTCACCGTCCCTGGGGGGGGTCAAGAGAAGACTTGATGAGGCACTTAGGGCCATGGTCTGGGTGCCTGGCTAGGGCTGGGTGCTAGGTTGGACTGGATGATCATGGAGGTCTCTTCCAACCTGGTTGATTCTATTCTACTTAATAAAAGAGTGACTAGTTCTATTTATGAGGGTATATGGCAACCCTTTTTTTGAAGTTAACAAAACTCGATCTGAGGTTCATATATAAATAAACACTTAATTGCAGAGAAAATAGCAGTTGAGCAGAAATAAAAGATGGAATGCCTTAGATTTAGAAAATCTGATAAAATATTAGCTCTATTGAAAATGTGGAGATAGGAATTACATCCCTTCCTCTTTCTATGATTCATAAACATTTTTATGTTCCTGAATAAATGATGAGTATATATCTCCTAATAACCACTCATTAATAAACCAGATATGCTGTGCAAGTTGAAATTAGAGGAATTTATTTTCCATCACACTAAATCTTTTTACACATTTCAGTTTAAATTAGTGAGGCACGGTAGCAATTGAATCCTGGAAAACACTAGCAGATGAATCCTGGACACAGCCTCAAGTTGTGCCAGGGGAGGTATAGGCTGGATGTTAGGAGGAAGTTGTTGCCAGAGAGAGTGATTGGCATTGGAATGGGCTGCCCAGGGAGGTGGTGGAGTCACCGTCCCTGGGGGTGTTCAGGAAAAGCCTGGCTGAGGCACTTAGTGCCATGGTCTAGTTGACTGGATAGGGCTGGGTGCTAGGTTGGACTGGATGATCTTGGAGGTCTCTTCCAACCTGGTTGGTTCTATTCTGTTCAGATATTCTGAAGAGACTCTTCACACTCACACAAGCATACTTAAAACTTTGATTCAGAGGAAGCTTCAGAACTGCAAACAGCCACAACTGAAGGTCTAAAGCAACAGGGCTGAGCAAACCACACCCCAGCTCTACTATTTGGTACATATCACCATTCCTCAGCTTTACCTCTTTCAGTCTCATACAGACTCCTTATTTTTTGTGAGTCCTTTTTAGACATCTCTCAAAGAATGAATTGAATTTTACTAATGCCTGTTTCTGCCCATCTGTACAAGAGACTATCACAGATACATCTACAGTGTAATTTCAGCATAATCACTCAGATGAAACATATTCAAAGTGATGACAAAACTATGACAATGCTCTTCTCTTGATTTTTAATCAGAGTAGGGCGAGACAGTTATTTCCCCAAAAGAACCATTTAGATGTAAAATCAAGGAAAAGCTTTTAGCTTTTCCTTGTAACTTTTAACTTTTTCCCAGGAATAGTTGACTAATCAAGGAAAAGCTGTTAGCTCAAAGCTGGCTGTGGCTTGTGAGTTACTGAGAGCAGGAACTTGAAAGTACACATACTACAGAGGCAGCAACGTTAACAGATGTCTTTGTGTCTTAGACCTTAATGGAAAGCCAAACTGAGTTTGCAGATACACTGCCTTCTTTCTGCTCGAAGGTCTATTTGTAAAGAAATGATGATAAGCAGTAAGGGGGAGTTTGAGAAAAAAAAACACAACCAACAACCCTTTTGAGGTTCTTGAAGATAAGACAAGTCAAATTTGAGGAGTCAGGTTCCATCTCTAGCAAAGTCAATGGCAGCATTCCCATTTACTTCACTGGGAGTCAGAGTTTCCTCCAGAAATATGGACCAAATATGAAGAAAAGGAAAAAAATCTCCTGTTTCATGATACAGCATCTTACGTTTATGTAGAGCCTGCCTTCCACAGGGAAGGACTTCAGAAACTTCATATGACAAAGAGTTCCTATTTCTCTGAACCACACCTGCATCAAAGATGAAAGGTATGAACTTTTCAACATAGCAATTCAGCAACCTATAGCTGTTCAGTACAGAAAACATATGGTTATTACAATGACAAAAGTACTTAGATCATAATTTGGTGGGGCAAATTACATTTTGAGAACAATGTCAATGACCTCAATAAACACAAGGGATGTCCTTTGAAAGACTGCTCTTGAAATAGTTCATGATCTAATGCTATACTTTACACTGCTGTAACTGCAGGTTCAGGAGGAAAAGACTCTACTGAATGTCTTTATCACATTTTTTACAAAAGACATTATTCAACTTTTTGCATCATTTATAGTTCAGAGCCATTTATTTATAGTTCAGAGCCATTTGGAGTTTCTGGAGCCAGTAGGAAAGGGAAAATGCATCACTTCAGAGAAGTGCTACGCTTGAGCGTGTCCAGAGAAGGGCAACGAGGCTGGTGAGAGGCCTCGAGCACAGCCCTATGAGGAGAGGCTGAGGGAGCTGGGATTGTTTAGCCTGGAGAAGAGGAGGCTCAGGGGAGACCTTATTGCTGTCTACAACTACCTGAGGGGTGGTTGTAGCCAGGAGGAGGTTGCTCTCTTCTCTCAGGTGGCCAGCGCCAGAACGAGAGGACACAGCCTCAAGCTGTGCCAGGGGAAGTTTAGGCTCGAGGTGAGGAGAAAGTTCTTCACTGAGAGAGTCATTGGCTACTGGAATGGGCTGCCCAGGGAGGTGGTGGAGTCGCCGTCCCTGGAGCTGTTCAAGGCAGGATTGGACGTGGCACTTGGTGCCATGGTCTAGCCTTGAGCTCTGTGGTAAAGGGTTGGACTTGATGATCTGTGAGGTCTCTTCCAGCCTTGGTGATACTGTGAGACTGTGATTTTGTTTGCTTCATTCATTTACATATAACTTATTCAGACTGGGTAAGTCTACATGTGTGTATGTACCCAAACCATATTTTTATCGTTTTATTTCTTTAGAAGGGGAAAAATACTGTCCTCTTCCTTTTTTTTTTTTTTTATGTTTTCCACTAATGAATTGGGGGAAAATATCCAAAACTTTGGGATGACACATCAGACAGCTACCTGAAGAGAGCCTGGAACACAGCCCTGTGAGGAGAGGCTGAGGGAGCTGGGGGTGTTTAGCCTGGAGAAGAGGAGGCTCAGGGGGGACCTCATTGCTGTCTACAACTACCTGAAGAGAGGCTGTTGCCAGGTGGGGGTTGGTCTCTTCTGCCAGGCAACCAGCAACAGAAGAAGGGGACACAGTCTCAAGTTGTGCTGGGGCAAGTATAGGTTTAGTGCCATGGTCTAGTTGACTGGATATGGCTGGGTGCTAGGTTGGACTGGATGATCTTGGAGATCTCTTCCAACCTGGTTGATTGTATGAAATGGACCTGAGCAAGGCCTTTGACAATGTCAAGTGTTGGGAACTGGTTGAAGGAGAGGGGGCACAAGCCCCTAGAAGCTTGTACAATCAAGCCTTGGATGTGAGGTCTGAGTATTGGAACTGCAATAAACTACAGCAGTGTATGTGAAGAAGCTAAAGGAATGTGTCCTTGAGCCTTCTGATAAACAGCTTCTGTGGGACTGTGTCCAGATTAGGAGGGAAGTTAGCCCTGAATGATACCACAGGTGGGAGGAATATGCAAATTCCAATCTTTAGAAGCACCACATTGCGTGCTGGATGTGTTCACTTTTGCTCACCCTAACCAGAAAGTATGTCCTTTGTAACTTGAACCCTGATGCTCTCAATAAACAATTGAATCGCCTTGAAGCTAAGTCATGTTGAGTTGTCTCTTGGCTTTCCTGACCCTGCAGTCAAGGAACTAGATGATCCTTGTGGCCCCTTCCAACTCTGACTCATTCTATGATTCTCTATTTTCCCAAAAGCTGTTAACTGGAAATGTATTTCCACTGTATTTAAATGCTTGGAGATGAATCTAATTTTCTGAAGGAACAAATAGCAAAAATAACATTAAAAAGTTGTGTTTTCTTCAATAAAGGCAGAGGTATTTACATCACATGCAATCATCTAGGCCTTCACAGCTATTTTACTGAGTAAGAGCCAGCTAACTGGATATATGTTTTTTAAATTGTATTTGACAGGACCTTGTGTATTCCAAATGTATGTTTATACAGATTACACCAGCATGACAGTTTTAAATATTAATTAGCTGTTCAAACATGTTCTATATCAAAGCACATCTGGTCTGTGGTGAAACGTGAAAGAAATAGCACATCGCCTTTTAAGATGGGTTGATAAGGTCACAGATATCAGCTTGTTCCTATCTTTGCTCGGGAAGGTGCATCAGCATCTCACTTTTGTGACATAATTTGCATTTTAGGAGCCATGATAACATATGCTGACATGCCAAAATTTTCTCAACAAACAGTTGTTATCGGAGTGGTGGAGTAGAGCTTTAGGACTGAAACATCCAGAACCTTTTTTTCATTCCTGTTCCCAGAGGGTTTAAGCTTGGATCCCTCACGAGCGTCTGACAGTTCTCAAGCTGCAGACTGTGAAGGCGCATGGGGTCTTTCTGCTCAAGTCATGACATTGCACAGCCGTCAGTGTTAGGCAGAAGGTGCAAAACTCAGATCAAGCGAAAGGACTCCTGATAGTTCATCTGGACAAAGGAAGTTCCCAGGATGACTTCTTTGCTTTGTTCATCCAAAAGATCTCCAATGCAGCACATAACAGCACATGCAGATGTTTTTGCTGTAGATCAGTTGAACCCCATACTCACACAAAATCATAGAATCAACCAGGTTGGAAGAGACCTCCAAGATCATCCAGTCCAACCTAGCACCCAGCCCAGTCCAGTCAACTAGACCATGGCACTAAGTGCCTCAGCCAGTCTTCTCTTGAACACCTCCAGGGACGGTGACTCCACCACCTCCCTGGGCAGCCCATTCCAATGCCAATCACTTTCTCTGGGAACAACTTCCTCCTAGCATCCAGCCTATACCTTCCCTGGCACAACTTGAGACTTCTTCTGTTGCTGGTTGTCTGGCAGAAGAGACCATCCTGGCCACAGCCTCCCTTCAGGTAGTTGTAGACATCAATGAGGTCCCCCCCTGAGCCTCCTCTTCTCCAGGCTGCACACCCTCAGCTCCCTCAGCCTCTCCTCACAGGGCTGTGTTCCAGGATCCTCACCAGCTTCATCGCCCTTCTCTGGGCACGTTCCAGTATCTCAGCATCTCTCTTGAATTGAGGAATGAATTCAGGCTAAGAAATCACAGTTATGATAGTATAATAAGTCCTATTTGAGGAGGGTTACTTCTCATTATTAGAAAATTGCCCACACTGCAATACAGCTGAGTATAACAGCTTCTCAGAATTGTGGTACTATGTGAGGCTGCTTAAATTCAATAGTCACTATTCCTAATGCCAGTAAATCACTCCTTATACTTTCCTAAAAGCAGACTTAGAGACTTAAGCTCCCTTAAAAAAAAAAAAAAAAAGAAAAAAAAAAAGAAGTAAGTTATTCTTAGGACACTTTTTAAGCAGCTGTGAGTTGCATTTACATTATGACACTTGGATGATTAATACAATATTTTCTGCCTTTATTAACTCAGTGTTTTACAATTGCCCATTGTAACTGAATGGGCATTTTATGAGAGAAAAGTGAAAGAAAAACCCACTTACACTACCAGGCAGAACTTCAGAGCTAATTTCAACACTAAGAAACTTAAGAACACTGCGAATGTTTCAAGGCAAAAGCAGTTTTTAATTTCTACACAGGGAATATTTTTTTGATGCCAGCTTGTAACATGGATACATTTTTTTCCAACTAATAAAGGTAATGCTCCAAATATAGCCTAGGTACTTCCTGAATAAAAATAGGGGGCTGGGGGTGTTTAGCCTGGAGAAGAGGAGGCTCAGGGGGGACCTCATTGCTGTCTACAGCTCCCTGAAGGGAGGCTGTAGCCAGGTGGGGGTTGATCTCTTCTGCCAGGCAACCAGCAATAGAACAAGGGGACACAGTCTCAAGTTGTGCCAGGGGAAGTATGGGCTGGATGTTAGGAGGAAGTTCTTGCCAGAGAGAGTGATTGGCATTGGAATGGGCTGCCCAGGGAGGTGGTGGAGTCACCGTCCCTGGAGGTGTTCAAGAAAAGCCTGGCTGAGGCACTCAGTGCCATGGTGTAGTTGACTGGATAGGGCTGGGTGCTAGGTTGGACTGGATGATCTTGGAGGTCTCTTCCAACCTAGTTGATTCTATTCTATTCTATTTAATATTCTGGATTATTTGACACTTACCTTGAGGTTAATGATATTTGCCTTCCCTCCCCCTACCCACTTCCCCTCCCACCTCCTCACCCCTAGCACAGATGCTTAGTTTGAGGAATTATGTTTGAAATGTATATTTTTCCTTCTTACTTTTTTACTTCCACTCAAGTAACTAACTTGCAATATATCACAGCTGTCATCATAATGAAAGAAAACACCATGATGCAGAAGAACTTAGTCAATTCAATTATATAGAAGATGCAGTGAAATTATTTTTGGTAGAAATGCACCTGCTGAGGCTGCCTGCTAGGGTAGTCCCCAATTAGATACTGTGTAAAAAGTTATTAAAAAGTTCATTTAGACATTTTTTCTCTCAAGTGTGGCAGGAGCTATTTCCCTGAAGGAACAATCAAAGCTCTGGAGATATATTTATTTCAAAACTAAAGGCAGGTTATGCAGTCTGTCCTAGTGCTGTGGAGGGCCCATAGGCCTGAAAATAGGCTTATATATGCCTTGCCCTGCCTGGACATGTTTTTCTGCTCATAGCCAGAGGTGAGCACATGGCCAGCACAGAGGGGCACAGCAGGCCTGGTGCCGTGAGGTCTGGCCTGCCCAGGCTTTAGGTTTTGTGTAAGCCCCCACATGCCCCGCTCACTTGCCGGGTGCTAGGCCCATGTGAGCCCCATATTTGGACAGTCCAGGCCTGTGGCTCCTTGCCTGTTATGGTAAGGTTGGCTGACTGCAGACCTGATTGGTCATTGTGTGGCCAATGAGACCATTGATCTCGGCCCACAGTTAATAACCAGAGATGCACAGGCTCAGGTGCCAGTGCATTCGCTCACAGCTCATTTGCCCATGTGTTCACTGACTTGCTCAGTTGCCTGCGTACTCCCTTGCAGAGCTCACTTAAGCCTGCCTTTACGGAGCTCAGGCTCCCCGTGCAGCCGTGCATCCCACTGCACACCCACTGCCTTATCCCCTGGTGTGTGCCATTGCCACGAGTTGCCAGGAGCAGACCCATTTGTCTGCACAGGGTTGTATTTGCTCTGCACCTGGAAATCCTGCCTACGAGTTCCCTGGACACAGCAGCCAGAAGAAGCCAGCAGCACAAGGTCAGAGACTAATGCCTCTGAAGCCAGGAGTATTCCAGCCTTGGAGTGCACGGGCACAGACCCTGAGGAGTTGGACACTTTATATAGGCTGTGACGCAGCCCCGGAGGATGATTTGTAACTAATCAGAATTGTGAGTAAATGCCTCTCTAATTTCTATTGTGTCTGCATAGAGCAGAAAGCTTTCAGCCCACCCTGCTGGGCAAACAGTACATAGACCCCAAGCGGCATTAGCTGCGGGGAGAATTCTCTCTGTTTAATACTTTGAATGTGTGCTAGTTGTTATAATAGTTACAGTCTGATATATATATTCCCATAATGTATTCATAACCATGTAAGAATAAATATTAATATTATAAGTTCAGTGTTTGGGGGTGGGGAGAGTTCAAAATATTGAAGTTCATAAATATATGTATTTTTATAAATATCCTCTCACATCAATTAATTTCTCCCCTCCGTGACACCTAGGAAAGCTAAAGTGAAGGCAGAAATTGTCTTAAAAGAAAAAATTTAAAGGCTAGATGGATGGTATCAAGTCACCAGTGAACTATATAGCCTTGGTCCCCAGGTCTAAGCCCAACAACAAAAAAAAAGAGAATTTCTTGAATTAACAAAAGCTCAACTCAACAGTCCAAGTGTTAGTCTCTCTAATTACCATTTCACTGACATTGGATTTCATTGGCAGAAATAAGATAGCCACAAAAAGAATTTACTGCAAAAAATACCCTCGTCAGTGAAGGCATAATCAGCCTTCGGTGAAATGCTGCTTGCATTTTGAGGGCCACTTCAATACATTAGTACGAAGAAGAATGATATCTTTTGTGTGAATGACCTTCTGATGCAAATCTCACTGTGTCTAGTCAGTTGTGTTACATCTGGCAACTGAAGCAACCACTCACTGTGCTAACATGAAGTTCTCCATTAAAAAATGTATATACAAAAATATATATACATATAGATATATATATAATATATATATTCTTTAGTAACATCTTTTCAATAAATATATTGAATAAATAAAGCCCTATGAGGAGAGGCTGAGGGAGCTGGGGTTGTTTGGCCTGGAGAATCATAGAATGGTTTAGGTTGGAAAGGACCTCAAGGATCATCCAGCTCCAACCCCCTGCCATAGGCAGGGACACCTCCCACTAGAGCAGGCTGCTCAAGGCCTCATCCAGCCTGGCTTTAAACGTCTCCAGGGAGGAAGCAGCCACAACCTCCCTGGGCAACCTGTTCCAGTGTCTCACCACCCTCACTGTAAAGAACTTCCTCCTAATATCCAGTCGGAATCTCCCCTCTGCCAGCTTAAACCCATTCTCCCTCATCCTGACATTACCAGACCTTGTCAATAGTCCCTCCCCAGCCTTCCTGTAGGTTCCCTTCGGATACTGGAAAGCCAAGAGAAAGGAGGCTCAGGGGTGATCACATTGCTGCCAACAACTACCTGAAGGGAGGCTGTAGCCAAGTGAGGGTTAGTCTCTTCTGCCAGGCAACCAGCAACAGGACACAGTCTCAAGTTGTGCCAGGGGAGGTCCAGGCTGGATGTTAGGAGGAAGTTGTTCCCAGAGAGAGTGATTGGCATTGGAATGGGCTGCCCAGGGAAGTGGTGGAGTCGCCATCCCAGGAGGTGTTTAAGAAAAGCCTGGCTGAGCCACTTAGTGCCATGGTCTAGTTGACTGGCTAGGGCTGGGTGCTAGGTTGGACTGGATGATCTTGGAGGTCTCTTCCAACCTGCTTGATTCTATGATTCTATGAAAGTATGTGCATAAAAATAAAACATGTTTTTCTACCGTTTACATAAAAATAATTTCAATGTGATACTTAAAAGAAGACATCTAGTAATTAATATGCTGTCAGAAGAAAACAGACTCCTGTGGTAAATAGAAAAGCCAGCTTTTTTTTATTTTTAAGTACACTTCTGAATTGAATTGCTTAGGAAACATGACCTTGAGTATCTCAGTGAAAGATGGAGTCTGAATTCGTAAACTGTGTTCTGAATGGCTTCCCGAATTTTTATTCCATTTCAAATCAAACATGGCAAATATTTGAGCCATGTCTTTTCTTTCCTTTTCTTTTTTTCCACCCAGCTGTTAGCCCAAAGCAATTCAAGCCCTGCAGAAAATGGTGAGCTTTTGTGATATTGGGAACTGTTGATATATGGAACTGTTGATATATGGAACTATTGGAGCGAGTCCAGAGGAAGGCCACTTGGTGCCAAGGTCTAGCCTTGAGCTCTGTGGTAACGGGTTGGACTTGATGATCCATGAGGTCTCTTCCAACCTTGGTGATACTGTGGTACTGTGATAGATCATTGAGTCCAAATGGCCAAATCTCTCACTGAGACAAGTTCCTAAGCACTGCATCTCCACATACTTTTAAACACCTCTATGGATGGTTACTCAGTCACTTCTGTGGGCAGCCTGTTCCAATGGATGACAACTTTTTTGTTTCAAAAATTTTCTGATAGTCAACCTAAATATCTTCTGGCACAATGTGAGGTCATTTCCTATCTCATCTTTTCTTGTCCTGTAGCAAGGGCCACAACAACCCCATGCAGAGATACAGGCTGGGGTCGGAGTGGCTGGAGAGCAGCCAGACAGAGAGGGATCTGGGGGTGCTGATTGATACCCGCCTGAACATGAGCCAGCAGTGTGCCCAGGTGGCCAAGAGAGCCAGTGGCATCCTGGCCTGCATCAGGAATGGTGTGGCCAGCAGGAGCAGGGAGGTCATTCTGCCCCTGTACTCTGCACTGGTTAGACCACACCTCGAGTACTGTGTTCAGTTCTGGGCCCCCCAGTTTAGAAGGGACATTAAAATCCTTGAGTGTGTCCAGAGAAGGACGACGAGGCTGGTGAGAGGCCTTGAGCACAGCCCTACGAGGAGAGGCTGAGGGAGCTGGGATTGTTTAGCCTGGAGAAGAGGAGGCTCAGGGGTGACCTTATTGCTGTCTACAACTACCTGAGGAGTGGTTGTAGCCAGGAGGAGGTTGCTCTCTTCTCTCAGGTGGCCAGCGCCAGAACGAGAGGACACAGCCTCAGGCTGCACCAGGGGAAGTTTAGGCTCGAGGTGAGGAGAAAGTTCTTCACTGAGAGAGTCATTGGACACTGGAATGGGCTGCCCAGGGAGGTGGTGGAGTCGCTGTCCCTGGAGCTGTTCAAGGCAAGATTGGATGTGGCACTTGGTGCCATGGTCTAGCCTTGAGCTCTGAGGTGAAGGGTTGGACTTGATGATCTGTGAGGTCTCTTCCAACCCTGATGATACTATGATACTATGATACTACTATGATATATATGGAAGAGATTTGAATAATTATTTGAATAATGTGCATATTCAGAGTTCAAAATTAAACCTCAGAAATAATGGAGGAGTCTCAAACTGGCCTGTGAAAATAATTATGTAAATACTGTTAATGTTTAAATCCTACTTTATTCAATAGCATGCATAAATCAATTATGCTTTTTATAGCACCATATATGCCCTTGTATTAATTAATAATTAATGTAAGCAACACCACCATCACCAGTGACAAAAACAATGAAGACAAATAAACCCATAATATGTGTTGGTTAACTCTTGAAAAGGTTAAGAGCATCAAATTTTCAAATATCATGACCTGACTTTAATGACCCAGTGATAGGCTGACATTTGCAGTACTGTTTTTATGTAGAAACATATCACATGCAAAGATCAGCAAGTGCAATGTAACTGCTTATCTCAAAGGAGGAAACTAAGTAATAATGGTACAAGAGAGGTTAATAACAGGTACAGGTCCAGCCTGGTTTTTATCAGTCTCTTTATAAAATGAACTGGGAATTGCTGTCAGCTTGATTGGAAAACAGAGAGGAGAAATAGATACATATGGGAGGCATCAGTCAAAGTGGAGAAGACTGGGCTGTGTGAAGGTTGTTTGCAAGGTTACCTGCTCTGACGTAATGGAAAGCCGGAATTTGCATCTCAAAGCTTTGTTCCTTTCTCAACATAGTGTCACATAAATTGTCCGCCCTGGGGTTTTAATTTCACAGATGTCTAAGCTCATTTAGAAATTAAAGTGCAATAATCTGTGATCCACACTGTATTTTACCATCCTGATTTTTCTAGGCAAATGCTACTTGGTGATTGTTTTGTTTACACATCAAAATTCTACTCCAAGTTAAGGATGGGTTTATTTTTTTCGGTTTAGTACATCTGTGTGTTTGTATGAAGGTCATAGCATTGTCTGTTTTTCCTCTTAGAGTTTCTGGTTTGTTTATTTGTTTGTTTTTTTTTGGTAAAAACTTTTGATTAAAAAAGAATATTCTTAGAATTTGTGGTCCTTTATAATCTCTAATCTGTTTAGCAGGGTGACAGATGCTTTGCAAAGATTTGATTTATGTTCTTTTTTGTTAACAGGGAGGTGGTGGAGTTACCATCCCTGGAGGTGTTAAAAAAAGACTGGATGAGGCACTTAGTGCCATGGTGTAGATGACTGGATAGGGCTGGGTGCTAGGTTGGCCTGGATGATGTCGGAGGTCTCTTCCAACCTGGTTGATTCTATGATTCTATGATCATCCAGTCCAACCATTGGCTACTGGAATGGGCTGCCCAGGGAGGTGGTGGAGTCGCTGTCCCTGGAGCTGTTCAAGGCAGGATTGGACGTGGCACTTGGTGCTATGGTCTAGCCTTGAGCTCTGTGGTAATGGCTTGGACTTGATGATCTGTGAGGTCTCTTCCAACCTTGGTGATACTGTGAGACTGTAAGAATGAGCAACCTAGCACCCAGCCCTATCGAGTCAACTAGACCATGGCACTAAGTGCCTCATCCAGTCTTTTCTTGAACACCTCCAGGGGCGGTGACTCCACCACCTCCCTGGGCAGCGCATAATCTTGGAGGTCACTTCCAACCTGGCTGATTTTATGATTCTATGACATTATTCTTTAAGGTACTGGCTGTCATTGAAAAAAAAAACATTTTACTGTTCAGGAAGACTTTCAACAGTTTAACTGCAGCTTGAAATCTAATTAAAAAGTGTATTATTGATTTACTAGAGGAAATTATTGAAATCTAATTAAAGAGTGTATTATTGATTTACCAGGGGAAACTATTTAAATAATTTTACTTGTATATTGTACTTTAAGATATATATAAAAATATAAAGTTGATTATGCCAGGTTATGCTTGGAAGAATGGAAGACAGAAACAGGCAAGCAACTGATCAGCAAAACTCTAGCCAAGATTAACATGTAAGAACATGGTTGCACACACCCTTCCCACCCCATATGAGAGGCATAATTGAAAAACAAAATGAAAAAAAAAGCTATTATATTCTTTATTCATGGGTGTCCCAGCTTCAAGAAGTTCAAGAAAATAAATATTCTTCGGAAATTTCCCTTGAAAGTATCTTGATTTTGCCTCTCTGGATTACGAGCGTCAGCCTTGGAGCTCCTGATGCTGTCCTGATGAACAGGAACCTTGCTACTTTAAACCTTTAAACCTAAGACACTTTCGCAGCTCTAGCAATGTTTCATGGAGCAGACTTTCAAACAGTTGTGTTGTTCAAACTTCATAACCTGAAATTACATCCCCAAAGCATAACACACATTGCGGGACTTCATTGCAACATTCAATTGGCACACTTAGGGGCATTGAATCGTAGGATAGCAGGGGGTGGAAGAGACCTCTAGAGATCGAGTCTAGTGCCTCTGTCAAAGCAGGATCATCTAGGGGAGGGGTCCTCGAACTTTTTGAACAGGGGGCTGGTTCACTGTCCCTCAGACACTGTCAGAGGCTGCACCATACTTTGTCAGGGGCTGGACTATAGTTAGTCAGGGGCCAGATTATAGTTTGGTTCCAGCCCAGTCCCGGAGAGTGCTTGGGGGCTGCTGAGGCTGGCGAGCGGATTAAGGGGCAGGAAGTGGCTGCTTGGTTTCCCCCACAACCCTTGGGGGTGTGTGTGTGTGTCTGTAAATACTGGTGGGGTGGATTGGGGACCCTGGGGGGCCGTATCCAGCCCACGGGCCATAGTTTGACAACCTCTGATCTAGGGCATGCACACAGAAACGCATCCACATAGGTCTTGAACACCCCTAGATAAGGACACTCTGCAACATCTCTGGGCAGCTAATTCCAGTGCTCAGTCACCCTCACAATAAACTTTTTCCTGATACTGAGGTGGAATTTCCTGTGTTCCTGTCTGCATCCATTGTCCTACCACAGGACACCATTCAAAGAATAGCACCTTCTTTTTGATGCCCATCCTTCAGATGTTTATAAACATGATGTAGAGTTGCACAAACATACCTGATAAATGTAGCACTCCAGGTCACCTTCTAATGTTTTCCTAGACACCAATGACTCTTTACATGGTTTTGGTAGTTTTAGAAACACCAGAAAATCAAGCATCTCACCACTCTCTATAAGAGTAATAACTAGACACAAAAACCTGTGTCTGAATAATATTTTTTCCCTCCTGTCTGTACCATTTTTTGATGGTTGGACAGAAAATGTTATCGGATCAACAGAACTGCATTAAGATACAATGCTGATGCAAAGAAACATTGAGGAGCATTGTACCCTCTACTGATTTACAGGTAAAACTTAAAAAGGAAGGATGGGAAGAAAAGGGAAAAGGGATGTTCTGACTAAAATTTGGATAGGTCTGTTATTGCTAGTAAATAGAATAGAATAGAATAGAATAGAATAGAATAGAATAGAATAGAATAGAATCAACCAGGTTGGAAGAGACCTCCAAAATCATCCAGTCCAACCTAGCACCCAGCCCTGTCCAGTCAACCAGACCATGGCACTAAGTGCCTCATCCAGTCTTCTCTTGAACACCTCCAGGGACGGCGACTTCACCACCTCCCCAGGGAGCCCATTCCAATGCCAATCACTCTCTCTGTGAGGAACTTCCTCCTAGCATCCAGCCTATACCTCCCCCAGCACAACTTGAGGCTGNTTCCTGATCCAGGCCAGGATGCCATTGGCCCTCTTGGCCACCTGGGCACACTGCTGGCTCATCTTCAGCCTACTATCCACCAGTACCCCCAGGTCTCTTTCCTCCTGGCTGCTCTCCAGCCACTCTGTCCCCAGCCTGTAGTGCTGCTTGGGGTTGTTGTGGCCAAAGTGCAGAACCCTGCACTTGGCCTTGTTAAATCTCATCCCATTGGCCTCTGCCCACCCATCCAGCCTGTCAAGGTCCCTCTGCAGGGCTCTCCTACCTTCCAACAGATCAACACCTGCTCCTAGCTTGGTGTCATCTGCAAATTTACTGATGCTGGACTCAATCCCCTAGTCCAGATCATCAATAAATCATCTGTTCCATTCTCTTATACGTGAATATAGTTTGCTTAATAAAAACTTTCCTTAAGAAAGAACAATATGTAATAGTTACACATCTTACAGGGTGATTACTGTGAAATATGCCATATCAGAGGCAATTTGTTCCTAAGCCAATTTAAGCAGATTTCCCCAGTACAAAGACATGGAACACACACTTAGCTTGTGCCTGCCTTGTGCAAGGCCTATGCTTTTCCCCAAATTTGGGTAAAGCAAGTCTATGGCTTCATCCAATATGGCCTGGCTAACTGCCATTTTGATTGGCTATTTGGTGTCCAAAGGCCCATTGATCTCAGCCTACATTGGTAAAAAGAGATATGCAGGTAAACCAAATGTGCTTTGCCATTCTATTTGTGCCTACTGTTGCCTGATGCCATTGCTTACTGCCTTGTTGTTCACCTGGGAGATCACTGTCATGAGTTTACCAGAAACAGACTCTAAATGCCTCCATATGATCAGCCTGCATAGCCAGCATGACATCGTGCTGAGACTGCGCATCACAAGACATCCTGCCTGCACCTTAAAGTCTCCTGCTAAGATGAGAAGTCCACAGATCATCCAGAGGAGCCAGAAGACAAGGTCAGAGATTGTCTGCCTCCTTTCCCCAGGAGCCTGGGAAGAACCAAGTCTCAGCAGCTGACAAGACAGAGTCCCCTGAAAGTGTTTGGGTACTGTCTGGGACCGTGGCTAGCCCTGAGAGTTGGGTAATAATAATTTTGTGAGTAAACACTTAAAAACATCTTTGCAATTCTCCATTGCCTTCTGCCATAAGCAGAAGGAGTTTCTTGAGTCCACCTAGTGGGCAAGCAGTATATTGACCACAAGAGGCATTTAACCACAGGAATCTTCTCTTTCAGTTCAATTCATGTTTATGTATTTTGTTTACTAGATCTAGTTATTATCTGTAAAATGCTTCCATGACAGTACCAAGAATCAGTTATTATTATTATTAAAATTAGTGGTTGGGGTAGCAATTTTGAATATCAAAATTAATAAACAATATTGATTTGGGCAAAGATACCATCTCACATTAATGAATTTCCCCTTCTTAACAGCTTGGTATTTTTGAAAGCAGCATCTAACTACCACTGAGAGTGATATTCATCTCACTTGAATATGGGATGACTGCAGAGTATCTGATCTAATTACCCTTACTTATCTTTGCTAAGGAAAGAAATAGACATTCCTAGTGCATATCTCATTCTGCTATATACAGCTAGAGTTAAATTCAGTTGTCTGAACCCAAGGCCTTAAGTCATTTGTAGTGCCCTAAAACATTGAAAACTTGGGGAATTGGCTGATGTTTGACACTGCTTTCCTGATGTTCTGCAACATATTTTTGCCCTTCTGGCATGTTATTGGAAGGCCGTGTGGGATATCTTGGCCCAGATGTTGCTAGATATGTTTAATCAATTTAATTGAGTCCCTGCAATTGAATGGAATCATTGCCTAGATGAATCCATTTTTCTCTGCTGTCTGTACAAGAAGCCTGTGGAGTTAACTTGGATGTATATTTGATCAAATGAATACTCCTTTGAAACTGCAAAATGGCTTTCTTTAATGCTGTGGGACTTGATGTTACACTGGAATATGCATCACCTTGATTTGAGCTGGACTGTAATTGTACCAGTGGCTGGACAACAATGAGAATTTGATGAGAACTGACTACTAGAAAACTTCTGTAGCTGCAAAGTGGTGGTGTGGCTGTTCAGCAAGACAGCAACAGGACAGAGCTACAAAATAGAAATCTTATTCATAGAATCATAGAATGGTTTAGGTTGGAAGAGACCTCAAGGATCATCCAGCTCCAACCCTCTGCCATAGGCAGGGACACCTCCCACTAGAGCAGCTTGCTCACAGCCATTTAATCTAAAAAAAAATGTGTTGAGCCCCCAACCTGATAATAACTGCATTAAAGACTTTATTTTGTGCATCTTCTTTTTCCTTTGTCTGTACTGAGACCTGAAGACTCTTCACAGCACAGAGACTCTTCAGATCATTGTACTGAAAAGGCTTTTAATAAGCACTGCTGCAATGGCACCAGCAAGACATAGTGCTCCTGGAATTAGTGAAAGAAGAGGGTGTCTCAGTGCTATGAGAAATGCACTGAAGTTACCACAGGATCCTCCTACAAAGTGAAGGATCATTCTGTTTTCTTTCAAAAAGTCTGTTGCATTTGAAAACTAGGATGTTCTCTAGGCATGATGAAATATTAAATAGGAAATGTGTGTACTTTGGGTCTTTCATTTATACTGACTATAACAGTAAACTGTACAATAAAATGAGTAATGCAAAAACAGAAGGACGGAATTGCATGCACAGCATAGCAGAGTACTGAGAACATGTTTCCATTCTCATTGATTTCAGAAAGAACTGGACAAAGAAACAACACAGCACAGTGGAATATATATATTTCTATATTTAATTCAGTAAATTAGTAACTAGAAACAACCGAGGGAGGTCTATACTGGATATTAGGAGGAAGTTCTTCCCAGAGAGAGTGATTGGCATTGGAATGGGCTGCCCAGGGAGGTGGTGGAGTCACCATCCCTGGAGGTGTTCAAGAAAAGACTGGATGAGGCACTTAGTGCCATGGTCTAGATGACTGGATAGGGCTGGGTGCTAGGTTGGACTGGATGATCTTGGAGGTTTCTTCCAGCCTGGTTGATTCTATAATTCTATATTTTGACAGAAATGCAGACACAGTGGCACACAGGTTAAAAAAAATGCATTCATTTCATGTAACTATTGGTTGAAAGAAGAATTCACTAGGCTCTTCATGGAGCAGAATAATAATTATTTTTCATATTTCTGAAGAATGGCTGAAGCAAATGTAAAAAAAAAATAATTTCAAAACAGAAGTACAAATGGATAAATATATGTGCTACATAGATGCACTTCAAGACTAGATTACAGGGATAGCGTTTGTCTATGAATATATAAAACTTAGAATCACAAAATCAGTCAGGGTTGGAAGGGACCACAAGGATCAGCCAGTTCCAATCCCCCTGCCATGCCCAGGGACACCCTACCCTAGATCAGGCTGGCCACAGCCTCATCCAGCCTGGCCTTAAACACCTCCAGCCATGGGGCCTCAACCACTTCCCNCACACTTCTGCTGATGCAGCCCAACATCTGGTTGGCCCTCCAGGCTGCAAGTGCACACTGCTGGCTCATGTTGAGCTTCTCATCCAGCAGCACCCCCAAGTCCCTCTCTTCAGGTCTGTTCTCCAGCTAGTCACTGCCCAGTCTGGATTTGTGCTTGGCATTGCCTCTGCCCAGATTACACAATTTACATAAACTATAACTTACATAACTTACATAAACTAATGGAGACTTCTCTTTAAAGGGAGGCATTCTCCTGTGTCAGTGCAACACCTATGCAGTGTTCTCGGGTTCCTCTGTACTTACAGAGTTTGTATATGTATCAGCTCCCTATGCAGAAGATCCCACATAGATTTCAATGATATGACAAGTTTTCCCTATTTTGTTAACAGATAATTTGTTTCTTAGAAAGAGCAAGCATCAAAAGAGTGAATTTTAATTATCTACATTGATTTTGCTTTACTTATTGCCTGTCTCCAGATTTAAATTAGCAAAGAGACCAAAAACTTTTTCCATGTATATTATGCAAGTTGGCAATATCCCCTTCTTTTCTTTTCACACACTGTAATAGAGGCCTCTGAAAGGTGCATTCTAAGTGATACCTATCAGCACTTCAAAGCCATCTATTGCATGGTAGATTTAGGTTTAGCTTAATCAGTGTTTGATGTAATGAAAATCTCTTGACAGAAGTTGATATGCTTAGAAATAAGTCTCTGATGCTTCATTATGTATTCACAGAAAGGTGAAATTTATGGTGATTATCCACATCTCTGAAATGTGTCTCATTGGATTAACAGCTATAATTAGCATTTGCCTTTATGAAGGCCAGCTGAATAAGGTTTCCACAGGTAATATTATTATTGCTAATAATATTTGATTCCATGAGCAAAAAAAAGAAAATAATATTATGCAAAATAGCATTTACTGTACTTTGTCACTGATTTAAGAACCCAAGCTTTTCTATCACTCTGAAAGCCTTTGTTGATCTGAATTAACTATGTACAATAACACATATATTTTATCTGACATGATAGAATCATAACCCAAAACCATTTGGGAAACCATTTCAAAAAGCTACTTCCTATGCCAAAAAGACATGAGAAGCAAGGACTCTCACAGTAAATTTCTGCAAACAAATCTGGAAGTGTGTACTTCACATTCCAAAGGGTAATAAAATTGGCAAAGGATCTGTATGTAAGTCTGTATGTAAGTATTTTTGGGAGAAGGGAGGAGAATTTCACTGTGTGTAGGTGAGGTGCATGTAGGTCTGCTGTACTAAAAATCAATCTGTGCCTATTTACTTCCAAATGTCTAAGGGAGGAGTCAGCTAGGGACACCAGGGGCAGTCAAAGGCTACCTTATACTTCACTCACAATGCATTGGTTTTTTAATGCCAGTTTGCATCCACCACTTCCAGTGAACGTTTTTGCTTTGCTAGAAGCATTTGATTTCCAAATCATGGCCAGTTAGTAAGCAGTTGTTCTTGTAGGAAAATTATATTTAGATTAAGTAGATTTTTGCCTTTTATTGCTTTTTATCCACTATATGTTGTTAGAAAACAATGATATTTTATACAAACCAGTCTATACCTAACATAAAGAAGTCAAACTCTTTGTATCTCTGCAAAAAGTTAACTCCCTCCTCAGTAATGTACCTGTCTGTACTTATAGAACTGTACTGAAAATACTTTCTGTGATACATCCAGAACAATACTTGCTATTCATAGAACCACAGAATCAGTCAGGTTGGAAGAGACCTCCGAGATCATCCAGTCCAGCCTATCACCCAGCCCTGTCCAGTCAATTAGACAATGACACTAAGTGCCTCAGCCAGGCTTTTCTTGAACATCTCCAGGGATGGTGACTCCACCACCTCCCTGAGCAGCCCATTCCAATGCCAATCACTCTCTGTGGGAAGAACTTCCTCCTAACATCCAGCCTAGACCTCCCCCAGCACAACTTGAGAGTGTGTCCCCTTGTTCTGCTGCTGGTTGCCTGGCAGAAGAGACCAACCCCCATCTAGCTACAGCCTCCCTTCAGGTAGTTGTAGACAGCAATGAGGTTACCCGTGAGCCTCATCTTCTCTAGGCTAAACAACCCCAGCTCACTCAGCCTCTCCTCATAGGGTTTGTGTCCCAGGCCTTTCACCAATTTTGTTGCCCTTCTCTGGATATTCTCCAGAATTGCCTCCTGTTGATGATTTTTAGTCCTGGTGTGGTTAGCTAATAAGTGCAATATTTCATTATTGTTTCTTTTCAGTCCTGAAGTACCTCAGTCAGTCTATGCTATTGGTGATTACTGTTATTCAAGTCACCAGAAGCATCCAGTCATTCCTGTAAGGTATTCCAGTTCTTTTCCATACTGACGAGAATGTTATCAACAGATCTCAATGAGTACAATCCTGTCCTTTATGCCAAGGTCTTCTAATCAAAAACTGTTTAATGCCTTCAATCCTAAGAAAGATTGCTGGGAAACTCAACCAAACACTTTCCTGTGTGTTGCAGTTAGGGTCAACACCTGTGGGCAAAGCTCTGCATGCATATGCTACCCAGCTGCCTTCTTGATTACTTATCTACTTGTTTAGACAGATCAGATGAAGAAAATTCTCTTACACAGCCATATTTTCCATAATCCAACTATAATAAATCTTTAATTAACTCCAACTATAAATAGAGAATATGAGGCTACAGTAAAGATGCACTTTGAGGAATATTTTTCAGCATCAAAACCATACTGTGTTCCAGAGAGAACTGCTGGATTGCCACATGTACACATGTACCTTATACAAGTGTAATGGAGAGACAGATCAGATATTGAGTAGGCTGCACAGGGAGGTGAGGTGGTGGAGTCACCATCCCTGGAGGTGTTCAAGAAAAGCCTGGCTGAGGCACTTAGTGCCATGGTCTAGTTGACTGGATAGGGCTGGGTGCTAGGTTGGACTGGATGATCTTGGAGGTCTCTTCCAACCTGGTTGATTCTATTCTATTCTAATATTCCATGAAGATAAAGCTATATTTACAGCATGCCAAAATATACAAGCTTAATTAATATCACAAATACATCATCATTTTATTACATATAAAACTTCACCACTCTCCACAACTCTACTACTATTCCATTAACTACAAAATAGAATGACAAATCTGTTGGCATTCTATTAACAGGTCACAACATTCATAGATGAGGGGCAAGCACTGATGTCATTTACCTGGACCTGAGCAAGGCCTTTGACACTGTCCCACACCACATCCTGGTCTCCAAGCTGTTGTAACATGGGTTTGATGGGTGGACCACGAGATGGGTAAAGAACTGGCTCTATGGACGCACCCAAATTGTGGCTGTCAACAGGTCCATGTCCAAGTGGAGGCCAGTGACAAGCAGAGTCCCTCAGGGGTCAGTCCTAGGACCAGTCTTGTTTAACATCTTTGTTGGTGAACATGAACAGAGGCACTGAGTGCAGCCTCAGCAAGTTTGCTGATGACACCAAGCTGTGTTCTTTATCCATCTCATGGTCCACCCATCAAACCCATGTGTCACCAGCTTGGAAACCAGGATGTGGTGCAGGACAGCGTCAAAGGCCTTGCTCGTGTGCAGGTAAATGACATCAGTTGCTCTCCCCTTATCTACTAATGTTTGATTTTTTATTAATAAGAAGAATTCAGTCTGGCCCTTTTTCATTAGTGATACGAAAGCCAGAGCAGTTGTCACCTCACACAGGAGTCTTTGCAAGATTTTGGTGTGTCATTTGACTCAGTGGTGCTATTTACCTGTATGTCCCATATTCTTTTTACAAGCCAAGTATGACTCTCTTGCATTGTGGCATTGTCTACAAATTTATTAATCTCTGTTCAATGTTAATAGTCACCATATCAAGAAGTATCCCTAATACACAAGCTGTTTAAAAGGCAGCACTAAAACTACATTTTTGAAAGAGTAAAGCCTCAAGTGGCAGTTATGAAATAACATATTTGGGACATTCTTTATCACTTTAGCACAACTCCAAAAATGCCTGTGCTTTGTGAACAGAAAGGACTTATGGAGTGCCTAATTATATTGAATTGGGAAATCTCTCTGCCTTCTTTGTAAGGCATTTTTCCACCTCTGGAACACCAATATTCACTAAGATGCATTTGGAACGTGCAATAAAGATACCATATGGAAAAGCTCAGCTCTTGTGTTTGTGAATGGCTTGTGTTATTCATCTCATTAGGAACAAACTCCAAGATGGCTGAGTTGTGAAGGCACTGCTGTTTTAAGACCAGGCACAAAGGCTTGCTTTCAGATCATAGTTTCAGGAAGAGTTAAAGTTGGATCTGAATTTCAGTGTTTTCACTTACCTAACTTTACTGCTTTCATAATATGTGACTGTTGCTTAAGGAATAACTTTCATCTTTTCATTTGCTGTCATTTGGAACTCATTAATGTAATACACTGTGTGTATTTTTTTTGCAGTGCATTAGTGCATTCAGTTAAATAACTCAGCTGCTAGAAATATAACCAGTTTACTTGTATTAATCTCAGTACAGTAGAAATATGATAAAACAATCCTTTTATAAAGCTACATGTTTGGTCTGTTTTGTTTTTCAGAGTCCCAAGTCTCGTGTTTTCTGCATTTCTGGAATATCTTTCTTAGGTCATTATTATCGTGTTGGACTTGATGATCTATGAGGTCTCTTCCAACCTTGGTGATACTGTGAGTTTGGAGTATCTTTCTTTGGTCATTATTTAGTATACTTTTTCTCTCTTTAAGAATGCTTCCAGGATGGTTTTATTTTCATTCATATGCTAATCTTTTTTTCATATACCCTTGCCAGTAACTTACTGCAAGACAAATTATATCAGCTGTCCTTATTATCAGTTATTTCTAAAAGCTTGTTTAGTAGTGATGATTAAATGAGTTCACATTTTCCCACTAGTGCTTTAGGAGTTAGAGACACTATAGTTCTATCAGGCATTGTTGGCTATTGAAAACACTTGATCCACTTGCTTGAAATGAGCACTGAACTTGGAAATCAGTGAACTCCTATACCAGTCCATGATAAGAATATATACAGCTTATATTTTCTTTTCTTCCCCCCCCCCAATTCATTCATTGATGTCTATGAAGACTTTTATTTCCTATTAAAATGTACAATGACACTTATAAGAAGCATGACTTGATGATCCTTGTTTTATTTTCCCTCTACTGTTGCTTTCTGATACAGAACAAGTTATAGTGGAATTGGCTTTCTGTCAGCTTAATGAATATTAATGTATTGGATGCACCCAAGCATCACTCTACATGATCCATCTTTAAAGGTAAAGACATTTTGCAGGAAGGTCACAGTGTATTTATTGTTCATGCATTCTTTCATCACTGGAGAAGAATCATGATCTAAACACTTAACACATTCATGAATTGATAAAAAAAAGCTGTGGTTTCTCTGCTTGCAAAGTTTAAGCTGGCAAAGTCCATAAAGCTGCTAACAATATAGTGAGGCTTTTTTCATGCTTTCTTTCATTTCTTTCTTTCATGTTCTTTAATGACTGATACATTTTAATATTTGTTTCCAAATGGAATGATTCAAGTAATTAAAAAAAATATATGGAAACATCTAATGATGTGCTTATTTAAGCATATTTTTTAACAAATATATTCAATATCTGTATAAAAGTAGTCTGAAATCTAACCTGGATCAACATTATTCACTTGTCAAGACTGATGCAGTTATAAATTCTCAACATCTTGGAAGTTTCAGAAGCAAAAATCTTTATTAGGCCTTCATATTGAATGCAAGCCAAATACATTCCAGGTTCCAAAAGGCAAGGTTCATTCCTCTTGGCACTCTCTCTGGATCTGATAAAGTCTAAGTGATACAAAAAGGACCAGGACAGAAGGTGTTTGTGATACTTTTTGCAATTTAGTTTTTAAAGTATTAATCCATATCAGAATTAATCAAAATCAAATGAATCCAGAAAGACAGAAACAAACTTCAAATTGAAATATAACAACAGTTTTGCCTTTAGCCAGCCACCTTTAAATAAAATTTCCCCAGGGGTTCTATGAAAAATTACCATGATGGTTTAAATTTCATGTTTCAAATTCATCAAAGCATATCAATAGTGGTGGAGTTGCCATCCCTGAAGGTGTTCAAGAAAAGACTGGATGAGGCACTTAGTGCCATGGTCTAATTGACTGGATAGGACTGGGTGCTAGGTTGGACTGGATGATCTTGGAGGTCTCTTCCAATCTATGAATGTTCCAGAATAAATGCAAACATATGCTAAATGATTTGAGAAGGATAAAACCCATTATTTGTTCTTACTGAGATATGTTCAACTGTAAGAGTTACAAGTTGTCTTAACATCTTTCCACAGAAAACCTGACCATATTCCTTCCTATTTCCCACACACTAAATGTGGCAGTTACACTTCTCTGGTTTCATATCCAGCTCAGTTTTCAAGTGCATCTGTGGTGGTAGGCCTGATTGGCCAAGCATGAGTTTACACATGCCCTGGCTTGCCCAGACATGGTCCCTTGCTCCCTCTACTTCTGTGTTGGGGGGAGCAACTGTGGGAAGGAAGGACGAAAGCCTTGACTTCACCTAATATGGTGAAGCTTGGCTAAGTTGGACTAAGTTGGGGGTTGGACTTGAGGATCTCTTTGAGTCCCTTCCAACCCCTAACATCCTATGATCCTAAGTACCATTCTGATTTGCTAATCTGTGTCCAATGCCCATTTATTCTCAGGCCAGATACTGATAAAAGGGATAAGCAGGTAGCACAGGCTGCTGCTGCTGCCTCATTTGCATCCTAAATTTGCCTGGAGAGCTTACTAGGAACAGGCTCTAAATGCCTGCATGCAATCAGCCTGCATAGCCAGCACGACATCGTGCCAAGACTGCACACTGCATTGTATCCTGCCTGCCCCTCTTCAAGTCTCCTGTCAAGATGGGAAATCCTGGAGATACACAGGTTGTCCAGAGGACCAGGTCAGAGACTATGTTATAGTCTCCCAGCTTCCTGAGATAACAGCCTAGGAAACTCCAACAGCAACCCCTCCATGTGCTTTGGGTACTGTCTGATTTATACTTTGTGAGTAAATACTTAAAAGCCTCTTCCAGTATAATATTTGCATTTGCCACTTTAAGAAATAACTGCTCTAGTTTTGCCTGTTCCCTGCATGTGTAATTTTCCAAACTGTGAATTTTGAACCTTGTGAATAAGTTTTTGGTGAGTTTTAACATTAATAAACAGTTTTCATAGTTATTAACAATCATCACCAGGATAGCAAAATTAATACAGATTATTAATAATGCATAATCCATCACAGCATCTCAGTTATCTTAGAATGCTCATTAATGGGCAACTTA
>WAAF01010207.1:139846-167277 GCA_013400475.1 Tricholaema leucomelas | reverse complement strand
TAGGCTGGATGTTAGGAGGAAGTTGTTGGCAGAGAGAGTGATTGGCATTGGAATGGGCTGCCCAGGGAGGTGGTGGAGTTGCTGTGCCTGGAGGTGTTGAAGCAAAGCCTGGATGAGGCACTTAGTGCCATGGTCTGGTTGATTGGCCAGGGCTGGGTGCTAGGTTGGACTGGATGATCTTGGAGGTCTCTTCCAACCTGGTTGATTCTGTGATTCTATGACCTAGAGTTGACCTCTCTGAGGTCAGCTATTGCTCTGCATAGAGGGTCCCTTGTGGTTCAGGTATTCCTTCCCATCAGAGCATCTTTGAACATCTTTTAATGAGGTCTCAATACACAGCTGCTTAACAGAGAGGTTTATGTGTTTCATGGAATCACAGAATGTTAGAGGCTGGAAGGGACCTTGAAAGCTCATCCAGTCCAACACCCCCCTGCCAAAGCAGCATCACCTATAGCAGATCACAGAGGAACACAAGCAGGCAGGTTTGAGTATCTCCAGAGAGGGAGGCTCCCCAGCCCCCCTGGGCAGTTTTATATCACTCTATTTAAATCTACTTATCACAAAGATGTTCTTCCTCTGAAACTTAGTCTGGGTTTTAGAGAGCAATTCTCATTCTCTAGAGAAACTGCAGAGGACTTACATGAAGGCTCAGGTAGCAGAGAAAACCTCAAGAACTTGGCTAATGTGAACACTGCAACTGCATTATTCACAATAGAGACAGAAGAATTTATTCACCCAGGAGCTAAATACTCCCTGAGATAGCAGAGAGTGGAACACCTAAATTATATTTTGCTTAACATTAATCATGAAAGTCAAGCATTTATGTCAGGAACTCTGTACTTCAGCTGAGTTACTACAGGAACACAGGTCTGTATTTGGGTTATTTGTCTTTAGGGACTTCAGTCAGAGCTCATCATGCAAACTCAGAGAAGAGTTTGACCCATATATGCTATTAGAGTACTGCACATATAGCACCAACTGGGCTGCTGAATGCAAGGGGAAATGTGTTAGCAAAATCCCTAGAATTCATGGGAGCAGCTGGGGCAGATCAAAGCAGGTTGGAAGAGACCTCAAGCTCATCCAGTCCAACCTAGCACCCAGCCCTATCCAGTCAGCTAGATAACTCACAGGGAGCAGCAGTGCAGATAATTAAGAGGTGAGGGGGAAAGAGAGCTGAGCAAGGGAGAAAAAAAAGACAATCTTTCTTAGAATCATAGAATCAAGTAGGTTGGAAGAGACCTCCAAGCTCATCCAGTCCAACCTAGCACCCAGCCCTATCCAGTCAAGTATCATAGTATCATAGTATCATCAGGGTTGGAAGAGACCTCACAGATCATCAAGTCCAACCTTTCACCACAGAGCTCAAGGCTAGACCATNCAATACACAGGGAGCAGCAGTGCAGATAATTAAGAGGTGAGGGGGAAAGAGAGTTGAGCAAGGGAGAAAAAAGGACAATCTTTCTTAGAATCATAGAATCAACCAGGTTGGAAGAGACCTCCAAGCTCATCCAGTCCAACCTAGCACCCAGCCCTATCCAGTCAAATAGACAATACACAGGGAGCAGCAGTGCAGATAATTAAGAGGTGAGGGGGAAAGAGAGTTGAGCAAGGGAGAAAAAAGGACAATCTTTCTTAGAATCATAGAATCAACCAGGTTGGAAGAGACCTCCAAGCTCATCCAATCCAACCTAGCACCCAGCGCTAGCCAGTCAAGTAGATAACACACAGGGAGCAGCAGTGCAGATAATTAAGAGGTGAGGGGGAAAGAGAGTTCAGCAGAAGAAAAGGGACAATCTTAGAATCATAGAATCAAGCAGGTTGGAAGAGAGTTCCAAGCTCATCCAGCCCAACCTAGCACCCAGCCCTGGCCAATCAACCAGACTTGCTCCACCACTGTTTTGAAGAGGGAGTTTTCCAAGAAAAGAAAAACTTCCTGCTTGGTTTTGAGTTGTCTTAGTGACTGAGGATGTTGTAATTACAGTGATTAGGTGAGGCTGAAGAGCAACAAACCAGCAGAAGGTCATTTTTGGTCCCGACCACAAAACAGAAATCAAGCCATACCCACCCACGTGAGATACAAACCTTTGCAGCCTGCAAAGGGCAGCAATTTCTGCGTGTGATTGTGTGATGGTTTGGGAGTTACCTGCATCCCCACTCTTATGAAATCATCCAGACTAGATTCAGTCGAGCTGGAAATTAAGGAGTGAAGCTTTATATTCACAGCTTAGCACAAGATACAAGCAGGTATTTACAATAGCTACAGCTATAGACAGAAATAGACAAGTTAAAGGTAATACAGAAACACCACAGCCCTCCCAGAAACCAGAGTCCCCAGGAGGGGCTCCCAACCACCCTTCCACCTCCTTTTGACCCTTCTACATTATCCCAGACTTTGCTTTACATGCAAGATGAGTTTGGGGGATCGGTCAGAGGGGTTAGGAAGCAGAGGGATTAGTTACACAGACAGCAGGTTAGGGAGAAAAGTACAGGCAGGCAGAGGCACACAGCAACTGTGCTATGTTTATGTTCTTGTTTTTATCCATCTCAGCAAGCCTATGAGTGCAGCAGACATCACAATTGGCTCCTTCTCACAGCCTATCGGCTAATTTCTCTCACTAAAACATTCTAGCTAGCCTCAAACTAGCACAGTTTGCCATGCATGTTAAGATGGCATGGAGGCTGTCTCAGAGCAATCAACTAACCTTCACAGTTGTTGGCAGAGAGAGTGATTGGCATTGGAATGGGCTGCCCAGGGAGGTGGTGGAGTCGCTGTCCCTGGAGGTGTTGAAGCAAAGCCTGGATGAGGCACTTAGTGCCATGGTCTGGTTGATTGGCCAGGGCTGGGTGCTAGGTTGGCCTGGATGAGCTTGGAGGTCTCTTCCAATCTGGCTTTATTCTGTGATTCTATGATTCCCCAGCCTTCAAAAGCTTTGGATGGGAGAATTACAACCTGCAGCTGACACCTTTGTTATAATCCACATTCTCCAGCACAAAGTACATCTGGAGCCAACAACTGGGATTTGCTTTTACTGTTTGAATCATAATTCCTCTGTAAGACAGCATAAATCAATGTCTACTTTCTGTTTTCAAACTGATGCCTGCTAAGGTTTGTCTCCTAGAAAGTAGCTCCTCCAAGTTCCTGCTGCACTTCAGTTTCATCTTATAGATAGATCTTTATCTTATCTACTACATGAGGCAAGTAGGGGAGGAGGTTTTCTTATCTCAGGCAACAGGGAAGAGCTTAATGAAGAAATTCCTGATGTTCTTCTGTAACAATCTTCTTGCAGCTCCCAGCGAGGCTGTGATGCCCAATGGAGATACATTGATACCCATCACACTGCTACAAACATTTCTTTAGATTCAAATCACACATCTCAGGTACTCCACACGAGCCCAGGCTGCATCTCACTGTAGTCGTCCTCTATCTTCTCGACTTCTGAGCACTGCAAGATTTATTATATTGTAATCCTTCACTGGGAAGTTTCTTCACTAATCATAGAATCAACCAGGTTGGAAGAGACCTCCAAGCTCATCCAGGCCAACCTAGCACCCAGCCCTGGCCAATCAACCAGACCATGGCACTAAGTGCCTCATCCAGGCTTTGCTTCAACACCTCCAGGGGCGGCGAATCCACCACCTCCCTGGGCAGCCCATTCCAATGCCAATCACGCTCTCTGACAACAACTTCCTCCTAACATCCAGCCTAGACCTGCCCTGGCAAAGCCTGAGACTGTGTCCCCTTGTTCTGTTGCTGCTTGCCTGGCAGAAGAGACCAACCCCAGCTGGCTACAGCCTCCCTTCAGGTAGTTGTAGACAGCAATGAGGTCTGCCCCGAGCCTCCTCTTCTGCAGGCTGCACACCCCCAGCTCCCTCAGCCTCTCCTCACAGGGCTGTGCTCCAGGCCCCTCACCAGCTTTGTTGCCCTTCTCTGGACACCTTCCAGCACCTCAGCATCTCTCTTGAATTGAGGAGCCCAGAACTGGACACAGCACTCAAGGTGTGGCCTGAGTAGTGATGAGCACAGGGGCAGAATAACCTCCCTTGCCCTGCTGACCACACTGCTCCTGAGCCAGCCCAGGATGCCATTGGCTCCTGGGTTCTCAAGTGTGATAAAATTTACCATGCTTACACACACAAGCTGATTCAAATCAAGACAATATTCTTCACACTGCTGTGCCTCAGCAACTCCTCCTGCAGTCATCTTTAATTCCAAAACACCTCTCCAGCTCAGACCTTTATCTGGGGGCATTGGTTGAGCTGAGAAGTTAGTATCTCTGCTGCCAGAGTTTGAGGAGAACTTGAAGACAATTTAATCTCGCTAAAGAGATGTGTTAAGAAGTTTAACACCTAAAGGAGAATCACCAAAAGGCTATTCCTGCTGAAGTGCTAGAAAGTATTTTGACTTTGCTAATTTATTCCTTCAAGGGAAGGCAAATAAGCTACCCCAGCATATGTTAGCTCTTAGGGTTTTATAAAGTTTCACATGGGGATTTTGATCTACTCAATGCAAGAGAGATGTTGAGGTGCTGGAAGGTGTCCAGAGAAGGGCAGCAAGGCTGGGGAGGGGCCTGGAGCACAGCCCTGTGAGGAGAGGCTGAGGGAGCTGGGGGTGTGCAGCCTGCAGAAGAGGAGGCTCAGGGCAGCCCTCATTGCTGTCTACAACTACCTGAAGGGAGGCTGTAGCCAGGTGGGGTTGGTCTCTTCTGCCAGGCAAGCAGCAACAGAAGAAGGGGACACAGTCTCAGGTTGTGCCAGGGCAGGTCTAGGCTGGATGTTAGGAGGAAGTTGTTGGCAGAGAGAGTGATTGGCATTGGAATGGGCTGCCCAGGGAGGTGGTGGAGTTGCTGTGCATGGAGGTGTTGAAGCAAAGCCTGGCTGGGGCACTTAGTGCCATGGTCTGGTTGATTGGCCAGGGCTGGGTGCTAGGTTGGCCTGGATGATCTTGGAGGTCTCTTGTAACCTGGTTGATTGGACAGGGCTGGGTGCTAGTTTGGACTGGATGTTCTTGGAGGTCTCTTCCAACCTGATTGATTGGCCAGGGCTGGGTGCTAGGTTGGACTGGATGTTCTTGGAGGTCTCTTCCAACCTGGTTGATTGGCCAGGGCTGGGTGCTAGTTTGGACTGGATGTTCTTGGAGGTCTCTTCCAACGTGATTGAATCTGTGATTCTATGATAAGTTTTTCTTACTCTTCCTGAATGAGGAGCACCAGAGAATCAATTCATCAGGTGTACCAAGGGCTGCAGTCCTCACTGGCTTTGTTTTCCCTTACCAAAATGCAATTAAAATACCAATTCCACCTCCTCCTCACATCAGCTCTGTGAACAGGACCCATTTTCTGGCAATAAATTCCTCGAGATTTCCCGACACGAGCAGCAGAGCATAGCAGAAGTGCATAATGAATCAGTCCAAATTCTAGCTGTGTCTAAAGGGTTTACAGAAAGCTCTCTATCCATTTTTTCACACTCCAAGATCTGAATTCTAATTAATTTCAGGAATCAGCCAACCTCCCCTTCCTTTAAAGGTGTCAAGCTGAGGAGTGCATTATGTGAGACCACAATTAATCAGAAGTGCAGGCGCACACACACACACACACAGAGCTCCCCACTTCAAACCTTGGGCCAAAAAAATATTGCAGCAGCCTTGACAAATACTAAATGATCATTTCAAGTTAACACCTGCTGATGATAGATGTTAGACTTTTGCAGCCTCATGCTAATACAGAGCTTTTCAGCAGCAAACAGGCAGCGTTTGACAACTCCTTCCTTACCTCCAGCGACACGCTGAGGGTCATGACAGCTTGATTTCTCTTCTCTTTGCTATCTTGCCTGGAAAGAACTCCAGGGATCACAGCATCACTGGATTGTTCAGGCTGGGGTAGACCTCTGAGATCATCAAGTCCAGCCTATGACATAACACCATCACATCACAGTATCACAGTCTCACAGTATCACCAAGGTTGGAAGAGACCTCATAGATCATCAAGTCCAACTCTTCACCACAGAGCTCAAGGCTAGACCATGGCACCAAGTGCCACGTCCAGTCCTGCCTTGAACAGCTCCAGGGACGGCGACTCCACCACCTCCCTGGGCAGCCCATTCCAGTGTCCAATGACTCTCTCACTGAAGAACTTTCTCCTCACCTCAAGCCTAAATTTCCCCTGGCGCAGCCTGAGGCTGTGTCCTCTTGTTCTGGTGCTGGCTGCCTGAGAGAAGAGAGCAACCTCCTCCTGGCTACAGCCTCCCTTCAGGTAGTTGTAGACAGCAATAAGGTCACCCCTGAGCCTCCTCTTCTCCAGGCTAAACAATCCCAGCTCCCTCAGCCTCTCCTCGTAGGGCTGTGCTCGAGGCCTCTCACCAGCCTCGTTGCCCTTCTCTGGACACGTTCAAGCATCTCAATGTCCCTCTTAAACTGGGGGGCCCAGAACTGGACACAGTACTCAAGGTGTGGTCTAACCAGTGCAGAGTACAGGGGCAGAATGACCTCCCTGCTCCTGCTGGCCACACCATTCCTGATGCAGGCCAGGATGCCACTGGCTCTCTTGGCCACCTGGGCACACTGCTGGCTCATGTTCAGGCAGGTATCGATCAGCACCCCCAGATCCCTCTCTGTCTGGCTGCTCTCAGCCACTCCGACCCCAGCCTGTATCTCTGCATGGGGTTGTTGTGGCCAAAGTGCAGCCCCTGGCACTTGGACTTATCAAATGCCATCCCCTTGGACTCTGCCCATCTGTCCAGGCAGTCAAGGTCCCGCTGCAGAGCCCTTGTGCCCTCCAACCCAGCCACATCTTCCTCAGCTTGGTGTCATCTGCAAACATCAACCAGACCATGTCACAGAGAGAGTGATTGGCATTGGAATGGGCTGCCCAGGGAGGTGGTGGAGTCATAGTCCCTGGGGATGTTCAAGAAAAGCCTGAATGAGGCACTTAGTGCCGTGGTCTGGTTGATTGGACAGGGCTTGGTGCTAGGTTGGACTGGATGAGCTTGGAGGTCTCTTCCAAGCTGGTTGATTCTATGATTCTGTGAAAAGACCTCTAAGATCATCAAGTGCAACTGTCAGCCCAACACAACAAGCATGCCCACCAAACCATGTCCTGAAGTGCCATGTCTACATGTTTTTTGAACACCTCCAGGAATGGCAACTCCACCACTTCCCTCAGCATTTTGTTCCAGTGCTAGACCACAACATACATGCACGTCAGGAGTGAACTCAAGGTATAGGGCTGTGGGTGCACACAGCAGGCACTGCCCAGCCTGGACAGGGATTCTTCCCATGCCCTATCTGCTGCCTATCTCTGCCCTTCAGTGTTTAAGCAGCCCTGCATGCTGGGAGAGAGGAGATCCAGGCTGTGAACACCACCCATATAGCAAAACAATGTGAATGCTCCTGAGCTTTCCTTGCCTTCCTCCATAGCAATGCCCAATCTTCTCTCTCTTCCTGCCCAGGCATCTCCCCAAATCTTCCTACCTAGCAGGCACACCAAGGAAATATATCTTCTTTCCCCTGCCTTAGCTCTCAAAGTGCTGAAAGTCTGGACACAGTCTGTACAAAGCAGTAGCCCCAGAAAGTTTGCTTCACTGTCACCTGCAAGGAGTAAGGAACAAAAATAACTGCTCCCTAATTTAATAGGGACCTCAAATAAAAGCAATTTCCCTTCCATTCATCTACCAGGGGAGCTATTTTTGTCCACTTTACCTGGAGAATTGTTAGACTGTGTTGTGCCTTAAAGTATTTTGCTTCTTTAATGACTGCACAGGGCACTACCTACAGTAAATGAACTGAGATGACAAAGGAAATTTATTACAGCCATCAGCCAGAGATCAAATCCTTTCCTCATCAATTATTTGGGCCACTGCTGTTTCTAGAAGTTTTTTCTTCTTAATAAAACTGCTCACAGCTGAATGTTTGGCTGCTGCTGAAGGAAACCCCAAGACTTGTTATTTCATTATGCATGCATTCCCCTTACTTGTATCTTCTCTGGAAGGGTTTTATGTCTAAGTGATGAGCATTGTCTCCTTGACAAAATGATGGCTAAAGCACAGGCTGAAGAGCTGGAAGATAAATTCCTCCTCACAGTGCTGATTTTCTATGCAACAATTAATAAAAAGCACTTTTCTTTAACCCCTCTATCAGAGGCAGAGCTGAAAGCTTGGTTTTGGGGTAGGAGGGAAGGAAAAAGAAAACAACATTAGGAGTCACAGCTCTCCTGTGACGTGGCCCATGTGAGTTGGGGTGCAGGAAGCTGGAAGCAAATGTATCCCCAGCCCTCTGCATGGGGGTTCTGGCACAGGGCATTATGCAGAGAGGAGCTTTGTCATCTCAAGGATCAGGCAATCGGTTTCCAAGAGCCATCAGCTGTTGGAAGGTGAAGCTGGATTGCAGGATTTATCACTGGAAACACAGATGGAAACTGGAACACTGGAAACTTTGAAGAAGCCATCCTGACAGCTTCACAGAAAGGCTTGATGGCAGCGGCACGTGGGGAGATGAGTAAGGTCCCTCTGCCACTTTGAACTTGGCACCAGTGGAAAGACAGCGGTGAGGGAGCTGCTGTGAACAGGCCTATTTCCATGTGTTTCTTTTTGAGCATGACATCACCTCAGGAGGGATTAGTGTGAGAAGTCAGGGCTCTTCCCCAGGCCAACAGGAGCTCAGCACTTCAGAGAAGAGCTGCTGGCAGCTTTGGGGACCCTCGGCACGCAGGTCCGAAGCAATATGCTGCAGGAAAGACACCTCTTGTCCTTGAAGAAAGAGCTCTGGCATTATGTGTGCTGTGAACACAGGCAGGATGCTGAGCTTAGAGAACTAGACACCATGCTCTCACCTCCCCAGACTGAGAAGAGAAGCCAGTGAGGACAAACTGGAGGCCCACAAAAGAAGTGAAATAGAGAGCATGTTCCTAAGGGTCATAAGTCTTCTCTTTGGCAGAGGCACCACAAGAAATCCTTGCCAGGCATGGCACAGAGCAAGCTGAAACAACACACAAGTGGAGAGGCCAGGCTGTATCTCAAGGACTTCCCTCATTCAGCCTATCAGCAGCTCTTACAACAGCTCTCCTAATAGCACTAAGGCAAACATCTCATAGCTATGCTAGCTCAAACTCGCTTCATGCATTTGCCCTGAAGCCTACTTCAGCAGCCTTAACCAAACACCACTTTGCCAGTCCCTTAAAAAAAACAAGTTTCCATGGCCCCTATTTTCCAGCTCTTTCCACTGTCTCTGCATCATGTCCACAAAGGCAATTTAGAAATAGCAGCCACAGTGCAGGGACTATAAAACTTTTTGCCCTGTGCTTGCAAGCCTTGTCACTCAAAGAGCCAGGAGGAAAGATTTTGTCTGTGAGAGACAAAGCAGAAAAGGTGCTGAGGGCAATTACTCTGACATCAATGAGAAGATTTAGGGCTAATCCCATAGGGCACCTTGGTGCTGCATTGATTTGCCAAGACATTTGAATCATAGAATCAAGCAGGTTGGAAGAGACCAGTCCAACCTAGCACCCAGCCCTGGCCAATCAACTAGACCACAGCACTAATTGTGTTTCACAGCTGCCTGGTGACATGAGTTGGAGATATTGGAGTCATGTGCACATCTGATTCTTGACAAACCATCTTTGTATCTGCTTTTGAAAAGGTCTCACTCTGCACTGCCAATCTAGGGTGTCACTGAAGTCAGCAAAAAGTGGAATTTGAAGAAAGTGTGCAGTGTGCACTTGCAGCCCAGAAAGCCAAGCAGAGCCTGGGCTGCAGCAGGAGAAGTGTGGCCAGCAGGGCCAGGGAGGTGATTCTCCCCCTCTGCTGCACTCTGCTGAGACCCCACCTGGAGTACTGCATCCAGTTCTGGAGCCCCTGGGACAAGAGGGATGTGGAGATGCTGGAGCATGTCCAGGGAAGGGCCAGGAGGATGCTGAGAGGGCTGCAGCAGCTCTGCTGTGAGGACAGACTGAAAGAGTTGGGGCTGTTGAATCTGGAGAAGAGGAGACTCCCAGGTGACCTTCTTGTGGCATTCCAGCATCTGAAGGGGGCCTACAAAAAAGCTGAGGAGGAACTTTTTAGGCTCTCAGGGAGTGACAGGACTGGGGCAAATGGAGCAAAGCTGGCGGTGGGGAGATTCAGCCTGGCCATGAGGGGGAAGTTGTTGAGCATGAGAGTGGTGAGAGGCTGGAATGGGTTGCCCAGGGAGGTGGTTGAGGCCCCATGGCTGGAGATGTTTAAGGCCAGGCTGGCTGAGGCTGTGGG
Source organism: Tricholaema leucomelas (assembly GCA_013400475.1). Taxonomy (NCBI): domain Eukaryota; kingdom Metazoa; phylum Chordata; class Aves; order Piciformes; family Lybiidae; genus Tricholaema lacrymosa; species Tricholaema leucomelas. Next base: position 157,044 of record WAAF01010207.1, on the reverse strand, counting down.
CAGCCTGCTCTAGGGTAGGGTGTCCCTGGGCATGGCAGGGGGGTTGGAACTGGCTGATCCTTGTGGTCCCTTCCAACCCTGACTGCTTCTATGAAGCACCTATGAAGGTGCCATTGGCTTGATCACCTGAATTTCCCTCCTGTGCTTCTCAATCGTAAAACTTAGTCCCTCGTTTTCAGCTTTGGTTCACTGAAATAGTTGTTTCAGAGGTCAAAATCCAAAACATCTCAAAGCTCCAAGTTTCTTTTCATTTTCCCCCTTCTAACCACTTAGAAAAGCAAGGAGGAAGTAAAAGCAAGACGTGGATTTCAGTCACTCAAAACACAGAAGCTGGGTCTCCTCTTTGATTGAATCCGAGTCTCCTCTTTGATTGAAGATGGGTCTCCTCTTTGATTGAAGATGGGTCTCCTCTTTGATTGAAGATGGGTCTCCCCTTTGAGCAAGCTCAGCTTGCCTGGCTGAGCAGTTTGCAGAGCAATCCAATTAAGCTAAAGAAAAAGGTTTGTCCACATCCTTCACCGCCTCTGAAGAGAAATCCACTGAGTCTCATTTGCCCTGATTCAGGAGGCTAGCTCCAAAACCACTGAAATGAATGGGGTCTTGCCATTCACAATCAGGACTTTTGGATTACCTCTGTTATCTTCCACAAGTCATTTCACCTTCCTTTTGGTTCACTTTATCACTTTGGAAAGTGAGAATCAAAGTATTCCTCTACTTGGCTGAATTACCTTTGAGATCTCCCAGTTTACCTTTGAGGTCCCCCAGTGGAAATTGCTAGTCTGTGTTATTACACTTAGATCAATCTAAAACCAGCATTGCCAAAGCACATTAGAAAGTCCTCAACCTTGGAGGTCTAATTAGAACTGCAGGTTCTAGTGGGAACAGAGTGCTTAGTCTAGAATCTGAAGAAATTGCCTTGAATCTGCTACATAAATTGATTTCAGAGACAGATGAAAAATTAAATGGCATAATTACAAAGGTTAACAAACTCAAGGGAGTCATTAGACAAACTGCAGAAAGATCATTGGTTTTAAAAGAAGAGCAGAATCAAAGATAATGGAATTCAACCTTTTCAACTCAGTTTGCCTCATTTTCCTCAGCTGAGAAAACATTGTAAGCTCATGTCAAACAAAAGTGCTAAATGGTAATTCCTGCAAGGTTTATCTTTGAGTATTAGGTTCAAATGAGGCTTTATAAGGTAAAGGCTGCTGACTATTCAACCTGCTACAGTGGAGAAGGGTTTGAGCTATTAACCATGTTGAGATAAATGGCAACAAAGCTGGTGAGCTTTGAGGGTTTGAACTACTAACCATGTTGAGATAAAGGGCAACAAAGCTGTGTTCCAACACAGCTGGAACACAAACCCTATGAGGAGAGGCTGAGGGAGCTGGGGTTGTTCAGCCTGCAGAAGAGGAGGCTCAGGGCAGACCTCATTGCTGTCTACAACTACCTGATGGGAGGCTGTAGCCAGGTAGGGTCAGGCCCTTCTGCCAGGCAAGCAGCAACAGAAGAATGGGACACAGTCTCAAGTTGTGCCAGGGGAGGTCTAGGCTGGATGTTAGGAGGAAGTTGTTGGCAGAGAGAGTGATTGGCATTGGAATGGGCTGCCCAGGGAGGTGGTGGAGTCACTGTTCCTGGAGGTGTCCAAGCAAAGCCTGGCTGGGGCACTTAGTGCCATGATCTGGTCGATTGGCCAGGGCTGGGTGCTAGGTTGGACTGGATGCTCTTGGAGGTCTCTTTCAACCTGTTTGATTCTGTGATTCTATGTTCTAAAATTATTCCTATAACCCATCATTTCCTAACCCCTTCAGTCTTCGAGAGGCTTTAAAGTAAATTACCTAAGCTTTAGTGAACAAATAAAAGCAACATATAGGAATCACAGAATCACAGAATTTCTTAGATTGGAAAAAACCTTCAAGCTCATCTGGAAAAAAACCTTCAAGCTCATCGAGTCCAATCATTAGTTTCACACTGACAAGTCCTTGACTAAACCAAATCCCTCAGCACAACATCTCATCACTGTGAATGACTATGGTTGGAAAGGACCACCAGGAAACTAAAACTGAATCAGACTACCTGAGCAGGAAGTGTATATATACTGTGTTCAGTTCTGGGCTCCTTGAATCAAGAGAGATGTTGAGGTGCTGGAAGGTGTCCAAAAGAGGGCAGCAAGGCTGGTGAGGGGCCTGGAGCACAGCCCTGTGAGGAGAGGCTGAGGGAGCTGGGGGTGTGCAGCCTGCAGAAGAGGAGGCTCAGGGCAGACCTCATTGTTGTCTACAACTCCCTGAAGGGAGGCTGTAGCCAGGTGGGATTGGGCTCTTCTCCCAGGCAAGCAGCAACAGAACAAGGGGACACAGTCTCAAGTTGTGGCAGGGGAGGTCTAGGCTGGATGTTAGGAGGAAGCTGTTGGCAGAGAGAGTGATTGGCATTGGAATGGGCTGCCCAGGGAGGTGGTGGAGTCGCAGTCCCTGGAGGTGTTCAAGAAAAGATTGGATGAGGCACTTAGTGCCATGGTCTGGTTGACTGGATAGGGCTGGGTGCTAGGCTGGACTGGATGATCTTGGAGGTCTCTTCCAACCTGGTTGATTCTATGACTCTATGTCATGGCAAGTGGAGTTGTAAAACCAGAGGTATCTGGATAAATTAAGAACTTAATTCTCATTTATAGGAAGACTCAGGAGCTATGATAAAGGAAAGCTTTCTTTCTCCAGGACAGTTTTTAACTAAAATTACATGACAGGAGTACTTATTTTATGACAACAAAAATACACAGAGCAGAAAGGCTCCTGCAGCTCCTGATTGTTCTCATTTCATTTCTCACCACAAAAAGAGGAACAAGAGAACGAAGGGAATATTATATTGCCAGGTTGCTCATTATTGATGGTGAAGAAAAGAGTTGCCTTAATGCATTTGATTACATCTTAACAATCACAGCCACCCAATTCCCTTTTGAAACCTGCCAAATTCTGTTACAGAGCCCCCCCCTACCCCCCGCCACTTCTTTGCACCGACCGCGAACTGCTCGGTCCTGACCGCTGACAAGTTGTGACAACTGCACTGAGCCTTCTGGGAGAGTGTAAATATAACCAGCTTTGCACCCACGTGGCTATCAGCTGTCAAGATGAGAGCATTATCAAAGCTGCAAGGAAGGTAGGGCCGAGCTCTGCAGAAGTTTTCCTGAGGTGCTTCGGGAATAGTATCACAGTCTCACAGTATCATCAGGATTGGAAGAGACCTCACAGATCATCAAGTCCAACCCTTCACCACAGAGCTCAAGGCTAGACCATGGCACCAAGTGCCACGTCCAATCCTGCCTTGAACAGCTCCAGGGACGGCGACTCCACCACCTCCCTGGGCAGCCCATTCCAGTAGCCAATGACTCTCTCAGTGAAGAACTTTCTCCTCACCTCAAGCCTAAATTTCCCCTGGCGCAGCCTGAGGCTGTGTCCTCTTGTTCTGGTGCTGGCTGCCTGAGAGAAGAGAGCAACCTCCTCCTGGCTACAACCACCCCTCAGGTAGTTGTAGACAGCAATAAGGTCTCCCCTGAGCCTCCTCTTCTCCAGGCTAAACAATCCCAGCTCCCTCAGCCTCTCCTCGTAGGGCTGTGCTCGAGGCCTCTCACCAGCCTCGTTGCCCTTCTCTGGACACGTTCAAGCATCTCAATGTCCCTCTTAAACTGGGGGGCCCAGAACTGGACACAGTACTCAAGGTGTGGTCTAACCAGTGCAGAGTACAGGGGCAGAATGACCTCCCTGCTGCTGCTGGCCACACCATTCCTGATGCAGGCCAGGATGCCACTGGCTCTCTTGGCCACCTGGGCACACTGCTGGCTCATGTTCAGGCGGGTATCGATCAGCACCCCCAGAATAATAATACAGAGCACAGCACACACGCAAAAGGCTGCTCTGCAAAAGCTCCAACGCTGCCCTCTGAATTCCTGATGTTCCCAGCTTGTCCTCCTGAAGAACAGTCCTTTTTAATGCTGGTAGAACCATGTGAGGAATAGCTCTGCACCTCGAGTGTGCCTAAAGGCAGAGTCAGGGCTGGAAAGTGTGCCAAGGTGTTGAACTGCTCTTTCGTGGGAAAATAAACATTGATTGCTAGAATGTAACTGAAACATCCCAAGCTTGAAATGAGCCTTCTTGGATGTGAGTTAAAGCAGTGCAGAGGACTTCCAAGGGCTGCTTCTCTTCTCCTCTGTTTTAGATATCTCAGCCCCCCTGGGGCTCTGGATTGATGAAAAGCTCAACATGAGCCTGCAGTGTGAGTGCAGCCCAGACAGCAACCCTGTGCTGGGCTGCAGCAAGAGCAGTGTGGGCAGCAGGGCAAGGGAGGGGATTCTGCCCCTTGGCTCTGCTCTTCTCAGACCCCATCTGAATTTCTGTGTGCAGTTCTGGAGCCCCTAGCACAAGCAGGACATGGAACTGTTGGAGTCACTACAGAGGAGACCACAAAGATGCTCAGAGGGCTGCAGCAGCTCTGCTCTGAGGACAGGCTGAGAGAGTTGGGGCTCTGCAGCCTGGAGAAGAGAAGGCTTTGAGGAGACCTTGTAATGGCCTTCCAGCATCCAAAGGGAGCTAGAGGAGGGACTATTGACAAGGTCTGGTAATGACAGGACGAGGGGGAATGGCTTTAAAGTGGCAGAGAGGAGATTCAAACTGGATGTTAGGAAGAAGCTCTCTGCAGTGAGACACTGGCACAGGTTGCCCAGGGAGGGTGTAGCTGCTCCCTCCCTGGAGGTGTTCAAGGCCAGGTTGACTGAAGCCTTGAGCAACCTGTTCTAGTGGGAGGTGTCCCTGCCTATGGCAGGGGGTTGGAACTGGATGAGGTTTAGGTCCCTTCCCACCTAAACCATTCTATGATTCTATGAATCGTTTGGGTTCAAAGTGACCTTAAAGATTATCCAGTTACAGCCCTTATGTCATGGCCAGGGGCACCTCCTGCTAGACCAAGTTCCCCAAGGACCCATCTGGTGTGTGCCTTTGAACACTTCCACAACTGGAGCCTCCACAACTTCTCTGGGCAATGGGTTGAAAGGATGTCCAGTCTCAATCTAGCTTCTTCCAGTTTGAAGCTCTTGCCCCTCGGCTTGTCATCACATGCCATTGGAAACAGTCATAGAATCATAGAACCAGTCAGGGTTGGAAGGGACCACAAGGATCATCTACTTCCAAACCCCCCTGCCATGCCCAGGGACACCCTACCCTAGAGCAGGCTGCCCACAGCCTCAGCCAGCCTGGCCTGAAACACCTCCAGCCATGGGGCCTCAACCACCTCCCTGGGCAACCCATTCCAGCCTCTCACCACTCTCATGCTCAACAACTTCCTCCTCACAGACACTCTGAATCTCCCCACCTCCAGCTTTGCTCCATTCCCCCCGGTCCTGTCACTCACTGATATCCTGAATACTCCTTCTCAGCTTTTCTGTAGGTCCCCTTCAGATGCTGGAAGGCCACAAGAAGGTCACCTGGGAGCCTCCTCTTCTCCACACTGAACAGCCCCAACTCTTTCAGTCTGTGCTCACAGCAGAGCTGCTGCAGCCCTCTGAGCATCCTCCTGGCCCTTCTCTGGACACACTCCAGCATCTCCACATCCTTCCAAGTCTCCCTCCAGCTATTCTGTAGACCTCCTTTTTTGTGTTGAAAAGTGCCCAGAAGAGCCTTTTTCATCCATGCAGGCCACCTGGCATTTTCGAAACACATCACTCTTGAAGGAGGTATTAAACAACTTTCTTGAGCCCCTCCTCAAGCTTTCAGGTCTCTCCTGAAGGACTGACCAGCTAAGGGTTGCAGAAATTGCAGCGTGGCTTGTGAATGGCATCAGTTTGTGCCTTTTGTCTCCAGCCCACAGAACCAAAATTCAGCACCAGGACTGAGACTCTTTTGTGAGGAGCGAGTCAGCAGTCACATGGAAAGAGCAAGAATGCAAATCCACCACTCAGCTTCCCAGGACGAACAGAGAGCTCTCAGCAACAGCTGCCTCTGATGGCAGCTTTGTCCCTTCCATCTCTTACAGCTAAGGAAAAGAAATAAAATAGAAACTCCATCTCAATAAAGTCAAACCCAGAGGCTTGCAAACTGGGATGTGCACTCTGATGTTAGGAGGAAGTTGTTGGCAGAGAGAGTGATTGGCATTGGAATGGGCTGCCCAGGGAGGTGGTGGAGTCATCATCCCTGGAGGTGTTGAAGCAAAGGCTGGATGAGGCACTTAGTGCCATGGTCTGGTTGATTGGACAGGGCTGGGTGCTAGGTTGGACTGGATGAACTTGAAAGTGTCTTCCAACCTGGTTGATTCTATGATTCTATGATACCCTCTGGTGAGAAATGGCAAGGCAGAGACATTGGATTTCTTCAGCTAGACTTTCTGTGGCCTCCAGCCCTGGGAGCAGAGGCTCATCTTCCTTCTTGGTGTCTCACAGGTGGCTGTCCAGAGCAAGATGACAGAAGGATCTAAAGGAGGAAAAGTGTGAAAGTGTGCCAAAGGATTGGATGTGGCACTTGGTGCCATGGCCTAGCCTTGAGCTCTGTGGTAACAGGTTGGACTTGATGACCTATGAGGTCTATTCCATCCTTGGTGATGCTGTGAGACTGTGTGAAAGAGATGCGTAATGGAGACACTCACAGGGGAACTCCAGCTCAGCACTGCCCTGAGACTGCTGCAGATGGGAAGGGAAGAATCTGCTCTTCACAGGAGTGCCAGGTTAGACAAGAAATAATGAGATTAAATTACAGCCAGGGAAATTCAGCCCAGGCACCAGGAAATACTTTCTAATGGTGAAGACTGTTATGGCTTGGATCAGATAGCTCAGGGAATGTACAGTGCCGGTGGTTTAAAGAGACAGATGAACTAAATGACCTCCTGAGGTCCCTTCCAAGGCCATTTTCTTTAATTTAGGGTAAATCACTTCAAATTTCTCCACAGACTCTTGCACCTGCATGACCTCCAACTTTCCAGACTTTGTGCTTATTTCTGAATTAAGAGGGCCTTTGGGTTTTTTTAAGAGCAGTATATGAACCTGGTGATAATAATTATGGTCCTTTATGATCTACTTTTACCACAATTATACACAGGCTGCAGCTCCATCGAATCCAAGAATGCCATTAGGCATCTGGCTATGTGGCCTTCATTCAGCCAAGAACAGCAGCCACTGCAAATGATACTCTTCAGCTGCTCCCAGAGAACCTTCACAGGTTAAAGGCATCAGTCTCTGTATGTAACTGCCTCAAACACCTTGGTGTTGTTAGCTGAAGTGGCTCAGTTTGGCATTAAACTTGAGTTTCCAATGGTGTGCACTGTAAAAACCCTGTGAGAGGAGCACTTTTTGGGGGGGGGATGATTTATTCAGGGCTGCCACTTATTTTTATCAGAATCACAACCTGAGGAGTGAGCCTGCAGAGGCAATAAATGAAACCACACAGACCTCCTGCACGGGAGAAACCAAAGCAAGGCGCTGGTGATCGCCGTGAATCCGATCTCGCTACCCACCGCACACGCTGGCGTCAACCCAGCAAAGCACTTAAGTGCATGCTTGATTTTAAGCACACAGGTAGTGCCATTCAAGCTAATGGAATCACTTAAGTGCTTTGCTGGATCAAGGCCAGACCCCTCAGCATCTTGCAGTGTCAAGTGTGCAGAGCAAGGGCTTCATCTAATTGCATCAGGCTTTAATTGACAAAAATCAAAGTAATGCAGCGTTCAGACCGAGCCCTTCTCTCTAACACAGCTATTATAATCACAGTGAGTAGGCCAAGGTTGGCTTGTGCTGTCCCACTGCCTGAAGTGTCCTCTTGGGTTGGATCCACCATGCCTCAGCTACTCTCATCTAAGCTCTCTATCCAACATGCTCTCATTGAAGAAAATCTGTTCGTAGCCCACCCCAGACCATCACAGCAGCTCCCTACATAACTATGTTGTCTCTCATACCAAGAGTGTTCTAGCATTTGCTGAGATCTCCTCTTGTACACTCACATTTAGGCTATGGATTCTTACAAAGTGTTTTCACTTCTGTTTTGAAACTTCTCATGCTTCTGTGGCACTCTAATGAAATTAAAGAAACACTGTTGTAGTATAGTATATAGGGACAGAGTGGCTGGAGAGCAGCCAGGAAGAAAGGGACCTGAGGGTACTGGTGGATAGTAGGCTGAAGATGAGCCAGCAGTGTGCCCAGGTGGCCAAGAGGGCCAGTGGCATCCTGGACTGGATCAGGAGCACTGTGGCTAGTAGGACAAGGGAGGTTCTTCTGCCTCTGTACTCAGCACTGGTCAGGCCACATCTTGAGTGCTGTGCCTCCTCAATTTAATAAAGATGTTGGGGTGCTGGAAGGTGTCCAGAGAAGGGCAGCAAGGCTGGTGAGGAGGCTGGAGCACAGCCCTGTGAGGAGAGGCTGAGGGAGCTGGGGGTGTGCAGCCTGCAGAAGAGGAGGCTCAGGGCAGAGCTCATTGCTGTCTACAACTATCTGAAGGGAGGTTGTAGCCAGGTGGGGTTGGGCTCTTGTCCCAGGCACCCAGTGATGGAACAAGAGGACACAGCCTCAAACTGTGCCATGGCAGGTTCAGGCTGGATGTTGGATGTTGGGAAGTTCTTCAAAGCAAGAGTGATTGGCATTGGAATGGGCTGCCCAGGGAGGTGGTGGAGTCCCCATCCCTGGAGGTAAGAGGAGGCTGGATGAGACACTTTGTGCCATGGTTTAGATAAGTGGAAGGGTTAGGTGATAAGTTGGACTCAGTAATCCTAGAAGTCTCTTCCAACCTGGTCAGTTCTGTGATTCTGTGATTCTTACTTCTTTTCCATGCTAAGGAATATCTAATGGCTCATTAGCTCAGGTAGTCTCACTTCCACATGAGCTCCTACAACAGCAACATTGCCTTCCTGAAACAATTCATTTCAGCAAGAAAGGGAAAAAAACAAGACACTTAATTCAGCATGGATGCAGAATTAACTTCTCAGCACAGTGTATTCTATAAACACAGTTATGAGAGGGAAAGAAATGACACATCTGGGAATTTGTAAGACTATTGAGTTTAGTTAATGCAATTACTGGAAAGGGGTGGTTGAGAGCTTTGATAGTAGTATGGGCAGAGCAGGGTGACAGTGAAGTGTCAGTGTTCCTGCATTGGTATGACCCCACTCACACAAACAAGCTCTTTGCTTTAATTGCCTTTATCCAAGCATGAAACAAGAGCAGGGCTGAGCCACAAGCCAGAAGATGTGGCAACCAAACCAGTAATTGGGAAAGAGGGAAGGAAGTTTCCAGAAGTCCAAGGGGAGTTTTCAACATCATTTGCCATAATGTTTATCCACAGCCACAGCTAAAAAAATAATCAACTTTCATCTATAGCTGCTGAGGAGAGTAAGGCCAGGCTGGATGAGGCCTTGAGCAGCCTGCTCTAGTGGGAGGTGTCCCTGCCTATGGCAGAGGGTTGGAGCTGGATGATCCTTGAGGTCCCTTCCAACCTAAACCATTCTATGATTCTGTGATTCTGTGTCTGCCATCCGGAGAGCCCTGGGCATAGATCTGGGCACAGAGGCACCAAATGAGGTCCAACAAGGCCAAGTGCAGAGTCCTGCACCTGGGCAGCAACAATGAACTGCAGAAGTCCAGGCTGGGAGGTGACTGATGGAAAGCAGCCCCAAGGAGAGGGACCTGGGGGTCCTGGTGGCTAACAAGTTACCCATGGCACAGCAATGTGCCCTGGGGGCCAAGAGGGCAATGGGGTCCTGGGGTGCATTAGGAGCAGTGTGTCCAGCAGATCAAGGGAGGTTCTCCTGCCACTCTACTCTGCCCTGCTGAGACCTCATCTTGAATACTGTGTTCAGTTTTGGGCTCCCCAGTTGAAGAGGGACAGGGATCTGCTGGAGAGGGTCCAGCAGAGGGCTAGGAGGATGATGAGGAGACTGGAGGGCATGGCTGATGACGAGAGGCTGAGGGACCTGGGGCTGCTTAGTCTGGAGAAGAGAAGACTGAGAGGGGATTGGATAAATGTAAGTATCTGAGGGCTGCCAGGAGTGGGGGGACAGGCTCTGCTCACTGCTCCCTGGGATAGGACAAGCAGCAGTGGGTGTAAGTTGCAGCAAAAGAGGTTCTGCCTCAACACAAGGGGGAACTTCTTGACTGTAAGGGTCTCAGAGGACTGGAACAGGCTCCCCAGAGAGGTTATGGAGTCTTCTTCTCTGGAGCCTTTCCAGGCCTGTCTGGATGTGTTCCTCTGTGATCTGTGATCTGTGATGTCTAAAAGGTGCATTTCCCTATCACAGAGGGAAATATTAAGACAGAGGTGGGGACAGTCATGCAGCTGGACTCTGTAACAGCTCTCTGAAATGTAACCATGACCTCAGAAATGCTACCACATGTTCCTGTGCACCCTGGCTTTGCAGGAAGCAAATTGGTACAGTTAGTTGCTCAGGAAGCAGGTTTTCACAACACCTCAGAAAGGATATGCTGCTGAACACTAACCACCCTGGCAGTGGCTGAAGGAAGTGAAATCCCCCAGATCTGTACCATCTGAGCTTTTTGTGCTCTGCTAGCACCTGTGCTGCAATCAAACAATCATACAATGTCAGAGGCTGGAAGGGACCTCCAAGGCTCATACAGTCCAAGCACCCTGCCAGAGCAGGATCTCCTAGACCAGATCACACAGGAATGTGTCCAGGTGGGTCCAGAATATCTCCAGAGAGGGAGACTCCACAACCCCCCTGGGCAGCCTGTTCCAGTGCTCTGTCACCCTCACAGGGAAAAAAAATCCTCCTCATGTTTAAATGAAACTTCCTCTGCCTCAGCTTCCACCCAGTGCCCCTTGTCCTGGCATTGGGCATCACCCAGCAGAGCCTGGCTCCAGCCTCCTGCCACTCGCCACTACATATTTATTACCGTTGCTGAGGTCACCTCTCAGTCCCCTCAAGCAGCACAGCCTCAGCTCCCTCAGGCTCTCCTTGTAAGAGAGATGTTCCATTCCCTCCACCGTCTTTGTGGCTGTGCTGGACTCTCTCAAGCAATTCCATGTCCCTTTTGAACTGAGGGGCCCAGAACTGGACACAGTCTCTTATCAAGCCAATGGCATCCTGGACTGGATCAGCAGCAGTATGGCCAGCAGGACAAGGGAGGTTATTCTGCCGCTGTACTCAACACTGCTCAGGCCACACCTTGAGTGCTGTGTCCAGTTCTGGGCTTCTCAAGTCAAGAGAAATGTTGAGGTGCTGGAAGGTGTCCAGAGAAGGGCAACAAAGCTGGTGAGGGGCCTGGAGCACAGCCCTGTGAGGAGAGGCTGAGGGAGCTGGGGGTGTGCAGCCTGCAGAAGAGGAGGCTCAGGGCAGAGCTCATTGCTGTCTGCAACTACCTGAAGGGAGGCTGTAGCCAGGTGGGGTTGGGCTCTTCTGCCAGGCAACCAGCAACAGAAGAAGGGGACAGAGTCTGAAGTTGTGCCAGGGGAGGTCTAGGCTGGATGTTAGGAGGAAGTTGTTGGCAGAGAGAGTGATTGGCATTGGAATGGGCTGCCCAGGGAGGTGGTGGAGTCACCATCCCTGGAGGTGTTGAAGCAAAGCCTGGCTGGGGCACTTAGTGCCATGGTCTAGCTGACTGGATGGGGCTGGTTGATAGGTTGGCCTGGATGAACTTGGAGGTCTCCTCCAAGCTGGTTGATTCTATGATAAGTCCTACAACTCCACACTGGATGTCTCTACCAAGATGTTTCCCTTCAAAATAAAACCAAAACAACAAACAACAGCAACCAACCAACCAACATCCAACAGAAAGCCACACACGTTCTAGCTGCAAAAAACATCCCAATGCATTCTTGTCTCTTGTGCTTGTCCTACAGAAAAAAGGGCTTTGAGTTAATTAAGTCAAAAGTTAGGTTTCAGCCATGGCTGCTCAGAAGAGGGTCAAAGCTGTGCTGCACTGCACAGCTTTCTTGCAAAGCATAAGGTACTTGAAAAGCAAGTTGAAGGGGAAGATGACAGACAGGAAAAGGTTCAGACTTCTGCAGCCTCACTTGTGCCCTGCGTGGTAATTATACTGAAGAATTCATGACTCACTTTGGTGCACTACTGTGTGCTGCTAAATTAGAAGGTTTGGCAAGGACAGCAGAGCAAGGCTGGAAGATAGGATATTGGTTTCTCCAGCGCAACTCCTCGCTGCAGTCTCGTGGTGTTTCAAAGGGTCTTTTTTTAGCAGGCTAGGAAAACAAGTTGTTGTCTTTTCAAGCAGGAGTAACATTTTGAGTCAAAAAGGTACTCCATGGAAGCTGGCAGAAATAGGTGTAGAATAGAATCATAGAATGGTTTAGGATGGAAGGGACCTCAAGGATCATCCAGCTCCAACTCCCTGCCATAGGCAGGGACACCTCCCACTAGAGCAGGTTGCTCAAAGCCTCACCTAGCCTGGCGTTGAACACCTCCAGGGAGGTTGTGGAGCACAGAATCACCCAATGTGATCTTTGATGACTTTCTGTGCTCCACAACCTCTCTGGGCAACCTGTGCCAGTGTCTCACAAAGAATCCTTTCCTAACATCTAGTTTGAATCTCCCCTCTGCCAGTTCAAACCCATTCCTCCTCATCCTGTCATTACCAGACCTTGGCAATAGTTCCTCCCCAGCCTTCCCCTAGCCCCCTTCAGACACTGGAAGGCCATTCCAAGGTCTCCTTGAAACCTCTTCTCCAGGCTGCAGAGCCCCAACTCTTGTAGCTTGTCCTCATAGCAGAGCCGCTGCAGCCCTCTGAGCATCTTGGTGGCCTCCTGTGGACTGGCTCCAACAATTCCATGTCCTTCTTCTGCTGGGGGCTCCAGAATTGCACACAGAAATTCAGATGGGGTCTGAGGAGAGCAGAGCAAAGGGGCAGAATCCCCTCCCTTGCCCTGCTGACCATTTTCTAGTGCTATGGAAGTGGTCTTCAAGATTTTCACAACTTGTTAGCTGTCAGAGGAGTTGGTTACTGAGAGTGCAGAAGTTCTGTCTGTGAAGCCTGTCATTAACTTCAAGGCTCTCCCTGCATAAACCTGGCAGACTCCCAGAAATAGCAGAGGCAATTATTAATGTTAAAGCCTCCATATGCTAAACAACCACTGCTCTGTGTCTTATGTATTCTGTTTAAAGGCAAGCACAGAGACTGCAAACAGTCATTTTTAACTCTTTTCAGTATACAGGACAGCTGTTGTGGTTTTGATTTCCATTAAAAATCAGTCATTTACTGATCTGGCTGCCCTCCAGATTTCTACACAAAACACATGGACTAAGCACAAAATAATGCTGCTTTCTGTGCCTGGCTGCATGCATTGTATTTGTTATCTGCAGTTAAAAATGCTGAGGGGGCTTCAAAGGAACAGACTATCATAGAATCATAGAATCAACCAGCTTGGAAGAGATCTCCAAGATCATCCAGCCCAACCTAGCACCCAGCCCTAGCCAATCAACCAGACCATGGCACTAAGTGCCCCAGCCAGGCTTTGCTTGGACACCTCCAGGGACAGCAACTCCACCACCTCCCTGGGCAGCCCATTCCAATGCCAATCACTCTCTCTGACAACAACTTCCTCCTAACATCCAGCCTAGACCTCCCCTGGCACAACTTGAGACTGTGTCCCCTTGTTCTGTTGCTGGTTGCCTGGCAGAAGAGACCAACCCCACCTGGCTACAGCCTCCCTTCAGGTAGTTGTAGACAGCAATGAGGTCTGCCCTGAGCCTCCTCTTCTGCAGGCTGCACACCCCCAGCTCCCTCAGCCTCTCCTCACAGGGCTGTGCTCCAGGCCCCTCACCAGCTTTGTTGCCCTTCTCTGGACACCTTCCAGCACCTCAACATCTCTCTTGAATTGAGGAGCCCAGAACTGGACACAGCACTCAAGGTGTGGCCTGAGCAGTGCTGAGCACAGGGGCAGAAGAACCTCCCTTGTCCTACTGGCCACACTTCCTAATCCAGGCCAGGATGCCATTGGCTCTTTTCTCATTTCACCAAAGGTTCTTGGCTTATAAACATTAAGAACAAGGCCATGAAACCTTATCAGAATCACAGAATTAACCAGGTTGGAAAAGACCTCTAGGATCATCGAGTCCAACCTATCACCTAACCCTTCTAACTAAATAAACCACAACCTCCCTGGAGGTGTTCAACGCCAGGCTAGGTGAGGCTTTGAGCAACCTGTTCTAGTGGGAGGTGTCCCTGCCTATGGCAGGGAGTTGGAACTGGATGATCCTTGAGGTCCCTTCCATCCTAAGTGCCTTATCCAGCCTCCTCTTAAACACCTCCAGGGATAGTGACTCCACTACCTCCCCGGCAACCCATTCCAATGCCAATCACTCTTGCTTTGAAGAACTTCTTCCCAACATCCAGCCTGAACCTGCCCTGGCACAGCTTGAGGATGTGTCCTCTTGTTCTGTCCTTGGGTGCCTGGCAAAAGGTACCTTTATCTGCCACGATGGGAATCAATCCCATTCACTTCTCTTAAGAAGGGGACCCCGGAGGTGACTGGAAAAGAAACACAGCCCAGGGTGTGCTACACACCTTGAACATAGCTCTGAAGAACACACATCAAGAACATCCTCTACCAATAATGAGCTACTGAAATATCTGCCAGCATGGACCTCAGCCAGTAAGTCAAATAAATTAAAAGCTGCAGTCACTTCTCTGAGAATTCTTCAGCAAAAGTTACTCAGAGTTTTGTTCTCTGGTGAAAAACTGAAGATGATCAGCATGTACTAAAGGTCAGTAGGTTTAGACTATCTGAGACCAGCAAAGGGAGGGAATTAAAATGCTGTGAGGTCACTGCAGAATTCTTTGCCAGCAAACTTTTACGAGCTGGCTCCAAAGCCTGCTAAAGTCAAACAGAGTCTTTTTGTAGATGTCACCAGCTTTGGGTCACATCCTGGCTCATTTCAAGTCTCCAGTGCCCTCCTCTTTGCTTATTTCAAAGGCAGCAATGCAGTATTAGAATCATAGAATCAACCAGGTTGGAAGAGACCTCCAAGTTCATCCAGTCCAACCTAGCACCCAGCCCTAGCCAATCAACCAGACCATGGCACTAAGTGCCCCAGCCAGGCTTTGCTTGGACACCTCCAGGGATGGTGACTCCACCACCTCCCTGGGCAGCCCATTCCAATGCCAATCACTCTCTCTGACAACAACTTCCTCCTAACATCCAGCCTAGACCTGTCCTGGCACAGCTTGAGGCTGTGTCCCCTACTTCTTTTGCTGCTTGCCTGGCAGAAGAGACCAACCCCACCTGGCTACAGCCTCCCTTCAGGTAGTTGTAGACAGCAACAAGGGACTCTCAAATTAATGCTGCATTAGGGCTGGAGAAGTCAGCACACCACAGCATTGCTTCTTCCTGAGACTTTGCACTGAGTGGAGCAAATATAATGATATTCCTTTGAATTCAAAGAGTAATTCCAAGGTCATTGTCTCGGCAACCTTTCAGCATTTGTTTTCCATGCCTGCATGCACAGAGACCTATTTCTGACCAGGACCCTTATAAAATCAGCAGGCAAAAAACGTGAGCAGCCAGATGTTCACAAGGAGGTGGAATCCAAATTGCATCTCTGAGTTCTGATGTGATTACATAACCTGTCCAGGAGAAGAGGAGTCGGTACCCCGCGGCTTACGCAAGCAACCCATATGGAGTTTTGCTCATTAGGCAATGCCTGTTATTATTAGCAAAGGCACATCTGGCTGGCCAGCCCAGCCCCTAGCACAGGCAGGTCCCAGCTGACTGCTAATAGATTGAGAAAGGTTCTCCTGCCCATCTACTCTGCCCTGGTGAGGCCACATCTGGAGTATTGTGTCCAGTTCTGGGCCCTCCAGTTCAAGAGAGACATAGACCTGCTTGAGAGAGTCCAGCGCAGAGCCACGAAGATGATAAAGCAAATGGAACAGCTCTGTTATGAGAAGAGACTGAGGGAGCTGGGGCTGTGCTGCTTGGAGAAGAGGAGACTGAGAGGTGACCTCAGCAATGGTTATAACTATGTAAAGGTGAGAGCCAGGAGGCTGGAGCCAGGCTCTGCTGGGTGATGCCCAGTGACAGGACAAGGGGCAATGGGTGGAAGTTGAGGCATAGGAAGTTTCATTTAAACATGAGGAGGAAATTTTATCCATGTGAGGTTGACAGAACCCTGGAACAGGCTGCCCAGGGGGGTTGTGGAGTCTCCCTCTCTGGAGATATTCAAGACCTGCCTGGATGTGTTGCAGTGTGATCTGCTCTAGGAGATCCTGCTCTGGCAGAGGGGGCTTGGACTGGATGAGTTTTCAAGGTCTCTTCCTGCCCCTGACACTGTGATTCTGTGGAAGTCCTCGAGGGGGTGAGTTACAAGGCTCATCTACCTTCCGTGGCAGACCATGACTCATAGATAACCATTGGGTTCATTCACCCCAGCAGGGCAAGCACCCACCACATGCCCACTCCCCCATCAGCAAGATGAGAGAGTGCAGTTATTGCAGTTGTCCACAGTCTCAGTTTCCCCCTGTTTAAGGACAATGTGATTTATCCCCCTGGCCTTTCTACGCCGGCTGCATATGGTACTAATTTCACACTCATTTTCAGATGATGCAATGAAATTAAATGACATGGCCATAGTCACACAAGGCATGGCAGCATTACTGGGGACTCTGGCAAGAGCTCCTTCCTTCCCCCCCCCTCCCCACTTTGCTCTAAATAAGGCTGTACCATTTCTTCCTTGTGTGTTGCCTTACCGCGCTGCGGCTGTCGGGCTTGCCAAATTGACAATGCCATCTCACGTTACAAAACCTACAGCTCAGTTTAACTTCAGGATCCTTCAGAGGTTAAAATTCCATGGGAAATGGTTGTGGGAGAAATATGGCTTGCATATGTTTGTGCCAGAAAGCAGTTGCTGCAGCTTCTTCTCCACAACAGTTTTTTTTTTCCCTTCTTCTCTTTTCTTCTTCTTTTTTTCCCCCTTCTTCTCTTTTCTTCCTTTTTTTTCCTTCTTCTCTTTTCTTCTTTTTTTTCCCCTTCTTCTCTTTTCTTCTTTTTTTTCCCCTTCTTCTCTTTTCTTCTTTTTTTTTAACCCTTCTTCCCTTTTCTTCTTTTTTTTCCCCTTCTCTTTTCTTCTTCATTTTTTCCCCTTCTTCTCTTTTCTTCTTTTTTTTTAACCCTTCTTCTCTTTTCTTCTTTTTTTTTTCCCCTTCTCTTTTCTTCTTCATTTTTTCCCCTTCTTCTCTTTTCTTCTTTTTTTTCCCCTTCTTCTCTTTTCTTCTT
>WAAF01010207.1:92261-133596 GCA_013400475.1 Tricholaema leucomelas | reverse complement strand
CTCTTCTGCCAGGCAAGCAGCAACAGAAGAAGGGGACACAGTCTCAAGCTGTGCCAGGGGAGGTCTAGGCTGGATGTTAGGAGGGAGTTGTTGTCAGAGAGAGTGATTGGCATTGGAATGGGCTGCCCAGGGAGGTGGTGGAGTTGCTGTCCCTGGATGTGCTAAAGCAAATCCTGGCTGGGGCACTTAGTGCCATGGTCTGGTTGACTGGACAGGGCTGGGTGCTAGGTTGAACTGGATGATCTTGGAGGTCTCTTCCAACCTGTTTGATTCTATGACTCCATCAGCTGTGAAGAACACAGAACAAGGCACACACACTGATATTCACTCCTCTGGTTTCAAAAACAAAAATTCCAGGGAAACCTTTTTTCTTTTTTTTTTTTTTTTAAGCTTCCTCAATCTTCAAAGAACCAGAGAAGGGAACAGCCTGCACTTGAATCCACTTTGCCTCTGCACGTCTGACATTCAAGTGTGCAGCTCACCCGAGAGTTATGACCTTGACACATTCCTTGGCAACTGCCCAAGGTTGTTATCTTCCAGCAGAGAAGGTAAGTGAGCAACTCCTTTCACCACTGGATTACAGGCACTGCTCACAGACATCATGCACATCCTTCTAACCTGTGTTCCACCCCGGGACACTGCTCTCTTGCTGTAGGCATTATGCAAGCACAGAATAAAGGATAGGCCCTGCCTCAAAGCATCCCTCTGAAGAGACAGAGGAGATAAATCAAGTCTTATTATCACTACCTATATATGGAAATCTCTGTTGGTGTCTCTCTGCTAAGTGACAACCCTGAAGGCAATTAGGTCTGACTTTACAAGGAGTCCATGGCAATTATGCTTCCAGTTCAGCCACCTAAGCCATCTCAAGTGTTTGAAAGCATCCCTTGGAGAAGCCCAAGGCCTGACAAGAAGTAAGAGAGTCAGAAAACAACCCTGTTCCCAGCACCCTGACACACTCACAGGCTCATAGATCATCCCTCCCCCATAACAGTACAGCTGCTTTACTAGGAGGGCTACCCACATCCTCCCACCTTCAGTGGCCACTGCAAAAGAACCTTATTTGATATCAACAGAACAAGCCAAGAAAGTACAACAGTGCAAAACAAAAAAATTTCCTTAGGGAACAGGCAGATTTAGGAGCAAATAGTGGGAATCAATGAAATGGTTCCAGGAAATCCCACCCTGCTGATTGGAGGAGTCATAGAGAAGCTCCCGAGACCCCCACCACATACCTTGGTAAGCCAACAGAAGACTCCCCTATGTTTCAGGGGTTTCATGACACAAGGACTCACCCAAAGGCCCAATGTTCCAAACCTTCCTATGTAGAACATTCTTAAGCTTTTGAGTTTCTTGTGAGGTGTAAGATAGGTGCATGAATTGCTCTCCAAGGAAGTGAGACCTCAACTATCATCTCTCTCCTGTAGTGGCTTTTATTACAGAAGCACAGAATCTCTTAGATTGGCAAAGCCCTTCAAGCTCATTGAGTCCAATCATTAGTTTCACACTGACAAGTCCTTGAGCAAACCAAATCCCTCAGCACAACATCTCATCACTATGAATTGCTGTGGTTGGAAAGGACCACCATGATCATCCAGTCCAACCTTCATCCCAGCATCCTTCATCACCAGACCACAGCCTCAAGCACCACATCCGCTCTCCTTTTAAACACCTCCAGGGATGGTGACTCCACCACCTCCCTGGGCAGCTTGTTCCAGTGCCTGACCACCTGCTCAGGAAAGAACTTCCTCCCAACATCCAACCTAAACCTCTGCTGACACAACTTAAGGCCATTTCCTCTTGTCCTATCATTAGTAACTGGGGAGAAGAGACCAGCTCCAGCCTCACTACAACCTCCTTTTAGGTAGTTGATCCAACATTCAACCTAAACCTCCTCTGATGCAACCTGAGGCCATTTCCTCTTGTCCTATCATTAGTAATTGGGGAGAAAAGACCAGCTCCAGCCTCACTACAACCTCTTTTTAGGTAGTTGATCCAACAACCAACCTAAACCTCCCCTGATGCAACCTGAGGCCATTTCCTCTTGTCCTATCATTAGTAATTGGGGAGAAAAGACCAGCTCCAGCCTCATTACAACCTCCTTTTAGGTAGTTGATCTCAAGATGCTCAGGATGCTCTCAGGTATCCTTTCTTAATCAGATGAGGAAACAGAACTGAAGAAACCTTCCAGCATCACATAGTAAGGGAGCATCCAAGTTGGGGAGCATCCTGGTGTCTCCTGGGGGCAGAGTGATTTGCAGCCTGTTAGGTTACACAGCTTAGCTGCAAGACTCTCCCATGAGGGCTTTTCATTAGTATTTTAATTCCTATTTCAGGCTGTGGCATGCTTAAAATATCTCTGTGGTTCACTCTCTTACTTCCTAAGTTGTTTGGTTGGGTTTTTTTTTTCTTTTGGTGTTCCTTTTTTAATTATCTGATTGAAAATTTATCCAGCCAAGAGGAAAGAAGCTCAAGTCAAGAAGTCAAAACATCCATACAAATCCAAATTAGACAGCAACCTAAAAAAAAATAGAGAAAAGAAATCCCAGGAGAGCTTCTTCAGCATGCAATTAAACCGTTGGTGTGTGCATGCATTCCTGCCTTTGTATGCACTCAGATGGGTCTGTACATGACTGCATACTGCTGCGTGCAAAGCCTTCCTGTGTGCATCTGTAGCTACATCTTGTTATATCATCAGGACATGTTTTCTCCAGGCTCAAATCACAAAGCTCCATCAGTCTCAGGCAGTCTGCAAAATGATTTTCTATGTCACTTAGCAAGCCATGTGTTATATACTTTAAAAAGCTTCGTACACTAGTAGCTGTATTAAGAAGAGAGTGTCCAGTAGATCAAGGGAGGTTCTCCTTCCCCTCTACTCTGCCCTGCTGAGACCTCATCTTGAGTACTGCCTTCAGTTTTAGGCTCCCCAGTTTCAGAGGGACAGGGATCTGCTGGAGAAGGTCCAGTGGAGGGCTACGAGGATGATGAGGGGACTGGAGCACTGCCTGAGGAGGAGAGGCTGAGGGACCACCCAGAGAAGGGCAACGAGGCTGGTGAGAGGCCTCGAGCACAGCCCTACAAGGAGAGGCTGAGGGAGCTGGGATTGTTTAGCCTGGAGAAGAGGAGGCTCAGGGCAGACCTTATTGCTGTCTACAGCTACCTGACGGGTGGTTGTAGCCAGGAGGAGGTTGCTCTCTTCTCTCAGGCAGCCAGCACCAGAACAAGAGGACACAGCCTCAAGCTATGCCAGGGGAAATTTAGGCTTGAGGTGAGGAGAAAGTTCTTCACTGAGAGAGTCATTGGCTACTGGAATGGGCTGCCCAGGGAGGTGGTGGAGTCGCCGTCCCTGGAGCTGTTCAAGGCAGGATTGGACGTGGCACTTGGTGCCATGGTCTAGCCTTGAGCTCTGTGGTAACGGCTTGGACTTGATGATCTATGAGGTCTCCTCCAGCCTTGGTAATACTGTGATACCTGGGGCTGTTTAGGCTGGAGAAGAGAAGACTGAAAGGGGATTTAATCAATGTTTATAACTATCTGAAGGCTGGGGGTCAAGATAGGGAGGGACAGGCTCTGCTCACTTGCTCCCTGAGACAGGACGAGGAGCTATTGCTTGTTGCAGCACAGGAGGTTCCAGTTCAATAGCAGGGGGAACTTCTTTACTGTAAGGGTCCCAGAGCACTGGCACAGGCTCCCCAGAGAGCTTGGGGAGTCTTCTTCCCTGGAGACTTTGAAGGTCTGTCTGGATGCATTCCTCTGATCTGTGCTAGATTGTACAGTCCTGCTCTGGCAGGGGGGTTTGGACTCGATCTCCTTGGATCCCTTCCAACCCCTAACACCCTGTGATGCTGTGAATACAGCTCATTTGATCACAGTTCACTTGAAGGGAGTCAGTTGTTACAGGGAGATGAAATCAGGACGGATCAAGCAATGCATGCTTTTACACCAGGCACACCAAGCCAATTGTTCTGACTCGGTTTAAACGGTGACTTTTTAGGTAGGAACACCACAACCCTAACAGTTAATTTTTACCCTGACATCCTACCACTTCCAAAAGGTAATTTTTTTTCAGCCCTTCTGTAATGTAGCTATATGCAAGATGAATGCTTCCCTTGAATGACTGGAGCACATGGGATCCCTCCACAGGCCAATCACATTGCTCTGGCAACAACAATGACAGGTTTTGTTGCTGCATTGCCAGGCAGCTCTTTGTTCCAGCCCGTGGAAGAATTAAGCATTGTGGACCAGATCCTCAGCTGATATAATTAGGTAGCACTTCAATGAAACCCAGGCCCTGCTGATACCAGCTGAGGAGCTGACCCTTGATCTGTGGCAGCACAGCTGAGGAGTAACAAACAGGCAGGGGAAAGCCTTCCGTTTCATTGCCTTAGTCAAACAATGACTCCTCTGCTTTCAACAGGTTTATCAAGCAATCCCTGGGGTTTTGGATAATCCAGAAGAGTGCATCCCAAAATTAAGAATGGGAACATTGAAAGCCTAAGACTGAAGCTGGAAGTTTCAGCTTTCTGAAATCAGTGGTGGCTGGGGATGAATTCATAGACTGAGCCACTTTTGCCCAGCTCTGCTGATGTGACAGTAGCAGACAGCTCTGCGGTAACAGGGGAGGCCAACCACATGTCATAGAATCACAGAATGCTTCAGGTTGGAAGGGACATCAAGAATCATCCAGTTCCAACCCCCAGCTATGGGCAGGGACACCAACCACTAGAACAGACTGCACAAGGCCTCATCCAACCTGGCCTTGAACACTGCCAGGGAGGGAGCAGCCACAACCTCCCTGGGCAGCCTGTGCCAGTGTCTCACCACCCTCACTGTAGAGAACTCTTTCCTAACATCTACTTCAAATCTCCCCTCTGCCACTTTAAACCCATTCCTCCTCATCCTGTCATTACAAGACCTTGTCAATAGTCCCTCCCCAGCCTTTCTGTAGGTCCCCTTCAGATGCTGGAAGGCCACTCTAAGGTCTCCTCGAAGCCTTCTCTTCTCCAGGCTGCAGAGCCCCAGCTCTCTCAGCCTGTCCTCATAGCAGAGCTGCTGCAGCCCTCTGAGCATCTTTGTGTCCTCCTTTGGACTCACTCTAACAGTTCCATGTGCTTCTTGTGTTGGGGGCTCCAGAACTGCACACAGTTTTCTTGGCTAATTTAAACTCAAAAGCCTACCCATGTTGAGGTTCCTTGGTAAGGTAAGTGGAGGTAACAATAGAGTAGGCAAGAGCTGGCCATAAAAGCAGAGCTTAGAAAAAAATCATCACAAGAGAAGAAAGAGAGAAGAGGACAGGGGAAGTGAGGAAAAATCTGTGAAAAGCTCCAACAGTTCCATGTCCTTCTTGTGTTGGGATCTCCAGAGCTGCACACAGGACTCCAGGTGGGGTCTGAGGAGAGCAGAGCCAAGGGGCAGAATCCCCTCCCTTGCCCTGCTGCCCACACTGCTCTTGCTGCAGCCCAGCACAGGGTTGCTGTCTGGGCTGCATGTGCACACTGCTGGCTCATGTTGAGCTTTTCATCACCCCAGACCCCCAGGTCCTTCTCCTCAGGGCTGCTCTCAGCCATTCCCCACCCACACCCTCCTCTCATTACTACCTCAAGCCTGCAGCTCACTGCCCCTCCAGTCAACCTTAACGAAACCATTACGGGAAGGAGAGGCTGACCACACTGCCTGCTCCATCTGGGGGAGGACACTTACTTAAGTAGTTTCAAAACTACCACACATCTAACAAAATTCTAAGCTTGGAGGCAACTGAGACAACATTAGACTGCTTTATTAAAAAAAAGAAAACCAGAAAAAGTATGACCACATCACTTCAAAAGAGTATCACTCATCCTTCACACACCAAACAAGAAGCAGAGGATGAAATCAGGCCTAAGGAGTTTCCTTCTGTTGAGTATCAAGCAGAATCCTTATCAATAAAGGTGATTTTCATAGAATCACTCAGGGTTGGAAGGGACCACAAGGATCAGACAGTTCCAACCCCCCTGCCATGCCCAGGGACACCCTACCCTAGAGCAGGCTGCACACAGCCTCAGCCAGCCTGGCCTTAAACACCTCCAGCCATGGGGCCTCAACCACCTCCCTGGGCAACTCATTCCANCTGGACACACTCCATCATCTCCACATCCCTCTTGTCCCAGGGGCTCCAGAGCTGGATGCAGTACTCCAGGTGGGATCTCAGCAGAGTGGAGTAGAAGGGGAGAATCACCTCCCTGGCCCTGCTGGCCACACTTCTCCTGCTGCAGCCCAGGCTCTGCTTGGCTTTCTGTGCTGCAAGTGCACACTGCTGGCTCCTGTTGAGCTTCTCATCCAGCAGCACCCGATTTTTATTTTGAGAGAGAGGAGATTTAGATTGGACATTAGGAACAAGTTCTGCACTATGAAGGTGATGGAAGACTGGAACAGGTTCCTCAGGGAGGTAGTTGAAGCCTCACCCCTGGAGATCCTGAAGGTGAGGTCTAACAAGGCCCTCAGCAACCTGATCCAGTTTACAAGAGGCTGTGCAGGGCTCAGCAGAACTATATTTTTGCATTCACAAAGGAATCATAGAATCAAGGAGTTTGGAAGAGACCTCCAAGCTCATCCAGGCCAACCTAGCACCCAACCCTGGCCAATCAACCAGACCATGGCACTAAATGCTTCATCCAAGCTTTGCTTGAATACCTCCAGGGTCAGTGACTCCACCACCTCCCTGGGCAGCCCATTCCAATGCCAATCACTCTCTCTGACAACAACTTCCTCCTAACATCCAGCCTATACTTCCCCCAGCACAACTTGAGACTGTGTCCCCTTGTTCTGTTGCTGCTTGCCTGGCAGAAGAGCCCAACCCCACCTGGCTACAGCCTCCCTTCAAGTAGTTCTAAACAGCAATGATGTCCCCCCTGAGCCTCCTCTTCTCCAGAGGAGGATGTCCATGCTGACTGCAGGGGGGTTGGTCTAGATGACCTCTGAAAGTCCCTTCCAAACCATTCTGTGATTCAGCATTATACTACCAAGGGCACAGAAAGATTTGCTGTGATTGTCCTCTCTTCATTCTGGCTGTGTTCAGACCTCTGCAGAGATTGTCACAGTGTGGGATGCTAACATGCAGCACCCATTAGGCTGGCAGTGTGATTTCTGTTTACAAGGCGAGTAAATTGGGTCAGTTTGTGGATCTTCAGAGGGAGGAAAGAGGAGAGCAGAAAGAGCACCGCAGGCAGCAGCATCGCAGCGGCCAGGCGAGGCATGTGATGCCCTCAGGACTTCCAGCATCACAGATGTTTTCAGGAAGGAAAATCCATTTTTTTTTTTCCATTAGAAGGAACAATAAAAATATTAGGTTGATTGAAAATGTGCAGCCGAGCCTGACCTACAGTTTGCCCTGCTGCATTCAGCCTTTGCATCAGAGAGCTGTAACCTTCTAAGGGAAAATAATAGCTGGGTATGTTTACTCACCCCAAACCCATGCTTCATTTATTTACCCAAATACATTACCATGTACAGCCACCATTGTTTCTGCTCAGTGAGGCAACTGGAGAAAGAAATGGGGGAGATAAACTTCTACGTCGATGTCACCAGCAGATAAGTCAGCAACTCGTGCACAAACACAATGGAGAAATTCCAGGGTATATGTCAATGACCACCCCTGAATTCTTGATTGTGCTATTAAACAAGTGAAAGGCAGAAGGGGCAAACAAAAGGCTGAGAGTTAATTTGTGATATGGAGGCAAGGCCCAAAGGGCTCTTAACATCTTTATTGATGATCTGGACAAGGGGATTGACTCCAGCATCAGTAAGTTTGCAGATGACACCAAGCTAGGAGCAGGTGTGGAGCTGTTGGAGGGTAGGAGAGCCCTGCAGAGGGACCTTGGCAGGCTGGATGGGTGGGCAGAGGCCAACGGGATGAGATTGAACAAGGCCAAGTATACTTTGGCCACGGCAACCCCAAGCAGCACTACAGGCTGGGGACAGAGTGGCTGAGAGCAGCCAGGAAGAAAGGGACCTGGGGGCACTGGTGGATAGTAGGCTGAAGATGAGCCAGCAGTGTGCCCAGGTGGGCAGGAGAGCCAATGGCATCCTGGCCTGGGTCAGGAGCAGTGTGGCCAGCAGGACAAGGGAGGTTCTTCTGCCTCTGTACTCAGCACTGAGGTTGGAAGGAACCTCAAAGATCATCCAGTTCCAACCCCCCAACATAGGCAGAGACACCTCCCACTAGAACAGGTCACTCAAGGCCTCATCCAACTAGGGCTTGAACAGCTCCAGGGAGGTTGTGGAGCACAGAATCACCCAATGTGATCAAAAGTCACACAGACAGGGAAGGCAGGGCTGAAATCCAGCTGGCTGGACACGAATTCCCATTTCTTCCCCTACATCAGGAAAAGGGAGTGGGTTACACACACCCCAGATCCCAGCATAAGCGTAAAAGCTTTTCTGCACTAAGCTCATTCTTGCTCAGTGTCAGTAACAAGGGTGTCCTGGGAATCTGCTCAGCTTTGGTAGCCCTTAGACATGGTCCCTGAGCCTGCCTGCCCTACCTAATCCTTATCTGTTATCTCCTTCATCTCCTGCTGCTGATCAATTTCCAGGCTGTCCTGACCTGCAGACCAGCTCCTGACATATCTTAGTGGCTTCCTGACCACAAGCCACCTGAGTCTTCCCATTCCAGCAGATATTCACATTCCCATCTCCAGCCTCACCCAAACACTCCTCTCCCTGCTAGCCCCATGGGGCCACCAACAGAAATGCAATCTTGAGACTGTCACTTTGTGTTCCCAAACAGATGATTAGGGAGTTGGGATGGGCCCTTGACATACACCCAAGGCCCAGAGGCTCCAAAACCAGAGCAAGACGATGTTCCTGCCCATATCCATGAGATAAAAAACCAATGTGAAGCTGGTACCTTCCTTGTGTTGAGATGGGCTAGAGATGGAGCCCACACAGGAGAGGGGAAAGCTAACTGTGTCTTCACATCATTCTCCTGCTTTATCAGGGGAAAAGGATTTGGGGGTCCTAGCTGATGGGAGGTTGACCATAAGCCAGCAATATGTTTTTGTGGCCAGGAGGGGCAATGCCATTATGGGGTGTATTAGAAGGGCTGTGGTTAGTAGGTCAAGAGAGGTTCTCCTGCCCATCCACTCTGCCCTGCTGAGGCCATATCTGGAGTATTGTGTCCAGTTCTGGAACCCCCCAGTTCAAGAGAGACATAGGACTGCTGGAGGGAGTCCAGCGCAGAGTCACGAAGATGATGAAGGGAACAGAACATCTCTGTTATGAGGAGAGCCTGAGGGAGCTGGGGCTGTGCTGTGCTGCTTGGAGAAGAGGAGACTGAAAGGTGACCTCAGCACTGGTTATAAATATGTAAAGGTGAGTGGCAGGAGGCTGGAGCCAGGCTCTGCTGGGTGATGCCCAATGCCAGGACAAGGGGCACTGGGTGGAAGCTGAGGCAGAGGAAGTGTCATTTAAACATGAGGAGGAATTCTTTCCCTGTGAGGGTGACAGAGCACTGGAACAGGCTGCCCAGGGGGGTTGTGGAGTCTTTCTCTATGGAGATATTCTGGACCCACCTGCATGCGTTCCTGTGTGACCTGGTACAGGAGATCCTGCTCTGGCAGGGTGGTTGGACTGTATGAGCTTTCAAGGTCTCTTCCAGCCCCTGACATTCTATGTCTCAACTTCCACCCATTGCCCCTTGTCCTGTCATCTGGCATCACCCAGCAAAGCCTGGCTCCATCCTCCTGCCACTCACCTTTACATCTTTATAACCATTGCTGAGGTCACTTCACCTTTCTCATTCCTACTGCAGCCCCGCTCAGTGACTATTGATCGGTCTACAGGACTCTTGATAGCCTCTGAAGACCCAGATACTGTCAGACTGAATGCTGAAAGGATTTGTAGTCTAAAACATGAGTTGTAGTCCCAAAGAGACCATTAACCTGTGGTTAGCATACTGAGGTAGGTTTTGTGTTCCTGCCCTGGGAGTAAGGGAGCAAGCAGGAGACATGTAGGTGAAGTTGCCTCTGAATGCAGCCTCAGAGAAGATAATGCTGCTAATCCTTTGTTTCAGGTGAACAGGGGGCAAATGTTGGGGATAGATATTTCCCATCTGCAGTAGCAAGAGAAAGCTGTGGATCAAAGTGAGCCCCGGGCCCTGCAAAAAATGCGGTGGACCCCCTGCTCGAAGGACAAAATCAGCAGCCCAGAGCATCGCTGCCTCATCACCAGGAGACCACTGGAGCAGCTTCTCCCATCCTCCAGGCTCTCCTCAACCTCAGACAACCATCAACGACACTCGCTGGGCTCCGAAGGCTGCGCTGACCTCGGGACCACCAACCAGCTCCATAAGGCATTAGGCCACCCAGGCAGGGAGCCGACTGCGCAGCTAAGAGCAGCCGAAGAGCAGCAAGATTACGCCGCAGCACGCTGCCGGATTATCACAGCCCGCAGGATCGCGGATTAAGACAAAGCTGTTCCTCTGGGGGAAGCGGAGCACACAGCTTGCCGTGATGACCTTGCCCTGGAGAGGGGCTGGCTGTGAGGGGGAAAGGGTGGCAGGCAGCTCTCAGCCCAGGCAATGACCGAGCAGAATCGTTGCTGCCAGCCTGGGCTGTAACACCGACCGCGCTCCTACTTTGCTGCGCTGTTAGCGCAGATTCCTCTCTCTCTCTCTCTCTCTCTCTCTCTCTCTCTCTCTCTGCTACCACTTTAATTGTTTTTTTTTTTTTTTCTTCTTTTTGTTATTTATTTTTTTTCCTTTTGAAACCTTTGTGGAACAGACGCCCTCTCCTTGCCCCAGTTGGAGCTGCAGTAGAATGAAAAGAGGGGTGGGAAGGAGGGAGGAGGGGAGGAAAAAAGAAAGCAGCTTTCGGTTGAGGTTTTCCTGTTACTATCACTGTAGCGTTTATTTAGCCAATCTCCTAACTATGACGTGAGGAAGGCAGGAATCATGGCTCGCTCATAATATTTAACACACCCACTGAAAGCTGGAGCTGCAGAGCTACTAGTCCAACCAGTCTCCAGAATTCAGTGTAGCTGAAAGAGGTTTTCACTCTGCACCTGCCAAAGATCTCTCTCCCCCCTCTTCCCTCCTCTCCCCCTTTCTCTTTTCCTTTCTCTCTCTCTCTCTAAAAGGCAGATCTGTAAGACCCAGCAGAGATCAAAGCCGGGACCTC
The DNA here is from genome assembly GCA_013400475.1 of Tricholaema leucomelas. Classification (NCBI taxonomy): domain Eukaryota; kingdom Metazoa; phylum Chordata; class Aves; order Piciformes; family Lybiidae; genus Tricholaema lacrymosa; species Tricholaema leucomelas. The sequence goes on along the minus strand of WAAF01010207.1, from coordinate 122,443 downwards.
TTTGCTAAAAACAACCTCTACTGATTTATATTAGTTTCTTTCCTCTAATCCTTCCTCCCCTCCCTTCCTTTTTTTTTTTTTTTTTTGCCTTTTNTTTTTTTTTTGCCTTTCTCTTTCTCTTTCTTCTTCTTCTGTGCCATATTTAACCTTTATGTTGCAGTTGTGCCACCAGACAATTTTGCGGCCAAAAAAAACCAACCCAAGCCAAAGCAAAAGCCCAGCTTGGATACAGCAGCCACCCAGACTCGAGCTCAGTTGAACATATTAATCTCTCCCAAGAACTGGACGCGATGGATGAAGAAACTGGAACTGCTCTAAGAAAATGATTTTCCAGCCAATGTTCTTAAACAGTCTCAGAGAAGAGAGGGAGCGAGAGCGAGCGGGAGAACGCTTCTGCTGCATCACTGGGCAGATTCAAAGGAAGGGAGTCAGCGTTTCCAGCACAGCCAAATATTATGGATGATCTTTTTTCTTCTGCTGCCTTTACGTCCAGGTTTTCGTAATATTATTCTTCTCCCCGCTCCCCCACCCCCTCCTTTCCTCCTCCGCGACTCTTTTCCTTTATTTTCTTTGCTTTTTAACTGTAATTATTATTATTTTATTGAATCACAGCTAGTGTCTGATGCCGGTTTCTTTTCAAGAGCCCAGCTTTCCCGTTTTGTTGTGATCTCCGTAATAAAAAGAGAGAGGAATCGTGAACAGATGGCTTTCTACAAAGCAATGCCGCTGGCATTGTTTTCCGATTGATTTTAAAGGCTCGGTCCGGTGTTCCTTTTTTTTTATTATTATTATTTTTGTCCTTTTATTTTTTATCCTTTTTTTTTTATCCCTTCCTCCTCCTAAGTTCTTGATGCTACTGAGAAATGAGGACCTATTGTTTTTAGCCTGTTTATTTCTCGGCGCCTATGGAGATAACTTTATTGACTTGATCGCTCGCATCCCGATCCGAAAGGAGAAAGCCAAAATCCCGGGGGGGGAGCTGGAAGACCCACGCCCGCCCGGGCTTTTTCCACGAAAGCGCTCCCGGCCGACCCTGCCGCCTCCCCTCCCTCCCCCTCCCCCGGTAATTTATTAGCCGCCCCGGCCATGAAAATGCTCCTGGTCCGCAAGTTCCGGGTGCTGATCCTCATGGTCTTCCTCGTCGCCTGCACCATGCACATTATGATCGACCTGCTGCCGCGGCTGGAGCGGCGGGGGACCGAGGGCCGCCCCGGCTGCTCCTGCCCGCCGCCCGCCGCCGCGCCGCCCCGCGCCGCCCCGCGCTGGCCCAGCAAGCACACGCTGCGGATCCTGCAGGACTTCAGCGCCGAGCCGGGCTCCAACCTCTCCTCGCAATCGCGGGAAGCGGCGGAGCGAGCGGCGGGCGGCGGCGGAGCCGGTGCGGACGGCGGGGGGGCGGAGGGGGCGCGGACGCGGCGGCTGATCCCCCCCGGGGCACCGCGCCCGCCGCCCCCCGCCGCCGCCGCCGCTGCCCCGCTGGCCGCCCTCTTCCAGCACCCGCTCTACCGCGTCGCCCTGCCCCCGCTGGCCGACGGCGACCTCCTCTTCAATGTCAACAGCGACATCAGGTTCAACCCGCGGGCGGCCGAGCAGACCGAGTGGTGAGTATCGAGGGCGGGGGCGAGGCGAGGGGGAAACTGCCCCGGGTTGGCTCAGCTCAGGGCGGCCGGGCTCGGTACCAAGCCTGAGATCTGGCCCGAGCAGGGGTGCCTCGGTAGTGGGAGCGGGGGGAAGGCCTGGAGGGATGCTGGGCGGTCGGTGTGGAAACGTGGCACGGCACTTCCCTGGGTGGCTGCTTTCTGTTTTATAACGTTGTTTTTTAGCCGAGCGTAGGGAGAATTGATGTCATGGCCGGTCTGGAGTAGGCAGAGGGGTTAAACTGAGTGATTCGGTGTCACTAGGAGAAAGAGAGGTGGCACACAGGCGTGACCGGTAGTGTTCCTTCCAATAAATGCCATGAAATACAGAATAAACACAGAGCAGGACCAAAGGTCCGTGTGCCCCAATATCCTACCCCCAGCTTGCAGCCAGAGGCAGATGCTGCCAAGAAAGCAGTGCAAGAGACAGGGTGAGAGCACGGTGAGCCTCTTTCTCCAGCACTTCCCAAGCCTCCCCCCTCTGAGCTGTAGGGGATGAGCAATGAGACCAGGCAGTGATACATTAACTTTTCTGAAAAGCAAGGTCTAGTATCACAAAGGCAACCATCCCAGCAGGTATTCCTGCCTTCAGGATGGGATCTGTGCTACATTTTTCATCCTCAATTAATTCCTTGGGTCCTAGCACCGGTACTGCTCTCCAGCCTTCAAAGCAGTTAGTTGCCTCTGCGAGTTGTATGCCCTGTTGGCTCGGAAGAAATGCTGAGAAATTTGAATGACTGAGAAATCAAAAGCCTTGTCTGATACAACAGCACCCTCTTCCAAACACCCTGCCACTGTAGTGTTTAAACAGCTGCATTGTACCGTGCAAAAGCTCTGTCAAGCCACAGAGCAGCCAGCATGATCTAAACCTTTAGAAAAGAGAGGACAAATATTTCTGATTCCCTCCCTCCCACCATATGAATTGTCCAGGGTTCTTCCATCTAATAACCAAAGCTGACTGTGAAGTGGGGGAAAAAAACCCAACCAAACTCTGGAAAAGTTCTGGGAAAGGAAAAAGAAAGAGAGGGAAAAAAAAATTGCTCACAAACATCTGGAGATGACTAAAACCACAGAGGGCTTTGGATGGAAGATATGTGATAGTGTGCTCGGTAGGTGAAAAGTGGAATTGTCACTGGTGTCCACAATGCAGCTGCTTGCTTGTTGTACATCATCTCCTCAGTGGCTGCAGCCAAAGTTCACACAACTAATGGGAAAATTCAGGGTTAAAACTAATTTTAACACTTCCTTTTCTGTAAGAGCATCCCACTGCTGGGGAAGGGGCAAAACCATCCAGAGTTATTCTTCAGCGACCAGCTCAAATTGCTCCAGTTTCTTCTTCGGACTCTCTATTTTGAAAGGAGAGAAGTGAGAGTGGGAGCTTTTTGTACTACAGGTCAAGTTACTGCTGCACTCCTGGTTTCCAGGCCCAGTTCTCTGTTAAACAAGGGTGCAGGATGCTGCTGTTGTTTGGGTCACGCTTGTAAAAGCTGTGTGCAACATAATACAGCCTGGGCGCGATATAAAATTCACAGCTCTGTGCTTCTGCTATATAAGGGCCTCTGTTAATGCTCGGTGATGTCACACCGAGTTTTGCTTCTGACTTTCATGAGCTTTAAATCAGGCATGATTTTAAGTAGAGGTGAAAATCCATCTCCACCTCCCTCTTGGCCCCAGGTGGGATCAAGCTCATGGCACGCAGCCAGTACAGGGACGACTCAGGGGACTTCTCCCACCTCAGTAGCGCTTCGCCTTCCCGACTTGTCACATTTTGATGCCCCTGTGTCTTGATGCCTGTTACAAACTGTAACATTATTTCTTTCTCCTCATTTTTGGGTTTTTTTGTTGTGTTCTATTTTGGTTTTTTTTTCTCTTTTTGGTGGTAGGCAAAACGAAGACCATGAAGATTTTTTACCAACTGGAGAAACCTCCATAGACTCCTACCCAAACTGGTTAAAATTCCACATTGGCATTAATCGGTACGAGTTGTATTCCAGACATAATCCTGCAATTGAGGCTTTACTGCAAGACCTGGTCTCCCAAAAGATAACCAGTGTTGGTATGTTTGGACATCTATCATTTTTTAATCATTATTTGCTCATTGTTCAGGAATCTCACTGCTGTTTCGATGTGAATATTTTGCATGGCTTCTCTCTGGTGTGCCTACAACATTGCTCCTCAACATCTGCACTGACTTGCCCTGTGAAGAGATATTGCCAGCTCTGTATTACCTGAGTAATTGCAAAGTCTGCCAGCAAGGCAAATCCCCTTCGTTTCAGAGACCCCCTAGTCATCATCAGGCTGAGAGTGCTCTATTCAGTTGTTTAAAATCATAGAAACATAGAGTGTCAGGGGCTGGAAGGGACCTCGAAAGATCATCTGGTCCAGCCCTCCAAGGACCATTTTAAAGAGGGTGGCGAAACGCAGACAGCATCTTGCAGGAGCTAGGTTTGTATGATTAGCTGATTGTCATTGAAGAGGCTGTGTCTGGCAGAGCTGCTTTCCCCGAGGAAGGCGAGGCAGCTGACCTGCAGCCCTGCAGCCATGGCTGCAGGAGCATCCGGCACCGCGGGGCTCTGCGGCTGGAAGAGCTGCAGCTTCCCCGGGCATCATGCAGGGAGCTCCAGGCAAGCCAGCCTGCCGCTGAAGAGGGTTCATCTCTATTTATCCTGCTTGTAAATCCACAAACGGGGATGTGCCTCTGTCAGCCTTTGGTTCTGGTTAAACAAGGTGACACAGTTTGGGGCTTTCAGCCAGGGCTCTTTAATAACAGCGTGCATCTCCTTGAATTCAGCTGCATAGCTGCACGGGGTGGGGGGGAAAGCCCAACTCCAAATGAAAGCCCTTGGTTACTAAACAAATGTACATCCCCATGGTTTCCAGGGGTAGAGAGCTGAAGCAGAGCCAGCAGTTTCCATTGGCCACGCAGAAAATGAAGGTATTTGCGCTGACCACAAAGTTGCTAAGTCCATTTCAGGGGGATGAAATAGCAGGAGCTCTGTAAAAGTGCTGATGGTGTGTTGGCACTCTGGGATGAGGTCAGCAGGTCTTTAACCCTGCAAGGCAAAAATTCCCCTGGCCTCAGCAGGAAATGGCCTGGGCAAGAATAGCATGAGCAGCCCTAAGGTTTGTGTTTCCCGTCCTGTGAATCACAGTGGCTGCTGAGCAGAAATAAAGGAGATCCTTGGTCATCAAGAGTGGACTGACTTTGCTGATTTGGATAGAGTAGGTGTAAAATGCAGGATGCCACAGGAGAGCTTCACCTCCATGAATGGAGCTGTTCAGTGGCTGTACTCAGCACACAGCTCTGCTCTGAGCTATGACAGGGCTGGGTTTTGAAGAAGGCAGTCTGTGGTACCCGGGTGTCATCCAGGGATGCAGTCAACACTTATGAGAGATGACAAACACAGGCTTGTTTTTTAATCTGTGATGAGTTTTCTGCTCTGGATTGGAGTGATTCTGTCAGGAGAGCAGGGATTTTTGTTATAATCTCACTGCTCCTAGCCTGCAACGTGCAGAGTGCCAGTAATGAACATCACTGACATGCTTTTTGTGGGACAGTGGAATTGAAGGAGAAGTAATATGGGTGTGAGTTGCAGCACAGGAAAAGTTCCACCTCAACACAGGGGGAACTTCTTTACTGTAAGGGTCACAGAGCACTGGCACAGGCTGCCCAGAGAGGTCGTGGAGTCTCTTTCTCTGTAGACTTTCAAGGCCCATCTGGATGCCTTCTTCTGTGATCTGCCTTAGATAGTATTGGTCTGCTCTGGCAGGGGGGTTGGACTTGATGATCTCCTTGGGTCCCTTCCAACCCCTAACATCCTTTGATCCTGTGATCCTGTGACAACTGTGCCATGTGCTTTACCTTCTCTAGCTCACACGTGACACTGCAGGTAGCAGCGGATTCTGCCTGTGCTCCTCTGGTCTGTGCTGGAGGGTAAGGAGGACACTGCATGGTGATGGCCTGAGTGATTTTCTCCTTGACATAGCCTTCACCTTTCCAGACCTCCCCTCTCAATACTAAGTGATTTCTGGAATCCCCACGTGCAGGTGGGGATTCCAACAGCACTTTATAACGTGTGTTATCATTGCATTTTGAGCACATCCATTGAAGATTAGATGCAGGCTGTGATCTTTCTTGTTCCTCAAAGAGAGTAGAGGTGCCCTAGGCAGTGCCCAGGCTGTCTCTGGTTTTGTGCAGAGGTGATACTTAACCAAACCATTTCCTGGTTCAGCTTTTGAGGTTTACACAACAGCCATTGGCTGCAGCAGTGTTCTGTACTGCGTGGCTGCTAAGGGCATCGATCTCTGTTTGCTTCTTCACTTTAGAGCTCAGCTGTGTCTATGCAGAATCAGAGCAGTGTTTGCAGCAGACTCAGCAACATTTAAGCCGTGAAGTTTGTCACTTCTGCAGAGTAGTGGGGATGGTTGAAGTTGATGTAGAGGTGTAGAAACTGGTGGGAGAAAAAAGGAGGCAGGAATGAGAAATAATAGTTTGGTTCTCACTCTTCACTTGCTCTTCTGGACTTGATCTTCACTTTGTTTCTGGGCATGTTGCTTAACCTCTCTATGCTTTAATTAACCTAGCAGTAAAGTGGTTATCATAAAAAAAAAAGCAGGAGTGAAATCCTGACCCCTGTGATGCAAGTGGAAGTTTTGCCATTTGCTAACCTGGGGCTATGGTTTCCCCTAATGTGTCATATGGATGTGTCATGAGGTTGCCATTAATTATGATTTTGATAGAGCTTTCACATCAGTGGGGGGGAAGGAGCCACAGGAGCACAGAAGAAGATTTATGACTGTTATTAGCAATTTCCTAGGGGATTGTCTCACTGTTAATGTTTGAACAAGGCTCTTCAGAACGTGGTAGGGCCTCTTATGCCCCTAACAGAAACACAGAGCCATGGTTTCTGTCAAAGTGCCAATGTAGTTTCCATAAACTACAACGTGAAGCACCTTTAGCTTAGGCATTGGTCACTGTGGGAGCTGACAGGAAATGATTCTGACACATAAATCCCACTCTAAACTCAAATCTGTAGAAGCAGAAGGAGACTTTTGCCAATGCAGACACACCAGGATCTGAATTTTGCTGGTAGCATCAACTGCCTGGCTATTGGGGGATTCAGGAGCTTTGTCAGGTTGCAAAGCAGACAGAGCATATTGCTGATATACTTTATTATTATTATATGGTGAAGCATCTCTTATTTTGCATCATAAATTCTTGGAGGGCTTAAAATTAAGGGTTTTAAAATAACACCTGCCAGTTTTCAGCTTTGCTGCAGAGCAGCAGCAGGATTCAAAAGCAAATAAGCTGATTAATAAAGAGCAATATATTTGACCAGAGGACATTTAGAGGGCTGCCATATTCTTTATGCATATTCCTGCATATCTTCTGATTTGTCTGTTTGGTTTTGTTTGGTTTTTTTCTTTTTAATATATCCATTTTTGTGTTATTTTGCTTTTTGCATTATTTTCCTTTTATTTTTTTTGATGCAGCTGCACAGATGCCAGGTTAGAAACAGGACAAAGCTGGTGAAAAGTCCTGAAACACAAACGCTGTGGGGAGAGGCTGAGGGAGCTGGGGGTGTGCAGCCTGCAGAAGGGGATGCTCAGGGCAGAGCTCATTGCTGTTTACAGGTTCCTGAAGGGAGGCTGTAGCCAGGTGGGGTTGGTCTCTTCTGCCAGGCAAGCAGCAACAGAAGAAGGGGACACAGTCTCAAGTTGTGGCAGGGGAGGTCTAGGCTGGATGTTAGGAGGAAGTTGTTGTCAGAGAGAGTGATTGGCATTGGAATGGGCTGCCCAGGGAGGTGGTGGAGTCACTGTCCCTGGGGGTGTTCAGGAAAAGCCTGGATGAGGCACTTAGTGCCATGGTTTAGTTGACTGGATAGGGCTGGGTGCTAGGTTGGCCTGGATGATCTTGGAGGTCTCTTCCAACCTGGTGGATTGGACATGGCTGGATGCTAGGTTGGACTGAATGATCTTGGAGATCTCTTCCAATCTGGTTGGTTGGACAGGGCTGGGTGCTAGGTTGGACTGGATGATTTTGGAGGTCTCTTCCAACCTGGTGGATTGGACAGGGCTGGGTGCTAGGTTGGACTGGATGACCTTAGAGGTCTCTTCCAAATTAGTTGATTCTATTCTATTCTATTCTATTCTATTCTATTCTATTCTATTCCATTCCATTCTGTGAAATGAAAGCAAAGCTTCACAATGCCCAATCTTCAGGCTTCTTTTTGCGAGCAGGACGATTAAATGCATGGCCTTACATGCATTAGATTAATCAGGATATTGCTTTATCCAGTTTCTTCCCAGCTCTCAGATTTGCTTTGGCTCTAATAGAATTAGGTGATTTGCTGTGTGAGTCCTTGATACCTACAGCAATTAGATCCACACTGCAGCTAAACAGCTTTCTTAGCCACATTGTAATTTCTCTGCTCAGCTCGCCTCATTTCTGGGGGCGAGTGGTACCCAGATTGCTCCTTCTCCATCTCTCAGAGCTGCTCACACCACTCTGTAACACCCAGTGTTCTTTTAAAATGAAAACGGTGCCAGAAGCAATTCCCGAGAGCAGGGAGCACCAAGGTGACATTTTCTTGATGCTAAAGTTTAAATGGAACAAATCCGTGGCTGGGAAAGGAGCATCACATTCAGTTCCCACAGTGACACCTAGAGCTGGCCTTGAAAAGGACGGGGTTACCCGGAGCTTTCAAGGGGAGGATGCATCCTGGGCTCTGCATCAATCCCTGTATTTCCTGTTCATTTCCTTCAGCGGAGAGGGAGAGCTCCGAATTTGATTTAACCCACTGAGATTTTCCTCTTGCCATAACCAGGAGCCTAGAGAGAATTGTTTCCCACTGAGCACTGGAGCCCAGTTTTCAGCAGCAGCACACGCACACAGAGAGGCAATTGCACATTTCCTTTGCCTTTCATAACTGCTTATTGCATGCATAAATAACTCTGGTTAGCTGCTTTCTTGCATATTTACAAGTGGCAGCACTGTCAGCAGTGCAAGAACAGCTGTGGCAGGGCACTTTGTGGAGGCAATATGGTCTTGATCTCGCTTGTACTGCTGTCCAGAGAAGCTGTGCCGAAGGATTGCCCGTTAGGGGAAAAGGCTTTTGTAATTCCTGTGGCTCCTTGGGGTTTATTTCTTCGATTCTGTAAATTCTCTGGTTGGAAAGGTTTGGAAACATTACCTGACTGAGTTAATTTCTGAACCTGCAGTGCCTTCAGTTTGTACAGGCAGTAATTAGAAAGCAAGCACGCAAGATTACTCACACGGTGAGTAAATGCTGCAATTAACTAAGCTGGACTCTGCTGCAAGTCAGGGGAAAGAAAATGAAAAAGACAGGATGCTAAATCTTGAACAGGAATTCAGATGCTAAAGGCAATTATAAATATCTCATCCAAAGGAAAGGGGGAAAGTCCTGTTGAGTATGTGTAGAAAACATAATGAAACGGAGCACCATTGATTTACTCTAGAAAAAAACAATGAATCTGCCAGGAGTCCACAAATTGATTTAATGCAGCAAGCCAGATGAAAGGAGGGGACTCAAAATGCACAGCAAAGCCTCTGAATAATTTCACAGATCTCTTCCCCTGCAGAAGTCTTGACTAAACCAAGAAAGGCCTTTAAAAACATCTCAGTGAAACTGACTGAGCAAAACCAAATTGAGATATGATGAGGGTTTGAATTGGGTTTGAAATGTGTTCCTCACAGCTGGTACAGGGCCATGTCTCTAGCCTGGGGCAGAATATTACTTGTTAAAGCAAATCAACATGTTTGCTTTAGATTTTAAGTTGGGTCTATAAATAGGAAGCCAAAATGGACCTGAATGGCCTCTGTTTCAGATGATAACTGCATCCGAGGCTTTCAGTGGATCTCGCTTCTCGGGCACCAGCTTTGCATAAATAAATAACTTTTAAAGTGCTTGTTGGGTTTTGACCAAAAGGTTCAGAGGTTCTTTTGGGGCTTTCACTCTGCTTTAGAAGACCATACAGTCTAGACAGANTGTCTGGCAGAAGAGACCAACCCCACCTGGCTACAGCCTCCCTTCAGGTAGTTGTAGACAGCAATCAAGTCAGCCCTGAGCCTCCTCTTCTGCAGGCTGCACACCCCCAGCTCCCTCAGCCTCTCCTCATAGGGTTTGTAGGGTGAGGACTACCATGCAGAAAAACAGAGTATAGAATCATAGAATCAATCAGGGTTGGAAGGGACCACAAGGATCATCCAGTTCCAGCCCCACTGCCATGGGCAGGGACACCCTACCCTAGAGCAGGCTGGCCACAGCCTCAGCCAGCCTGGCCTTAAACACCTCCAGCCATGGGGCCTCAACCACCTCCCTGGGCAACCCATTCCAGCCTCTCACCACTCTCATGCTCAACAACTTCCTCCTCACGGCCATTATGGAGCAATTAAAATTCCAGGTCCCTTTGGGCAATGTTGTGTCTCAACTAGGAGTTAGTACCATATGGTGGCATACATTTAAGCAAGGGTGATTGAGAAATGACAGATGCTGTCTTTTACATTGGATAGTGTCTGTGGATCAGGAAGAAATTTCAGGTCTTGGCTTGGGCAGGGACAAGGTGGGGAAGTAGCTGACTTGGGAGTGTGACCCTGACACCAGGCTCACGGATGCAAATGGAGTGGAGATTCTTGAAGGCTTGAGCTAAAGTCTGTGAGAGAAGATAGAAGCAATCCCACCATTTCACTAGTCTCTGGGCTCTAATCTCACAGACACTAAGGAAAAAAAAGATATCTCAGGGAATTTTTTGCAAAGCCTCCTAAAGTTAGGAAGATTTCTGATCTCACCCCAAAAGCCCTTGCACTGGGTTTTAACAGGAAAGGTTAATGCTGCTTCCTATTCTGTCTCTGGCTGGGGGAGGGGGGGAAGGAGGGAAGAGAGGCTTTGAGTTGCCTGAAGATAGAAAATAATGAGAGCATTGGGATTTGTTTAATGCTGTGCCAATGTGAGACTTGATTTGAGGCACTTGCTGGAAGCTAGCAGGTTTATAAAGTCTAGGACAGAACTGTTCCTGACCCATGATGTTACAGGATATTCAGGAACCTGGAAAAAACAAACCAAAGCAACAACAAAAAGATGGACTCAAAGTGTGACTTAGCAGTTCCCTTGGAGTCAATACTGCTTTACACTGCAAGACCTTAAAAATACCTAAGCTTGCTGATCAGGGATGTGACAGATTGTGCTGGTGTAGTACCCTCCAGTTCCTTGGAAAATCCTCTATGCTGCTTCTGGGCAATGGAAATTCTGCAGTGATGATCCTGTTGGCAGCAGATGAAGGCACAAGGGCATCTCCAGATGAGCCAGCAGTGTTTGAGATAAGCTTCTGGAAGATAGAATAGAATAGAATAGAATCAATCAGGTTGGAAGAGACCTCCAAGATCATCCAGTCCAACCTAGCACCCAGCCCTATCCAGTCAACCAGACCATGGCACTAAGTGCCTCATCCAGGCTTTTCCTGAACACCCCCAGGGATGGTGACTCCACCACCTCCCTGGGCAGCCCATTCCAATGTGAAGAACTTCCTCCTAACATCCAGCCTATACTTCCCCCAGCACAACTTGAGGCTGTGTCCCCTTGTCCTGCTGCTGGTTGCCTGGGAGAAGAGACCAACTGCCAGTACACAGACGCAATGCTAAGCTGGGATGAGGGCAATGATCTGATGCAGAGTTCTGAGTGAATAACCTCCAATGAGATCTGCTCTTTTCTGGCATTGCCATCCTCAAGATTTGGATACCCTAGGCTGCTCCCAGTTGTGCCAGGGGTGGTTGGATATTGGAAGCATTTTCTTCACTGAAAGGGTTCTCAACCACTGGAGCATACTCTCTGGGGAGATGGTTGAGTCTCTGTCCCTGGAAGTGTTTGAAAGAGGCAGAGATGTGGTGCTGAGGGACTTGGTTTAACCCCAGCCTTGGCAGAGTTAGAGAATGGTTGGACTCGGTGATCATGAAGGTCTTTTCCATCTGAAACAATGCTGTGATTATGCTCCCAAGTCTGCTTAGTTTAGAGGTGCATGAAGAGTCTTGCTGAGTTTGAAAGGACAGCCTAAGCTCAGATGTTTCCCTCTCTGCAGGCACTGCAGTATTAGGCTCAAGCTGGTCTGGACTTGGAGAGTGGCTTTGAATCACCTCCAGCTTGGCCAGTGCATCTGTAGCACTGAGCAAGCAGCCAAAGTGGGAATATCTGTACACAAGCCCAGATGATGTGTGGGGAGGCCAACATGGAGCTCTGGCATGGGTTGCTGTCCATGATGGCTTCCAGCTCTAAGCCACAATGGGACACCATCCCCACCAATGTCAGCTGCTATTTTGAGCAGGACCAAAGTTTACTCCTAGCAGCAGTGGAAGGATGATGTGCCAGCAAAACTTGTGTTTGGTTGAGGCCACTATTGCAACCAATTAAGGCAATACAATAAGATGGATCTAAAAAGACCAGGGAGATGCTTTTGTCTTCCTCCAGCTCAATTCCTTCTGACAGGAAACCAGGCCTTTGTGTCTTGCAGAAGAATTACTCTGAATTGTTAATCTTCTTCGAGCATTTGCCTGCTTGGTGATGACACACTCCTTGTTGAGTTCAGCTGCTAACAAACTCATTGTCTGTCAAGTGGCTTCAATTTGCTGAGAAACCAGTCTCCTTGGTGTATCTGCAACTTTGTGCTTGGAAGAGGGCATGCTGGAACATTCTTTATTCTTCTTTGCCTTCTTGTGATGCCCTGCCACTGCTTGGCTTCCCAGCTGTACCTCAGAACAGATTCCATGCTTCCCTCTTCTCTCATGGGCTTACAGGATCTTTGGTGTGTTTTGGGCATAGGTCATAGAATCATAAGACTCAATCATAGAATCACAGAATCACAGAATCACAGAATCATAGAATCATAGAATCACAGAATCATAGAATCATAGAATCACAGGATCATAGAATCACAGGATCATACAATCATAGAATCACAGAATCATAGAATCACAGAATCATAGAATCATAGAATCACAGAATCATAGAATCACAGGATCATACAATCATAGAATCACAGGATCATAGAATCACAGGATCATAGAATCACAGGATCATACAATCATAGAATCACAGAATCATAGAATCACAGGATCATACAATCGTAGAATCAGTCAGGGTTGGAAGGGACCACAAGGATCAGCCAGTTCCAACCCCCCTGCCATGCCCAGGGACACCCTACCCTAGAGCAGGCTGGCCACAGCCTCAGCCAGCCTGGCCTTAAACACCTTCAGGGATGAGGCTTCTACTACCTTCCTGGGCAACCCATTCCAGGGTCTCATCATCCTCATGCTGAAGAACTTCTTCCTAGCATCCAGTCTGAATCTACCCATTTCATAGGATAGAATCACAGAATCAGTCAGGGCTGGAGGGGACCACAAGGATCATCCGGTTCCAACCCCCCTACCATGGGCATGGACACCCTGCCCTAGATCAGGCTGGCCAGAGCTTTGCTCCATTCCCCCCAGTCCTATCACTCTTTGACAGCCTAAGAAGTCCCTGCCCAGCTTTCTTGTAGGCCCCCTTAAGATATTAAAAGGCCACAAGAAGGTCACCTGGGAGCCTTCTCCTCTCCAGACTGAACAACCCCAACTCCCTCAGTCTCTTCTCATAGCAGAGGTGCTGCAGCCCTCTGCTCATCCTCGTGGCCCTTCTCTGGACATGCTCTAACACATCCATATCCCTCTTGTAACAGAGCCTCCAGAACTGGACACAGTACTCCAGGTGGGGTCTCACCAGTGCAGAGCAGAGGGGGAAGGTCACTGCCCTCACCCTGCTGCTCAACTTCTCTTGTCTGACAGATGTCTGACAGAGGAGAGGGAGCCAACCTCTAAGCCCTGAGCTCCTTAGAATTGAATGAAAAAGCATAAATTACATAATGTTTAGAGGAATAAAAAAAAAACAAACCAAACCATCTGGCATTTAGTTGGTGTGAGCAGTCTGCAGGCAGCTGTGTTGAAGTTGCTGGGCTGGGGGGAGTTGTGTCTGACAGACAGGAGTCAGTTCTGAGGCTGGTATTTCTGGTCTGTATGGAGGCAGCTCATGCAAATACAGGTTGTGCCTTAAAGAGCTGGGCAAATCCTGTGCCTTTGGCAGCAGCTGGGCAGGGAAGGGATGAGGACTGGTGCTGGTCAGTATTTAGAATGAGATAAAGGCAGCTCCATCTGTCTGCTTGCTATCCAGATTAACCAGGAGTGTTCCCAGAGCATGTAACTGGGCTGTGATGGTCCTAAGCCAGCACATGTAGGGTTTTGGCTAGAGGATTGCTGTTTCTCTTTGACTTCAGGCTCTGGATGGACTATAAATGAAAAGGGAGGTGGTGGAGTCGCCACCCCTGGAGGTGTTCAAGAAAAGACTTAGTGCCATGGTCTGGTTGACTGGCTAGGGCTGGGTGCTAGGCTGGACTGGATGAGCTGGGAGGTCTCTTCCAACCTGCTTGATTCTATGATTCTAAGGCTTACTGCTCCTTCTTCCCTCCAATGCAGATCAACTGACCTGTTCTGCACAAAAGAGGGAGTTTGATATGTGCAAGCCACACATTCCTGCTTTACCTGTTCAGTGCAAATTACTTAATGCCCTTTAGTTTCTGATTATTTATTTGTTCCTTTGGGAAAAAAAAAAATGGAAAGGCAGGAGAAGGCTGAGGTCAGCAAAACAGAAAGGCAGGAGGGATGTTATTCCAGGAGAAGTATAATTACACTGAGCAGATTTGCATAGCATTTTGTTGCAAGAATATAGGTTACAAGTGCTGAAAAGGAGCTGATGACCTATCAGTAACAAGGCACTGAGAAGAGTAATTAAAGGATGTGAAGCTAATGGCATTGGTTAGAGAGAAAATATAAAAGCAGGAGTTGCATAGGTGGAGCAAGGGCAACTCTAAGCCATATTTTACAGAGCAAGGTAACTTGACATTTCATGTAGTTATGCAGTTGACATGAGTTTGTTCAGAGCTGTAAAGAAAGGGATTGATTGTCTGATCATTCATAGGGAGCACCTGTAAAGGACTGACTCATTCACACAGACATGACTGCCTTGGCCTGCCTCTCTGAACACAGCATTAAGGAATCAAAGAGTCAGCCAGGTTGGAAGAGACCTCCAAGCTCATCCACTCCAACCTAGCACCCAGCCCTAGACAATCAACCAGACCATGGCACTGAGTGCCTCATCCAGGCTTTGCTTGAACACCTCCAGGGATGGCAACTCCCCCACCTCCCTGGGCAGCCCATTCCAATGCCAGTCACTCTGTGAAGAACTTCCCCCTAACATCCAGCCTAGACCTGCCCTGGCACAGCTTGAGGCTGTGTCCCCTTGTTCTGTTGCTGGTTGCCTGGCAGAAGCAATCAACCCCACCTGGCTACAGCCTCCCTTCAGGCAGTTGTAGACAGCAAAGAAGTCACCCCCGAGCCTCCTCTTCTGCAGGCTGCACACTCCCAGCTCCCTCAGCTTCTCCTCACAGGGCTGTGCTCCAGGCCCCTCACCAGCTTTGTGAATCAGGGTTTTGGTACTTTCATTTATTCAGGGCAACTTGCCAAAGCTTATCTTTTTTCAGTAGCTTTATCATCAAGTAAAATGCATTTTTATGAATTCTTTTATACATATATATATATATCATAGAATCATAGAATCAACCAGGTTGGAAGAGACCTCCAAGCTCATCCAGCCCAACCTATCTCCCAGCCCTATCCAGTCATCTAGACCATGGCACTAAGTGCCTCACCCATGTATAAGCATCCCTGATTTTAGAAACAGGTATTAACATTGTCCTGTCCAAATTAATCAGATAGGCATGAATAAATGTCAGTCTTAAATTCCCATTAGCTCTGAGCTGGGAAGTGAGGCCATATAATACTGGGCAGTCGATGGCCCTCAGTGTGCAGTGTGCAGTGTGCAGCCATAGCCCCACTCTGCACAGCTCTGCTGCTCTCCTGTGTGAACCACCTTGGGACCTATTGAAATTAATGGATGGGCTTGGGTACATATCCATTGTGCATAGAGGAGATGAATTTGCATATCTCCACTGCTCAGCAACAATTAAAATCACAGCTGAGATCAGAGATTGCTGTAGTATCTGCTCATACTTTTAATTAAGGAGATGTCTGCTGTGCACTGAACTGTACATCCCAGCTGTAGTTATCTTCGAAGGCATCCCAGCTCTTTTCCCAGTGTGTGCTCCTTACAAAAATGAACTGCAAAAGCAATTGAAGATGGAGAAAACAGGACTCCATTGGTCTCTTCTTTGCATGGCCTTCAGTTAGAAACATAGAATCAACCAGGTTGGAAGAGACCTCCAAGATCGTCCAGTCCAACCTAGCACCCAGCTCTATCCAGTCAACCAGACCATGGCACTAAGTGCCTCATCCAGGGCTTTGCTTCAACACCTCCAGGGACAGAGACTCCACCACCTCCCTGGGCAGCCCATTCCAATGCCAATCACTCTCTCTGACAACAGTTTCCTCCTAACATCCAGACTAGACCTGTCCTGGCACAGCTTGAGACTGTGTCCCCTTCTTCTGTTGCTGGGTGCCTGGCAGAAGAGCCCAACCCCAACTGGGTACAGCCTCCCTTCAGGGAGTTGCAGACAGCAATGAGGTCTGCCCTGAGCCTCCTCTTCTGCAGGCTGCACACCCCCAGCTCCCTCAGCCTTTCCTCATAGGGTTTATGTTCCAGGCCCCTCCCCAGCCTTGTTGCCCTTCTCTGGACACCTTCCAGCACCTCAACATCTCTCTTGAATTGAGGATCCCAGAACTGGATACAGCACTCAAGGTGTGGCCTGGCCACAGGCCACAGACTGGCTAGGGCTGGGTGTTAGGTTGGCCTGGATGATCTTGGAGGTCTCTTCCAACCTGGTTGATTCTATTCTATTCTAATACAGAGCCAAAGAGAGCTTATTCTGTTTCAAGGAGGCTGAATGTAAGTAGATCCACATGCAGCATTTCAACACCGTTTTGTTTTCCTCCCGCAGCGATGAAATCAGGAGGCACCCAGCTGAAGCTGATCATGACGTTCCAGAACTATGGGCAGGCATTGTTCAAACCAATGAAGTAAGTAAAACACAAAAAAAAAAAAAAGAGGGAAAAGTCTCCTGTGTTCTAAAGTGAAATTGTGGTGCAATAGCCTGCTGCTGTTTTCTAAGCCATTAGAAGTTGGCTGGGGGGTATCTCTCGAGGTTAATGTCTGTGGTTCCCAAGAGCTTCAAGGTCTGTTGAAACCTTGCCCTACTAGGCTGGTCATTGGAGGAGATCCTTAGGGGGCCTTGGACACATTACAGCCTTCTCAGGAATTTTATTCTCTCTGTGAAATCTCACTTCATAAATACAGGATGTTTTCAGCTTGACTTTCTTGAGTAAACTTAACTTCTCAGAGCTGAGCTTTATCTAATGCTGCTGCTCCTCTGGATTATGGCCAGACAGGAGAGATGGTCCAGAACAGCCTTGGGAAGAGCTAAATAGTAATTGTCTGATAAATTATAATTTAATCTGTTGATTTATTGTTGTTTGTGTTAAAGGCTTGCATTAGTCATTTGGCTGTGCCTGTGCTGACTCTGTGAACCTGAGTTTATATGAGAGTGGTGCTGCAACAAAGTCTAGACAGCCAGCAACAGAACAAGGGGACAGTCCCAAGTTGTGCCAGGGCAGGTCTAGGCTGGATGTTAGGAGGAACTTGTTGGCAGAGAGAGTGACTGGCATTGGAATGGGCTGCCCAGGGAGGTGGTGGAGTTGCCATCCCTGGAGATGTTGAAGCAAAGCCTGGATGAGGCACTTAGTGCTATGGTCTAGTTGATTGGATAGGGCTGGTGATAGGTTGGACTGGATGAGCTTGTAGGTCTCCTCCACCTTGGTTGATTCTTTGATTCTAGAGGAAAGGAGAGAGACTAGGATAATGCAGCCTTGATTTGTGCTTGCCCAGATCTCATTGAGATGAGGGAAGTTATTCAGAGACAAAGGAGATGTAAATGAGTTCTGAAACCTGACCTGTATGTTTGTGTTGTAACAAGGAAAATGACTCTGTACTTACTGTAGAGGGTTTAGCAAAGACACTTGGGGCTTTAAAATGTTTAATGAAGCTACTCAGTAACTGTGCCAAGGGTACCACTGGCATAATAAATTCATTTCCTTCTTTTGTTCCCACTGTAGGGAAGTTCTGTTAATTTCCTTTAAGATGGTCCATAAAAGACTGGAGTGAGTGAGAACAGGTGGTTTGGAATCTGTGTGTTGGCATTGCATTACAGCTGTAGTGGGGAGCACAGCTTATGGGGGTCCACTGCTGAGTGGAGACTGGGAAATTCCCAGTTTTGCTACAGATTTTGTCAGCTCAGACAAATACAGATTTGAGTTGATCTTACTTGACTGCCAGAGAGGCCAAATCATTGGTCCCACTTTATTTCAACCCAAGTTTCAGTTGGAGCCCCCTTATGTTCATTTGTCCTGGGAATCAGAAGGAAATCCTGTGGACTTCCAGGCAGCAAAAGGAATTTGTGCAGAGGCCAGGGACCTCTGGGGTTTTTCCCCACGTTGCACACAAATTTCTCCATGCTTCTAGAGGATCACTGATTGCCTGGGAGGGGTCAGAGGAAGCACAGATAGTACAGCCAAGCCAAAGGGAAGGCAGTTTCAGAGGGGATCTACTCCAGCACCTTCCTTTCCTCTCTCTGCCCTTTCCCTGAATGCTCACTCAGATCATCAGTGCCTGGCTCCATCCCCTACATTCTAAGTGTGATGCATATGGGCACAATTCCTACAGGTGAAACCAAGAACCAGGCAGGTTTGAGCAGCCTTTAAGTCTTCCTTTCCTTCCTCTTCCCTTTCCCTGAATGCCTACTCAGATCATCAGTGCCTGGCTCCATCCCCTACATTCTAAGTGTGATGCATATGGGCACAATTCCTACAGGTGAAACCAAGAACCAGGCAGGTTTGAGCAGCCTTTAAGTCCTTGGCAGAATTGTGGCTGTGCCATTAGCTTTTTAACATGGGTGTGATTTTCTTCTCCATTTGCTCAGCTGCAGATAATCTTTATCACTGGTATGACATTGTAATTCTGGGAATGCTAATGAGGTCAAATCAGAAGTTTACCTTTTCCTCCTGTGCTGTACACAGCCTCAGCGAGATGATGGATGGCAACGGAGCTAGAGCCACGTTCCTCTGTGGAAGCAATTATTATCATCCACTAGAACAGCAACAGAAAATGATGATGTCTTAATCACTCCCTTTGCCTGATTTGAAGGGCAGCAACACCCTCATTTTCTCACTGCTCTTTGCATTACATACACCACTGGCAAAAAAAGCAGCGGCAGAGTGTTTGGCAGCTGCGCTGACAGGCGTCACACCTGACCGCGGCAACGCTGCTGAGTGCTGCTCAACACCTTAATGATTTTGAGTGAGGATGTTTGCAAGGGTTTGTCTTCATTCTGGTCACAGTGAGCAGGGAGCCAGATGCTCAGCCAGCCTAAATCTTCCTAGCTCCTTTGTTGTTAACGAAGTTAGACTCATAGAATCAACCAGGTTGGAAGAGACCTCCAAGCTCATCCAGGCCAACCTAGCACCCAGCCCTATCCAGTCAACCAGACCATGGCACTAAGTGCCTCATCCAGGCTTTGCTTCAACACCTCCAGAGATGGTGACTCCACCACCTCCCTGGGTAGCCCATTCCAATGCCAATCACTCTCTCTGCCAACAACTTCCTCCTAACATCCAGCCTAGACCTCCCCTGGCACAACTTGAGGCTGTGTCCCCTTCTTTTATTGCTGGTTGTCTGGCAGAGGAGCCCAACCCCACCTGGCTACAGCCTCCTTTCAGGCAGTTGTAGACATCAATGAGGTCTGTCCTGAGCCTCCTCTTCTGCAGGCTGCACACCCCCAGCTCCCTCAGCCTCTCCTCATACGGTTTGTGTTCCAGGCCACTGTTGCCCTTCTCTGGACACCTTCCAGCACCTCAACATCTCTCTTGAATTGAGGAGCCCAGAACTGGACACAGTACTCAAGGTGTGGCCTGACCAGTGCTGAGCACAGGGGCAGAAGAACCTCCCTCATCCTACTGGCCACATTGTTCCTGATCCAGGCCAGGATGCCATTGGCTCTGCTGCCCACCTGGGCACACTGCTGCCTCATCTTCAGCTACTCTCTACCAGCACCCCCAGGTCCCTTTCTTCCTGGCTGCTCTCAGCCACTCTGTCCCCAGCCTGTAGTGCTGCTTGGGGTTGCTGTGGCCAAAGTGCAGAACCCTGCACTTGGCTATGTTAAATCTCATCCCCTTGGCCTCTGCCCACCCATCCAGCATGGCCAGGTCCCTCTGCAGGGCTCTCCTACCTTCCAACAGATCAACACCTGCTCCTAGCTTGGTGTCATCCTCAAATAATGTGAGGTACCCCAAAGGATTTGCAGATGTGCTACTTAGGGACATGGTGCAGTGGTGAACTTGACAGTGCCAAGTTGGGCTTGATGATCCTAAAGGTTTTTCCCCAGCTTAAATGAGTCTGTGATTCTGTGAGACCAGGCTCTCCTTTAAATGAGTCTGTGATTCTGTGAGACCAGGCTCTCCTTTAAATGAGTCTGTGATTCTGTGAGACCAGGCTCTCCTTTAAATGAGTCTGTGATTCTGTGAGACCAGGCTCTCCTTTAAATGAGTCTGTGTTTCTGTGAGACCAGGCTCTCCTTTAAATGAGTCTGTGGTTCTGTGAGACCAGGCTCTCCTTGGATTTGGCTCGTTTGAACTATCTGTAAAGCTGCTCTTGCCATGCATAGCTGTACTCAGCACCTTCCAAACTGAAATGATACCTGTTTGAGCAGGACTGCAGCTGACAGGGGAGATGGTGTGAACTCTTCCCTGACGCAGCCAGACATCTGCTAACAGTATGGGGAAGACTCCAGATGCAGACATTTGGCAGTGACTTCTGCAGGGAGTCACAGCGAAAACATACACCCTGGCAAAGTGCTTGAGACCCTGCAGAACTCATCTGACTCCCTGTGCCCTTTCCCAGCCTCCCAATTCCATGTTGAATTTATCCAAGGGAGCAAGCCAGCTCCAGAAAGGCCCAGGCAGGATTTGGAAATGGAGAAAACAGAATCTGCCTCTGGCAGTTCTCGTGCTCAGTGTCTGGCATTAACTGACATCTCTTCATCTGGTCATTGATTCAGGCTAGTGGAGCAAATGAGAGGAGGGAAGCTTCAACAGTCAGGGAAATGTGATAGCAGTAAATAAAGCCTGATCAGCTGCAATTATTTTATTTATTTGTGGCCCTGGATCTTCATTTCTGAAATAATTGCCCATAAAATACTGGAGAGGAAGCCAAATCTATTTATAAATCCTCTGGCCCAGTGTAGATTCCTTTGCAATAATTCCAAATGCCTCATAGAAAGAGCAAGTATTTGCTAAAACTCCAGGGAAGATTGAATGTATTTGCAATGTATCTTACAGTTAATGTGTAGTTTTATTTAGCTCCTAACAGTTCAATCATCCAAAATTATTACCATATGGGACAGGGAGGAAAAAAAATAGCAACCTCCCCATCTCCCATGATGAGTGTCTCTAACTGTGCTAGCACTGCACAGCATAATAAAATGCATTTATGTGATCACTGCTATCACAGGCTCACAGGATGTTAGGGGTTGGAAGGGACCCAAGGAGATCATCCAGTCCAACCCCCCCTGCCAGAGCAGGACAATCCTATCTAACACAGATCACAGAGGAACACATCCAGACAGGCCTTGAAAGGCTCCAGAGAAGGAGACTCCACAGCCTCTCTGGGCAGCCTGTGCCAGGGCTCTGGGACCCTTAGAGGAAAGAAGTTCCCCCTTGTGTTGAGGCAGAACCTATTTTGCTGCAACTTACACCCATTGCTCCTTGTCTTATCCCAGGGAGCAGTGAGCAGAGCCTGTCCCCCACCCCTGGCAGCCTTCAGTTAGTTATATGCATTTATCAAATCCCCTCTCAGTCTTCTCTTCTCCAGACTAAGCAGCCCCAGGTCCCTCAGCCTCTCCTCATCAGGCAGTGCTCCAGTCCCCTCATCATCCTCCTAGCCCTCCGCTGGACCCTCTCCAGCAGATCCCTGTCCCTCTTCAACTGGGGAGCCCAAAACTGAGCACTGCTATCTGCAGCCACAGCTCTCTGTCTGACTTAACCAGGTAAGGGATGGCATAGAGCCGTACAAGCTAAAGGCTTTTTTGGCTTGTTTGTCCAAAAGGACCATGCATTGTGTAGTTTTATTTGGTTTCCCTTTGTTTCTCCTAGCTGGTGAAGTTAAATAGCTGGCTCAGCAACCAAACCAACAGGCTGTGTTTTTCCCTCTCTCAGACTTTGTTCTTGAAGGAGGAGATTCTGCTCCAGCAGAGCCAGCGTTAGAATTCCTCTTGCATCCGCTGGGGCCAAGATTTTGAGAGAGGTTTTGTTGTTTTTTTTTCCCTTTTTCACAGTTCCTTGTGGAACAGCCAAACAAGATCGAATAGAAAATGATACCTTTGCTATCAGAGTTGGGAGAAAAGTGTCCTGTGATATGTGTTTAAGAATGACATCTCTCATTCCCACTGTTAGAGGCAGCCTTGGAGCAGCGTAGAAAGGGTATTCATTATACAATCGTTGAGGTTTAGTTGTTCCATTCAGAGAGGCACTGCTGTGTCTAGTGAACTCACCTTTGACTGAAGCAGATAATAGCCAGTTCTCTTCCAGCCTTGGATTTGCCTTGATCATTTTACCACATTTTTTCTGCTCTCCTCTTTTTTTACAAGTCACAGTATCACACAGCTCTTTCTTTCTGGAGCTGAAGTCCAGGCTTAGTCTTTACTAAACCAGAGCCAGTTAGCACCAGGCTGATATCTTGAGTAGTGCCTTCAGGTTGGGGCTCTCCGGTTTCAGAGGGACAGGGATCTGCTGGAGAGAGTCCAGTGAAGGGCTAGAGGGATGATGAGGGGACTGGAGCACTGCCTGATGAGAAGAGGCTGAGGGACTTGGGGCTGATGGGGAGACACTGAGAGACCTGGGACTGATGAGGAGAGGCTGAGGAACCTGGGGCTGATGAGGAGAGGCTGAGGGACCTGGGGCTGATGAGGAGAGGCTGAGGGACCTAGGACTTTTTAGTCTGTTGAAGAGAAGACTGAGAGGGGATTTAATCAATGTTTATCAATATCTGAGGGCTGGGGGTCAGGATGGGGGGGACAGGCTCTGCTCACTGCTCCCTGGGATAAGACAAAGAGCAGTGGATGGAAGCTGCAGCACAGGAGGTTCCAGCTCAACACAAGGGGGAACTTCTTGACTGTAAGGGTCTCAGAGTACTGGAAAAGACTCCTTGGAGAGGTTGTGGAGTCTCCTTCTTTGGAGCCTTTCAAGGCCTGTCTGGATGTGTTCCTGTGTGTCCTGAGCTAGGTTGTATGGTGCTGCTTTGGCAGGGGGGTTGGACTGGATGATCCCTTTGTGTCCCTTCCAACCCCTGACATCCTGTTATATGGGGCCAGAAAATCCTTTGGGGGCTCACAAAATCCAGTGTCCTTGAATCACAGGTGATCATCTCCTGAAATCCCATTCATTCCCTGATCCAACACTACTCACCATTCTGTAACTCCCCCCCCCCCCATCCCTCATGAAACCTGCTGCCATAGAAATAATGGTACCCATAAGGAGAAGAAGAGACTGAGAGGTGACCTCATTAATGTTTACAAAGATGTGCAGGGTGAGTGGCAGGAGGCTGGAGCCAGGCTCTGCTGGGTGATGCCCGGTGCCAGGACAAGGGGCAATGGGTGGAAGCTGAGGCATAGGACGTTTCACTTAAACAGGAGGAGGAATTTTTTTCCCTGTGAGGGTGACAAAGCACTGGCACAGGCTGCCCAGGGGGGTTGTGGAATCTCCCTCTGTGGAGACATTCAAGACCTGCCTGGATGTGTTCCTGTTTGATCTGGTGTATGTGATCCTGCTCTGGGAGGGGGGGGGTTGCACTAGAAGATCTTTTGAGGACCCTGCCAGCCCCTAACATTCTGTGTGATTCTGTGATCTCCTGGGTCCTGCAACCTTCAGAGCCATAACCCACCCCAGTGCCAACCACACAATCAGCTGGCAGTCACAGCCTGGTGCCAAGCTAGTGCTCTACAGAGGTTAGAATAGAATAGAATAGAATAGAATAGAACAGGTTGGAAGAGACCTCCAAGATCGTCCAGTCTGTGCACACTCACCTTTCAGCTTCTCTAATGCTCATACAACCTATCTCTTGGCTCAGACATAGGTGCTGTTAGCTGGGCTGAAATCTAGCAGCCAAGGTCAGGGGGAAGATAATATAGAATCATAGAATCAACCAGGTTGGAAGAGACCTCCAAGCTCATCCAGCCCAACCTAGCACCCAGCCCTGTCCAGTCAACCAGACCATGGCACTAAGTGCCCCATCCAGGCTTTTATTGAACACCTCCAGGGACGGTGACTCCACCACCTCCCTGGGCAGCCCATTCCGATGCCAATCACTCTTGCTGTGAATGATTTCTTCCTAACATCCAACCTAAACCTGCCCTGCTGCAGTTTGAGGCTGTGTCTTCTTGTTGCCTGGCAGAAGAGACCAACCCCACCTGGTTCCAACCTCCTTTCAGGTAGCTGCAGACAGCAATGAGGTCTACCCTGAGCCTCCTCTTCTGCAGGCTGCACACCCCCAGCTCCCTCAGCCTCTCCTCAGCTTGTTACCAGCTTTTAAATGTCAACAAGAACAAAAAAAGATTAGCAACATTCTTTAAGTTTCTCTTTGATTGCCTTTTAGGCTTGCTCTACAAATAATGCATCTTTTGCTAGGGCTCTTAAAGAGGCCAGAGCATCCTCATCATACAAAGAAGAGTTAATGGCTCTCATTTCCCACAGTTGGGTTCCCCGTTCGGAAGCTGCAGCTCGGCTGTTGTACCTGCGAGAGGCAGCCTCCGGGCCTGATTAGCATATCAATTAGCCTGCTGTAGCGCTTCCAAATTGGCGACATTGCTTCCAAGTCGGAGGGATCGAAATGAACTTCAGAATCCGAGGTCCCCTGGAAGATTGCTTGCTTTATTACATTGCATACCATGCTGGTTTGGGGGAAATAACGTTTTGCCAACCTGTTGCATTTTAGCTGGCAGGCATCCAGTATAAACATACTGTTAGAAGTCAACACAGCAATTAAATCAAATTGCAATGTGTGGGGTTTTTTTTCTCTTGAGCAGCCAAAGAAGTGAGATATGCAGACAGTGGCTGCTATGCTAGAAACCTTCCAGGATTAAGACTCCTCCTGCATGCTGCACCAAACCTGGCTGAGCAGTGCTGGGCAAAGTACAAAAGCCCAAAGCTGCTGTGCTGCGTTGGCTCCTATTAAGCTGTGTTGCTTTGCAAGATGCTTTCCTGGAGACCTGAGGTTAAACAAACTGATCAGAAAGGTTGAAGGTGTCAGTGGCAGCATTCAGTTTATACAGAGGGGGTTAAACTTGCGAGCAGTGCTGTCTCCCTGCGTTCTGGAGAGGAAATGTTTTACTCTGCTGCTGGAAATGATAAGCACTAATTAGTCTGTGGACCTTGTCCATGAGATTTGGGCCTTTTTAAAGGGCATTCAAATCCTTACGTATGAAATCCCTGATGAAATGTTTATCTGAGTGAGACTGACAGGCAGATTTGATTGCACTGACTTTCAGGAATAACTTCGGTGTAAACTGGATGAATTGTATCACTTGGTATTTCATAGAATCATGGAATGGTTTAGGTTGGAAGGGACCTCAAGGATCATCCAGCTCCAACCCCCTGCCACAGGCAGGGACACCTCCCACTAGAGCAGCTCGCCCAAGGCCTCATCCAGCCTGGCCTTAAACACCTCCAGGGAGGAAGCATCCACAACCTCCCTGGGCAACCCGTTCCAGTGCCTTACCACCCTCACTGTAAAGAACTTCCTCCTAACATCCAGTCTAAATCTCCCCTCTTCCAGCTTAAACCCATTCCCCCTCGTCCTAACATTACTAGACCGTGTAAATAGTCCCTCCCCAGCTTTCCTGTAGGCTCCCTTCAAATACTGGAAGGCCACTATAAGGTCTCCTCGAAGCCTTCTCCTCTCCAGGCTGAAGAGCCCCAACTCTCTCAGCCTGTCCTCATAGCAGAGGTGCTCCAGCCCTCTGATCATCTTCGTGGCTCTCCTCTGGACCCGCTCCAGCAGTTCCATGTCCTTCTTGTATTGGGGGCTCCAGAACTGCACACAGTACTCCAGGTGGGGTCTGTAAAGTAGAATAGAATACAATAGAATAGAATAGAATAGAATAGAATAGAATAGAATAGAATAGAATAGAATAGAATAGAATGGAATAGAATAGAATCAACCAGGTTGGAAAAGACCTCCAAGCTCATCCAGGCCAACCTAGCACCCAGCCCTGTCCAGTCAACCAGACCATGGCACTAAGTGCCTCATCCAGGCTTTTAACACCTCCAGGGACGGTGACTCCGTACATGAGATCTGAACTTGGTCCTTCACAAGGACAGTAGAATCATAGAGTCACAGAATCACAGAATCAAACAAGTTGGAAGAGACCTCCAAGATCACATGATCTTGGAGGTCTCTTCTAACCTGGTTCACTCTATGATCAGTCATAGAACCAACCTATCACCCAGCCCTATCCGATCCATTCAACCAGACCATGGCACTAAGTGCCCCATCCAGGCTTTTCTTGAACACCTCCAGGCACAGCGACTCCACCACCTCCCTGGGCAGCCCATTCCAATGCCAATCACTCTCTCTGACAACAACTTCCTCCTAACATCCAGCCTAGACCTCCCCTGGCACAACTTGAGGCTGTGTCCCCTTGTTCTGTTGCTGCTTGCCTGGCAGAAGAGACCAACCCCCACCTGGTTGCTGTGTAATGTTTTAGTTCCTTAACTTCTGGTATATTATGCATGGACTGTTTCTTCTTCTGTTTTATAACTGATCCTGTTCATCAGATCAGATTTCTTCAGCATTTCAATGCAAATTGTGTTTTAGAACTCAGCAGTGCCTGTGGTCCAAATCTCATTTCTGCAGATTGGAAAATTTGTAGTGACTTCAAGGGGAGCTGGATCAGGATTGAGGCTGACTGATGGCCCTGGACAGCAATGTAACCCAATCTTCTGTCTGTCACAGTGCACTGCATTTCCCCTTGCCACAGTTCAGCAAAGGCTGGCTGAAATATTGATCAATCCCATCCAGCCCAGGAGAAATCTGTTCTCAAATTCAGTGAGCATGCTTATGAAATGACCCCAGAGTCAAAGTCTGCAAAGTCCAGGTAGCTCAAAGGTTGTCCATACAGATTAGGATCCATAGGGATCTCTCCACAGAAGTGTTTCATCATGCTGGCAGCCAGGAAGGAGAAAACAAATCTCTTTCCCTCTCTTTTGGCACCGGTTCTGTTGTGCTGTCAGAAGCCAAGCTGCCCTGGATTATCCCCTCCTGGACCCAGATAGGAGCCACTCTGAGCCAGGATGGAGCAATTTGAATGCTGTGATAGGACAGAGCACACCTTCCTCCGGCACACCAAGGATGTTTTGCTGTCTATCACCATGTCCACGTAGCTCAGTTTCATCCCCTGTCTCAGCACTGCAACGCTGCTGTACGCCCCAGCTGGTGATTCCTCTGCAAAACCCCTCTCCCCTGGCTTCCCCATGGCTTCTTCAGCTCCTAGCAGAAGACTCCACTCTGCAGCTCACACAAACATTACCCACATTGTCTCTGTGAATGGGGCTTTTTCATCTAAGGCTTTCATTTTTCTCCAGCTCATTTGTTTCTGCAGCAGGTGATAACACAGTATCTGGCTTTGTTCATGTCTTACACAGACACAAAGGGCCACAGGTACTGACTGCACCTGCCCCTTACCACCATTCTAATGGAGAGCAGAATAGAATGGAATAGAATAGAATAGAATCAACCAGGTTGGAAGAGACCTCCAAGATCATCCAGTCCAACCTATTGCCCAGCCCTATCCAGTCAGCCAGACCATGGCACTAAGTGCCCCAGCCAGGCTTTTCCTGAACACCCCCACGATGGTGACTCCACCACCTCCCTGGGCAGCCCATTCCAATGCCAATCACTCTCTCTGCCAACAACTTCCTCCTAACATCCAGCCTATACTTCTCCTGGCACAACTTGATGCTGTGTCCCCTTGTTCTGTTGCTGGTTGTCTGGCAGAAGAGCCCAACCCCACCTGGCTACAACCTCCCTTCAGGTAGTTGTAGACAGCAATGAGGTCTGCCCTGAGCCTCCTCTTCTGCAGGCTGCACACCCCCAGCTCCCTCAGCCTCTCCTCACAGGGCTGTGCTCCAGGCCCCTCCCCAGCCTTGCTGCCCTTCTCTGGACACCTTCCAGCACCTCAACATCTCTCTTGAATTGAGGAGCCCAGAACTGGACACAGCACTCAAGGTGTGGCCTGAGCAGTGCTGAGCACAGGGGTAGAAGAACCTCCCTTGTCCTGCTGGCCACACTGCTCCTGAGCCAGCCCAGGATGCCATTGGCTCTCTTGGCCACCTGGGCACACTGCTGGCTCATCTTCAGCCTACTATCCACCAGTACCCCCAGGTCCCTTTCCTCCTGGCTGCTCTCCAGAGAGAGAGAGAGAGAGATGAGTGGGCTGTCATATTTTACAGCAGTGAAGTGTCTCTGCTTGATTAGCTGCCTTCTATCTAAGTGCTCATAGAATCTTGCTGCTTGGTCTTGGGGAACAAAGACCTGCTGGTGTTTATTCCTCTTCTAAAAGCCAGTTATTGCAGCAGCTAATAGTTAGGGTTGGGGTTTTCTTTATATACATTGCCTCAGTGTATTAGGAAGGAAACATCTCCAGTGTCTGATTTTAATTAAGCCACTTCTTCATTTTAATTTTCTGCATGCCAAGAAATTCTGTGGGTTTTGCCTTTTAATCAGGTAACCACTTTCAGTTCCTCAGCTTCTTCTTTCACACGATTTGCCCTGTATCAGCAGTGCAGAGAAGCAGTAAACACTGTCGAGAGAAGAGCTGGCACGAAATGCATAACCTGTAATTTACTGCTAGGTAACAGGGCTTGGCACACAGGGGGCTCGTTGGTGTAGCAGTCAGGGTAGGATGTCCTCAGTAAATCTAAGCTAAAATCAACCCATAAAAATGTGTCCAGAGTCTTTTCAGTGGGGTATGCAGATCATAGAAGCATAGAATTGGTCAGGGTTGGAAGGGACCACAAGGATCAGCCAGTTCCAACCCCCCTGCCATGCCCAGGGACACCCTACCCTAGAGAAGGCTGCCCACAGCCTCAGCCAGCCTGGCCTTAAACACCTCCAGCCATGGGGCCTCAACCACCTCCCTGGGCAACCCATTCCAGCCTCTCACCACTCTCATGCTCAACAACTTCCTCCTCACATCCAATCTGACTCTCCCCACCTCCCGCTTTGCTCCATTCCCCCCAGTCCTGTCACTCCCTGAGAGCTTAAAAAAGTCCTTCCCCAGCTTTTTTGCAGGCCTCCTTCAGATCCTGGAAGGCCACAAGAAGGTCACCTGGGAGCCTCCTCTTCTCCAGACTGCACAGCCCCAACTCTTTCAGTCTGTGCTCACAGCAGAGCTGCTGCAGCCCTCTCAGCATCCTCCTGGCCCTGCTCTGGACACACTCCAGCATCTCCACATCCCTTATGTCACAGGGGCTCCAGAACTGGATGCAGTACTCCAGGTGGGGTCTGAATAGAGTACAGTAGAGGGGGAGAATCATCTCCTTTGCCCTGCTGGCCACACTTCTCCTGTTCCAGCCCAGGCTCTGCTTGGCTCTCTGGGCTGTATGTGCACACTGCAATACCACTACCCCGAAATATTTAATGGGAATTTGTCTCTCTTTCTCTACAATTTATAATCCTTAAACTATGCTCAAGAGACTGAATTTCAGGGAGGGGAAAAAAATGCTTTGTGCAAGACTCATGTCATAAACTAGAGGCTGTGGTGGTTTTCTCTCCAGAGCAGCCTGCACAGCTTTATCCTGGAGGCAATCTGCATCATGCTCATCTCCCTCCTTGGGAGGAGTTATTTTTGGATGCTTCATGGAACTTAATTGCTCCCCCTCTGCCCCTGCTTCCTGTCTCATAGAGGGATAGCTCTGGGGATCTCCACCACTTTGGAGGATGCAGGTGGGGATTTGGTGATTAGCTCCAAGATATGTTTGAAGCTTGGTTGCTCTTACCCAGCTCATTAAAGCCCTCAGGGCAACAAAGCTGGTAAGGGGCCTAGAACACAAACCCTATGAGGAGAGGCTGAGGGAGCTGGGGGTGTGCAGCCTGCAGAAGAGGAGGCTCAGGGCAGACCTCATTGCTGTCTACAACTACCTGAAGGGAGGCTGTAGCCAGGTGGGGTTGGGCTCTTCTGACAGGCAACCAGCAACAGGACAAGGGGACACAGTCTCAAGTTGTGCCGAGGGAAGTATAGGCTGGATGTTAGGAGGAAGTTCTTCACAGAGAGAGTGATTGGCATTGGAATGGGCTGCCCAGGGAGGTGGTGGAGTCACCATCGTGGGGGTGTTCAGGAAAAGCCTGGATGAGGCACTTAGTGCCATGGTCTGGCTGACTGGATAGGGCTGGG
>WAAF01010207.1:66203-82421 GCA_013400475.1 Tricholaema leucomelas | reverse complement strand
AGCATCTCCACATCCCTTATGTCATAGGGGCTCCAGAACTGGATGCAGTACTCCAGGTACTTTGTAGGTAATAGGTAGCTTTGCTACATGTTAGTGCCAACAGGCTTCAAATCACAGAAGAGATATCAGTGTGGAATTTCAAATCCTGCAACCAATTGCCTTTTTTTTTGTAAGTTTGATGATAACTAAAATTGCCCAGGGAAGGTTTTGAGGCCCCATGGCTGGAGGTGTTTAAGGCCAGGCTGGCTGAGGCTGTGGGCAGCCTGCTCTAAGGTAGGATGTCCCTGGGCATGGCAGGGGGGTTGGAACTGGCTGATCCTTGTGGTCCCCTCCAACCCTGACTGATTCTATGATTCTATGATTAAAGCACACCCTGCTGCTGAGGGCTTTGAGATAGCTTTCACTCTTTTCAGAGTTAAACCTAGCCATTACTGTGTTTGGGAGGAAATCTTTGTGTCCTTTCTTGCAGAGCTCCACATTTAAAATTCACTTCTTTGAGTTTGTTTTTTTTTTTTCTCTTCTTTTTTTAATAATAATAATTTTTAAAATTGGTTTTTCTTCAAATTGACCATAACAAACCAGACAAATCTCTTCAGGACTAATTTTCCACCTAGCTGAAGAAATTAGCTATTGCTTTCTCCCTCCCACCTTGAAGCTGTGCTAGAATGGTTACTTGGATACCCTGCCTGTAAAGGATGTATGTGTCGAGGCAATTTAAATAGCCTGATTTGTCATCTAACTGCAGACATCATTAACAAAGCATTATTTGGCTGGAACACTGTAGGCTGAACATGGATAACTCCTCTGTGCTGAGGAGAGATTCAATTTAACCACCTTGTGACCAAATATTGCCTGTCTTGAGTGTGGAGCCGCAGCAAGTTTTGAGTGTGAGAAATGCGAGATGTGCCTGGGTGGGAAATCATCTTCCTGTGCTCTGCAGCTATTGGGAATGGATCATCAGGATGCAAACAGGCTCTTCCCAATAGGATTTTGTTTGTTTTCATAGAATCATAGAATGTCAGGGGCTGCAAGGGACCTTGAGAGATATCTGGTCCAGCCCCATTGCCGGAGCAGGATGACCCAAAGCAGATCACACTGCAACACATCCAGGTGGATCTTGAATATCTCCAGAGAGGGAGACTCCACAACCCCCCTGGGCAGCCTGTTCCAGTGCTCTGTCACCCTCACAGGGAAAAAATTCTTCCTCAGGTTCACATGGAACCTCCTATGCCTCAGCTTCCACCCATTGCCCCTTGTCCTGTCACTGGACATCACCCAGCAGAGCCTGGCTGCAGCCTCCTGCCACTCACCCCTTACATATTGATAAACATGGATGAGGTCACCTCTCAGTCTCCTCCTCTCCAAGCTTTGGGGTGAGGAGATAATTTGCACATGATGGGGAAGAGGGAATAGAATAAGTATGGCTTTTGCCTGTCACTTTTCTCCTTGTCACAATCCTTGTTTCAATGTGATTCTCATCTTCTGTTTTTAAAATGGCAATTCCATCAAGGCAGAAGGACCCTTGTAAGGTCCTCTGAGAACCTTAAGGGTTTCAAAATCAAAGCAATGATGACTTGAAAAGAATTTTGCTGTGGATAATAGCGTGTGAAGCAGAAAATAGTGGCTTCCTCTGGCAAAGCCTGCATGTCAAGAGTCAGAAATAGTCATCTCCCTGGAACCTGACTGTTGGGCATGGTCAGGAAGTCAGGCTGTGCATGGCAATAAGAATCAGAGAATCAGAGAATCAAACAAGTTGGAAGAGACCTCTAAGATCATCCAGTTCAACCTAGCACCCAGCCCTAGACAATTGACCAGACCATGGCACTAAGTGCCCCATCCAGGCTTTGCTTCAACACCTCCAGGGACAGTGACTCCACCACCTCCCTGGGCAGCCCATTCCAATGCCAATCACTCTCTCTGCCAACAACTTCCTCCTCACATCCAGCCTAGACCTCCCCTGCCACAACTTGAGGCTGTGTCCCCTTCTTCTGTTGCTGATTGCCTGGCAGAAGAGCCCAACCCCACCTGGCTACAGCCTCCCTTCAGGTAGTTGTAGACAGCAATGAGGTCTGCCCTGAGCCTCCTCTTCTGCAGGCTGCACACCCCCAGCTCCCTCAGCCTCTCCTCACAGGGCTGTGTTCCAGGCCCCTCACCAGCTTTATTGCCCTTCTATGGACACCTTCCAGCACTTCAACATCTCTCTTGAATTGAGGAGCCCAGACCATGATTTGAAAAGCTCAGGTAGAGCCTGGAGATTAGTCAGGTAGATTCAACAGACCTACACCCTCCCATCTGAGTTAATTCTGCAGCTCCAGCTGAGCTGCAGGGAGCACCACAACGGCAGAGCTGCCAATTACATATTCCTGAACATCCTTCTTGGCAAATCAGCTCCCAGATCATGTGCAGGAATCATGGTCTTAAATGAAGCACGCTTGCAAACTATTCTGCTGATCTCTGGTGCAAGTCCTTTTCCTTTAGCTGTAATTGATGTTACAAAATATTTTATGCCTGCTGTCATTAGTATTCCCAATTGGCTCAACCTACAATTTATTTCCTGCTGTAAAAATGCTCAGGATTTTCTCCTGATTAGCAGCAACAGTAAGGCCTGTGTCTGGATTTATCAGCATGGGATATTTTGGGGAGGGTAGGGAGTCTTTTGTCTTTGAATTAAAATGTGTCTAGACACTCTTTTTTTTTGTCCCTTTTCCTTTGGTTACAAATCTTGCAAACTGAAAATACTTGCAAGGTAGCAATTAAATTCTTCCAGTGACAAACAGTCTGCTAGGCACAAGGCATCAGGTATAATGAATCTATTTCTTTCCAGGAAATCCACAGTATTTTCCATGCCATTTGTAGGGGCTCAGCATATAAATAATGCAGCCCAGGCTGTGCTGTTTTTTTCAGTTCATCCTAGGAAATGATGCCATTAGAAAAGGCCACTCTGCTTTCAGGCACACACAGACACAGCAGGTAAAGAGAATATTTATGTGATGAGCTGTGACAGAGGAAGCATCAGCTAATAATGCATAGCCCTGCAATGCACACCTCAAATGATGAAATTGCTTGCAGTAATTATGGGGTGGAATGAGGCTGTTGTTTAACTTAGTGCTGTGGCAGCCCAACCAGCAACAGAAGAGGACACAGCCTTAAGTTGAGCCAAGGGGAGGTCAGGGCTGGATGTTAGGAGGAAGTTGTTGGCAGAGAGAGTGATTGGCATTGGAATGGGCTGCCCAGGGAGGTGGTGGAGTCACCGTCCCTGGAGGTGTTGAAGCAAAGCCTGGATGGGGCACTTAGTGCCATGATCTGGTCAATTGTCTAGGGCTGGCTGCTAGGTTGGCCTGGATGAGGCACTTAGTGCCATGGTCTGGTTGATTGGACAGGGCTGGGTGCTAGGTTGGCCTGGATGAGCTTGAAGGTCTCTTCCAACCTGGTTGATTCTGTGATGCTATGACTCCATGATCTCTTTGGGTCCCTTTCAACCCCTGACATCCTGTGATCCTGTGATGTGTATAAAAGCAGAGTCATCCCTTTGCTCAGGAAGGTAGGACTGGTTTGTTCAAGGAGGATATCCCACCTACTATTGCTAGGCATTGCTTATGCATAAGCAGAGCCTTAGAACGTGTTGCAAATGGAAATCAAGTACATGCTGTGCCTGGAAGGAGTTTATCTAACTATTTATGGACTGATCACATTTTTGAGCTATAAATGGCTTGGTTATTTTTAGTGAAATAATGTTACAGTAGTAGTTACATTGATAAAGAAGCAAGAAAATTGTCCTGCAATTCACAGACCTTTCTTGCTGGATTTCATTTCAAACCTTAATGTCCCCACTCTCAGTGTCCCTAGAGGAGAAGCAGCGTCCCTGGTGCCATGGGGGGCTGTAGCCAGGTGGGGTTGGTCTCTTCTGCCAGGCAACCAACAACAGAAGAAGGGGACACAGTCTCAAGTTGTGCCAGGGCAGGTCTAGGCTGGATGTTAGGAGGAAGTTGTTGTCAGAGAGAGTGATTGGCATTGGAATGGGCTGCCCAGGGAGGTGGTGGAGTCACTGTCCCTGGAGGTGTTCAAGCAAAGCCTGGCTGGGGCACTTAGTGCCATGGTCTGGTTGATTGTCTAGGGCTGGATGCTAGGTTGGCCTGGATGATCTTGGAGGTCTCTTCCAACCTGGGTTGATTCTTTGATTAACTGGGGCTGCCCCTCTAATTGCAGGTCAATGAGTTTCAGCTCAGAGGCAGGCTTTGAACTCCCACAAAGCAGCTTTGCATATCTCTCTGCCTTTCCTTCCTCCCTCCCTCCCAGCTGTGTGCAGAGCACTCAGAGGGGTCTTACCAACTTGCAGCCACCCGCTCTGGCTTGGAAGTGGACCATGATCTAGGGTGTTGGTCTCTTCTGCCAGGCAAGCAGCAACAGAACAATGGGACACAGTCTCAAGTTGTACCAGGGGAGGTCTAGGCTGGATGTTAGGAGGAAGTTGTTGGCAGAGAGAGTGATTGGCATTGGAATGGGCTGCCCAGGGAGGTGGTGGAGTCGCCATCCCTGGAGGTGTTCAAGCAAAGCCTGGCTGAGGCACTTAGTGCCATGGTCTGGTTGATTGGCCAGGGCTGGGTGCTAGGTTGGGCTGGATGATCTTGGAGGTCTCTTCCAAGCTGGTTGGTTCTATTCTATTTTTCCATTCCTTAAGGGTGATGCTCACGTGGAGGGCATGTGTTTGCCCAGTGGGTTTGCAAGAGATTAGTTTCCAGAGTTGGGAGTTAAGTGTAACTGGTACAAAGGGACTTTGTGCAGGAGGGAACTCAACTGAGCATGAGGAGGCTCGTGTGAAAAAGCTTTTTCTGGATCACTCAGAACAGTTCAAAAAGCCCCAATATCTCACTGTCTTTTTTTTTTTTAAGCCTCAGTCTGCCTTCTCATCTTTATTATCAAGACAAAAATCAACAACTTCAGGCAGTTGCTCCTTGTTAAGCCTTTAGAAAGGATTTGCAGTAACTTCAGCGTCATAAAACGTAGCTAGGGCACATCATTAGCATGAGTGACTGTCCCTTCTTCCTAATAACAGAGGAATGTAAAACCCCTTTAAACCTCATGAAATAATGAGGCAGAAG
Source organism: Tricholaema leucomelas (assembly GCA_013400475.1). Lineage (NCBI taxonomy): Eukaryota > Metazoa > Chordata > Aves > Piciformes > Lybiidae > Tricholaema lacrymosa > Tricholaema leucomelas. The sequence continues at coordinate 77,322 of WAAF01010207.1, read as the reverse complement.
GCATGTCACTTAATATGGTCATCTGCTTGGAAATGCACATTGTGCACAAGTAATCAGATGGATCAGCAGGGAATCTGCAGCCGTCTAACAAGCAAATTGTTTGGCAGTCGCCCTCTGACCTGTACCTAAGTGGAAACAATGTCTTCATTAAATTTACAGAGCTGAATAGTGATCATTAGCAAAACCAGCACTGCAAGATGCAAGGGGAGTCTTGCTCTGTCCCCAGCAGCAGTGTGCAAGCACCTAAGAGCAGGATTTAACTATTAAGGTCACATTAAAAATAGATCTGCCGTTTGGCCACAGTGCTTCCTGCCCTGCTCTAAAGGCAATCGGCTTTAGGGTGTAGTTTAAGGACTTACTGTGTGTCTACAACTACCTGAAGGGAGGTTGTAGCCAGGTGGGGTTGGTCTCTTCTCCAAGGCAACCAGCACCATAAGAAGGGGACGCAGTCACAAGTTGTGCCAGGGGTATAGGCTGGATGTTAGGAGGAAGTTGTTGGCAGAGAGAGTGATTGGCATTGGAATGGGCTGCCCAGGGAGGTGGTGGAGTCGCCATCCCTGGAGGTATCACAGTCTCACAGTCTCACAGTATCATCAGGGTTGGAAGAGACCTCACAGATCATCAAGTCCAACCCTTCACCACAGAGCTCAAGGCTAGACCATGGCACCAAGTGCCACGTCCAATCCTGCCTTGAACAGCTCCAGGGACGGCGACTCCACCACCTCCCTGGGCAGCCCATTCCAGTGGCCAATGACTCTCTCAGGGAAGAACTTTCTCCTCACCTTGAGCCTAAACTTCCCCTGGCGCAGCCTGAGGTGTTCAAGCAAAGCCTGGATGAGGCACTTAGTGCCATGGTCTCAGTGATTGGGTAGGGCTGGGTGCTAGGTTGGCCTGGATGAGCTTGGAGGTCTCTTCCAACCTGCTTGATTCTATGATTCTGTGATTCTATGATTCTGTAATTCTATGACAGAAAATACCTCCCATAGCTGGCAAATATCAAATGTCTTTGGTAACCCCAAAGTAGTTTCAAGACATGTAGCTGTTAAAATCTAGAAGATATTGCAATAAAGAAGCAGTGCAGTATCAGGCAATTCAATACAGAGCAATTTCAGCCTTTTGGTGAGTGAAATTTTAGGGGAAGAGGGAGGAGAGAGAATCTAATTAATCCAATAACAGTGCAGTTTGATAGGGGGGACCAAGGAGCTTTTCCAAACTGTGCTACTGCATCAAGAGTGATAGACTTACATTGCCAGGAAATAACTTGGTTGATTCTATGATTCTATAAGGAGTAAAAGGTGTGTCTGGAAATATGTCCTAAAAGACTTAACTTCATAAGCAGTGTCCAGACAAAGCCCTTCATGGAGATGAGTAAGGGGTCTAGTGAGAATGAACATTGTACTGAGTATGCTTCCCCCATCCTTGCCAGCAAGCTGTGAAGCAACCTGTGCAAATGCAGAGCTTCTGGCAGCTGCTGCAACCAGCTGAGACTGCTTTAGCCTGATCTAGTCCAGACAGGTTTCTCCAGTGCCTTCTAATTGCAGTTAGCCAAGAGAGTGATATCTACATGTGTGGTTTGTTCTCTTTCCCTTAGTTCCTTCAGGACGAGGGGGAATGGGTTTAAGCTGGCAGAGGGGAGATTTAGACTGGATGTTAGGAGGAAGTTCTTTACAGTGAGGGTGGTGAGACACTGGCACAGGTTGCCCAGGGAGATTGTGGCTGCTTCCTCCCTGGAGGTGTTTAAGGCCAGGCTGGATGAGGCCTTGAGCAGCCTGCTCTAGTGGGAGGTGTCCCTGCCTATGGCAGGGGGTTGGAGCTGGATGATCCTTGAGGTCCCTTCCAACCTAAACCATTCTATGATTCTATGATTCTCTGGGTGAAAAGCATTCAGAACAACTGAGTGTTCAGTTCTTGTAGGTGTGGTGGTTTGGGAAGTAGACATCACCATTGTTTTCATTTCATAGCCTACTATCTAGTCCTTCTCACCAAAACATTCTAGCTAGGCTCAAACTAGCACAATAGGCTTTTGCTAAAAGGTTTGTTGGGGTTTTTTTTGGTCCAGTATTCACACTGCTCAAGAGCCTGAGGGAGCTGGGGCTTGTTAGCTTGGAGAGGAGGAGACCAAGGGCTGACTTCATTCATGTTTATAAAGATGTGCAGGGTGAGTGCCAGGGAGATGGAGCCAGGCTCTGCTGGGTGATGCCCAGTGACAGAACAAGTGGCAATGAGTGGAAGTTTGAGCCAGCAGTGTGCACTTGCAGCCCAGAAAGCCAAGCAGAGCCTGGGCTGCGGCAGGAGAAGTGTGGCCAGAAGGGCCAGGGAGGTGATTCTCCCCCTCTACTCCACTCTGTTCAGACCCCTCCTAGAGTGCTGCATCCAGTTCTGGAGCCCCTGGGACAAGAGGGATGTGGAGATGCTGGAGTGTGTCCAGAGCAGGGCCAGGAGGATGCTGAGAGGGCTGCAGCAGCTCTGCTGTGAGGACAGACTGAAAGAGTTGGGGCTGTTGAGTGTGGAGAAGAGGAGGCTCCCAGGTGACCTTCTTGTGGCCTTCCAGTGTCTGCAGGGGGCCTACCAAAAAGCTGGGGAGGGACTTTTTAGGCTCTCAGGTAGTGACAGGACTGGGGGAAATGGAGCAAAGATGGAGATGAGTAGGTTCAGGATGGGTATGAGGAGGAAGTTTTTGAGCATAAGAGTGGTGAGAGGCTGGAATGGGTTGCCCAGGGAGGTGGTTGAGGACCCATGGCTGGAGGTGTTTAAGGCCAGGCTGGCTGAGGCTGTGGCCAGCCTGATCCAGGCCAGGATGTCATTGGCTTTCTTGGCCACCTGGGCACACTGCTGGCTCACATTCACCTGCTGTTTCTGTCAATACAATCATTGTCTGTGAGCTGCCTGATAAACAGTGCCCCGGGGCTGGGGGGGGAAGAAACAAATGGAAGCTTCATCCTTCCCAATAGATGTGATGAAATGAAGATCTTTACTCAACGTTATTGGGAATTACTCAGGCATTAGGTAATAGCTGCCTTCTGGAGGTTGCTAAGGAGGAAGCCAGAGGCATCTGTGATGAAACACTTGTGCATTCTTTTTTATCTCAGCTCTCAGTCCTGTAAGCATCAGCTGCACAGGGTGCTTTGGGCAGAGTTGAAATTCCAATATGAATTTAAGACTCTTCTGCTCCTGCTCTTGCTTTAATCCTGCAATATCCACCGTGATATTAGCTAGAGCTGTGGAAGGTGGCATGGATGTGTTCAAACTGCATACTGACACCAGAGGTTATGTCTTCTGTCTGCCCCCCACATCCAGGCATGGACAAGAAGGGGGTGTTTGCTGTCACAGATGGCTCGTTAGGCATTCACTTTAATCTGCATCTGTTCCACACTCCACTGAAGTCAGCAGGAGGCTTTTCCCATGACTTTGCTGGCCTTTAAGTTTGGGTCTGAGTTAATGAACTGAATCTGTCCTTCCTGATCCAATCCACCTTGAACTCAATGGGAGACCTGTCACTGAGTAGAGGGAAAGTTGGATCAGACCCAGAGGAAAACAGTAAGTGCTGAAGGAATGAGATGATGAAGTCCAGTGATTAAATCGTGCTCCACCACACACTTAGCCTCTCAGGTCACATTAAAAGGCAGGGAAACTGAAATAAGTGTCCTTGGCTTCAGGAAAAACATAGTCCTGCCTTGGAAAACTCCTGTGGGCTGTGCACACACATACCTGTCACGCTGTACAGTGGATAAGCTTCATGTTTGGTAGGCATTTAAAGGGGGTAAGAAATTCAAGGAGAGGTAACCAGACTTGAACTGTTAGGGAAATGCAGCTGCATGTCATAAATCAGCACTGTAAAAGAGCAACAGTGCTGCTTCATGAAAGGTTTTATGGCACATCTTTCACACATTTCCCTTCCCCTGTCCTCTCCTCTTCTCTCTTTTTTTCTTGCATTGAATTTTTTCTAAGCCCTGCTCTTTTATGGTCAACTTTTGCCTCTTTTATTATAATCTCCCCTTATCTTACCAAGTCACCTCAACATGGGTAGGCTTTTGAGTTTCAGTTAGCCAAGAAAACTGTGTGCAGTTTGGGAGCCCCCAACACAAGAAGGACATGGAACTGTTAGAGCGAGTCCAGAGGTGGCCACAAAGATGCTCAGAGGGCTGCAGCAGCTCTGCTATGAGGACAGGCTCTTCAGCCTGGAGAAGAGAAGGCTTCAAGGAGATCTTATAGTAGCATTCCAGTATCTGAAGGGGGCTACAGAAGGGCTGAGGAGAGACTATTGACAAGGTGGTGCAATGACAGGATGAGGAGGAATGGGTTTAAAGTGGCAGAGGGGAGATTTAAATTAGATGTTAGGAGGAAGTTGTTTGCAGTGAGGGTGGTGAGGCACTGGCACAGGTTGCCCAGGGAGGTTGTGGAGCACAGAATCACCCAATGTGATCAAGGTGTTCAAAAAAAGCCAGGATGAGGCACTTAGTGCCATGGTCTGGTTGATTGGATAGGGCTGGGTTGGATAGGATGGATTGGGCTGGGTTGGACTGCATGAGCTTAGAGGTCTCTTCCAGCCTCTTTGATTCTATGGTTCTCTGATTCTATGCTTCTCAAACCCTCAGATTGATTTTTTTTTTTCCTGAAATGCTCTGTCTGTGGCTAGGGTTAAAGGAGAAAAGGGATAATGCTCTGTGGAGAGCAGTGAGTGGACCTGCAGCCCCCTGCAGCAGGGGCCATGTGGAGGCCAGGAGGTTAAAATCCTCTTCCTCAGTGGAGAAGCGGAAGAGGGAAGTGATGCTAATATGGCTTGATTTTTCCCCTGGGAGTAACAGAGTGACTCCCTGTGGGCTGCAGAGCATTAACCCACCCTCTGTCCTGAGGGTTGCAAGCTAAAAGGACTCTGATGTGTAATTTCCCAGTGTAATTTCTGACTCATGTGGTGCCCTTAATATAAAGAGTGGATTAGCAGTGGGGGCTGCCAGCCTGAAAACAAGGAGAAGTTTAGAGAGAAAGTGAAGTTTCTCATAGTTTTGGGAAGCAAGGTGTGCTAGTTTGAGCCTAGCTGGCATGTTTTGGTGAGAAGAACTAGATGATAGGCTGGAAAATTAAAACAATGGTGAGGTCTACTTCCCTCACAGTCTTGCTGGGATGTGTAAAGAAGAAAGGCAAAACAAAGATTACTTCACTTGCTTCTTCTCTTCGCTGGGGAGCTTTGCCTGCTGGGGAGAAGCTGAGGCTGCTGGCTGGACTCCATCTTGCTTTCTAACCTCACCCTCCTTTGCTTGGCTGCTTCACCTTGCTTTTTAACCCTCTGGCTGAACCTCCATTCTTCCTTGGGACTGGGGNCACCCAAACCATCACACAAGGCAATGTCGTTGCTGTCTCCAACTACCTGAAAGGAGGCTGTGGCCAGCTGGGGTTGGTCTCTTCTGCCAGGCAGAAGTTGTTGTCAGAGAGAGTGATTGGCATTGGAATGGGCTGCCCAGGGAGGTGGTGAAGTTGGTGGTTGGACTGGATGGATCTTGTAGCCTGTCCTCATAGGAGATGTGCTCCAGATCAAGTTCGGCTCTCAGCATTGCTGGGGTACAGTCAGCAAGTCGCTGTCCCTGGAGGTGTTCAAGAATAGGCTGGATGAGGCACATAGAGCCATGATCTAGTTGATTGGACAGGACTGGGTGCTAGGTTGGACTGAATGAGCTTGGAGGTCTCTTCTAACCTAGTGGATTCTACGATTCTATGATTGTAATCTGTGAGATGGCTACAAAAAAGAGCTCCCAACACAGTATGCTCTTACTATAAATGAACAACTGAGCTTGAGAAAGGGCCAAGTTAATCACTTCAGATTTCAGCTAGAGAGTGGAATGTTTGGGTTAGTAAGAGGACCTATGGATGCTTTTTCTTCTTCAGAAGTTAGGGCATCCTCTGGCCAAAGCTGAGAAGCACTATTCCCAAGCATTCAAGAGGTTTAGGAGGACCCTGGAGTAGTTCTGCTTGCAAAACACCTTGGCAGCTGCCAGCCAGAAAGTATCTACCTGAGAAATGCTCTAGCCTGGAGAGGAGGAGGCTGAGGGGGGACCTCATTGCTGTCTACAACTACCTGAAGGGAGCTTGTAGCCAGGTGGGGTTGGGCTCTTCTGCCAGGCAACCAGCAACAGAACAAGGGCACACAGCCTCAAGCTGTGCCAGGGGAGGTCTAGGCTGGATGTTAGAAGGAAGTTGTTGGCAGAGAGAGGGATTGGCATTGGAATGGGCTGCCCAGGGAGGTGGTGGAGGCACCATCCCTGGGGGGGTTCAAGAAAAGCCTAGATGGGACAGTTAGTGTCATGATGTGGTTGCTTGGCTAGGGCTGGGTGCTAGGTTGGCCTGGATGATCTTGGAGGTCTCTTCCAACCTGCTTGATTCTATGATTCTATGAAATGGCAAAGTGGTGATGTCAGTGTATTCTAGACTCAGAAACATAGAATAGTTTGGGTTGGAAGGAACCTTTCAAGGTCATCTAGTCCAACACCCCTGCAGTAAGCAGGGGCATCTTTGACTAGATCAGGATGCTCAGAGCCCCATCCAACCTTACTTGGAATGTTTACAGGGATGGAACACCTACCACCACTCTGGACAGCCTGTTCTAGTGCTTCACCACCCTCTTTGTAAAAGAAACAGCTTCCTTTTATCTAGTCTAAATGTCCTCTCTTTTAGAATAGAATAGACTCATGGAATCAACCAGGTTGGAAGAGACCTCCAAGATCATCCAGTCCAACCTAGTACCCAGCCCTATCCAATCAACCAGACCATGGCACTAAGTGCCTCATGCAGGCTTTTCTCCTTGTCCTGTCACAACAAGCTCTGATACAAATTCTGTCCCCAGCTTCCTTATAGCCCCCCTTAAGTGCAGAAAAGCCTCAGTGAGGTCTCCCTTCTCCAGACTGAGCAGCCTGGACTCTCTCATCCTGTCCTCACAGCAGAGGTGTAGCACTTTGTATGCAGGAATAAGCCAGGTAGGACAAGTGTCTGTCAGGAGCAATCAGCTTCTGTTTTTTGCAGCAGGATGGGGCCAGTGCCCATGCAGAGCTGGGGAGTGGCAGTCAGGAAAGTGCTGCTCTGGATTCCTTGTGCAGGCAAAACCCTTGCTGGGAAGAAAACACACTGTAAAATGGAAGTCTACCTGCCAACTGCAGAACCAGCTTAGGGTAAAGAATTAAGTTGAGACACCTTTCCCAGGGGTCATGTTTGCTGAGAGGAGGAGTAGTGATGAGAAAAGAGTGAAAATAAGTAATAAAAGGGAGAGGTTAGGTAGTCTGTTTTATTAGAGCAGTGAAATATCACAGCATATCAAAGCAATTTCCATTTCTTTTGTAACCACAGAGTAGCCTGGAACAGGCAATTACACCTTCTTTCCAGCTCAGAGAGGCACATCACCCTTTGGCACCCATTAAGGAATGTTAATAGCAGGGGTAAGGCGAGTTCAGGGGTGGGTGTGCTTTATTGGGAAATTGCACCTCTGAGGAATTAGAAACACTCAGCCCTGGGGAGCAATTAGCTCCCAGTAACCACAGGCCTGCTGTCCTCAGTGGCATAATTAGGGAAGATTCTCAGGAGTTGGGGTTGAAAGGAGCTGGAGAAGCAGAACTTGCTCTTCTGATGAAGATGTCCCTCTGAGCATCAGTACCACTGGGCACCAGCAAATCCTCTGGCTCCCAACGCAAGGCACTCCTGGTGGCAGGTTAGTGGCTTGAGCTGAGCCACCCACTGGCACTCAGAGCTGGAATTTACAGGAGGAGACTGCACAAGATGCTTTGCTTTTCTGATTCCCCATTTCTTACTCTGTTCTGGATGTGAGGATGGCATCCAGGCATTGAGATGTCCATAGCTGGTAAGAGCAGCTCACTGTACAATGATAATGCCAGCCTCCTTTTGTTTGTATTAGTCATAGAATCATAGAATCAACCAGGTTGGAAGAGACCTCCAAGATCATCCAGGCCAACCTAGCACCCAGCCCTGGCCAATCAACCAGACCATGGCACTAAGTGCCTCATCCAGGCTTTGCTTCAACACCTCCAGGGACAGTGACTCCACCACCTCCCTGGGCAGCCCATTCCAATGCCAATCACTCTCTCTGACAACAACTTCCTCCTGGTAGCCAGCCTAGACCTGCCCTGCCACAGCTTGAGACTGTGTCCCCTTGTTCTGTTGCTGGTTGCCTGGCAGAAGAGAGCAACCCCAGCTGGCTACAACCTCCCTTCAGGTACTTGTAGACAGGTAAAAGGACAACAGAAGCAGGATTTCAGCTGGGCTCAATATTGGCCTAACCTGCTCCTCCTAAGTGAAAAAAAAAGATCTATTGAAATGTATTGAAAGACCAACCCCACCTGGCCACAGCCTCCCTTCAGGTAGCTGTAGACAGCAATGAGGTCATCCCTGAGCCTCCACTTCTCCAGGCTGCACACCCCCAGCTCCCTCAGCCTCTCCTCATATACTCCATATAGGCTCTGTCCTGTTGATTATTTTGACAGTAATTATTTATTTACAAAATCATATGAGGAGAGGCTGAGGGAGCTGGGGGTGTGCAGCCTGCAGAAGAGGAGGCTCAGGGCAGACCTCATTGCTGTCTACAACTACCTGAAGGGAGGCTGTAGCCAGGTGGGGTTGGTCTCTTCTGCCAGGCAAGCAGCAACAGAACAAGGGGACACAGTCTCAAGTTGTGCCAGGGGAGGTCTAGGCTGGATGTTNTAGGTTGGGCTGGATGATCTTGGAGGTCTCTTCCAACCTGGTTGATTCTATTCTATTCTATTCTATTCTATTCTATTCTATTCTATTCTATTCTATTCTATTCTATCTTGGGCACTTAACTGAGTGCAATTCAGTGTCACAGAATGCTACCCAGAAGCTCTTGAATGGTAAACCTCAAAGTGATTGAGTTCTGCGTGAGTATTTGGGAAGGGAAGAGGGAGCAGCCACAGTTGCTCTTTTGGGATGCTTGTCAAGTGGAGCTCCCCTGTATGAATGCAGATATATAGGTCACCTGTGACACAAACCAGGGAATTTCTGGAGCGTTTTGCACTGTGGTAGCTGAAACCTGAGCATCCTTTTAGTTATTTTTTCCAAGCCATGACAAAATGACACCTTCATTGTATGGCTCATAGAGAGGTGTGATTGTATTAGGCTTTATCCCCATTATACAGTATTGAGAACTGCAAACACTTCATCTGAGAAAGGGGGGGGANGAAGAGGAAGAAGAAGAAGAGGAAGAAGAGGAGGAGGAGGAGGAGGAGGAGGAGGAAGAGGAGGAAGGGGAGGAGGAGGAGGAAGGGGGGGAGGAGGAGGAGGAAGGGGAGGAGGAGGAGGAGGAGGAGGAAGGGGAGGAGGAGGAGGAGGAGAGGCGAAATTCAAACCCTGAACTGCACACCAAACCAGGAAGCCTGTACCAACCTGTATACAACTGCCTGAAGGGAGGCTGTAGCCAGCTGGGGTTGGGCTCTTCTGCCAGGCAAGCAGCAACAGAAGAAGGGGACACAGTCTCAAGTTGTGCCAGGGGAGGTCTAGGCTGGATGTTAGGAGGAAGTTGTTGGCAGAGAGAGTGATTGGCATTGGAATGGGCTGCCCAGGGCGGTGGTGGAGTCGCCATCCCTGGAGGTGTTGAAGCAAAGCCTGGATGAGGCACTTATTGCCATGGTCTGGTGATTGGGTAGGGCTTGGTGCTAGGTTGGTCTGGATGATCTTGGAGGTCTCTTCCAACCTGGTTGATTCTATGATTCTATGATCCTATTATTCTGTGAAATGGGCTGGATGCAAGAGTGCTTCTAGTTGTGGCAGCAGGCAGCCCAAACAACTTCTTCCATCTGAGCTGGAGAAGGAAATGTTGGGTCTATATTGTTCATGCATAGTGCCTGTGGCCCTTCAGCCCATTCCTTTACCTGGCACAGGTAAAACAGCACTTCTGGAACATGAGAGCTCAGAAAAGTGTCTGAGCTTTTCTAGATCAATTCGTGTTTCCCTGCATAAGGCAGGAAGCACAGTGAGAGCCAGGATTAGTTTGACAATGCAAGTGAGAAGAGTGGATTTTTGGACTTTGGGTTGTTTGGGGTTGTTTGTGGGAGGTAGATAGTTTTTTTGGGGGGTTTGGGGTTGTGGTTTCTTCTTGCTTTTTCATGATGCAGTTATTTTGGTACAAAGAGTCTTGAGCATACCCAGGACTTGCAGATCTCAGTGTCAACCTGAAGGGTGGGATCAGGGATCTGCCAAAGCCCATCCATAAAGTGGTTCATACTTTTGCCAAAATGAGACTTTTTTGGTTGTCTTGTGGGTGGAAGAAGGGAAAAAAAAAACCCCACAACTCCAACTGTTAGCCTGGAAGTGGACAGGATGAGCAGCCAGAGCTGCTGCAGGGATCTGGTGCTTATCACTGGCTTGTTCTTGTGAAGTGCTGAACACAAAAGAGCTCCAAGGAGGTATTAAGTCTATGCTTGACTGTCAAGGACACACATAGTTCACTGGCTATATGTGTGCCCAAAGTTAAGCATGTGCTTAATGAGGCTAGAGTGCTTTGCTTAGGGCAGAGCTGAATCCTTAATAGCTCCCTGGTTTGCAGCTTTTGCTTAAAAAAACAGTGCCAATATTTTCCTGCTTCCTGGGAGATTCTGAGGACAAACTTACTAGCAGTCGGCACAGTCCCAAGCACAGCTCCAGGCTGGGTGGGGAATGGCTGAGAGCAGCCCTGAGGAAAAGGACCTGGGGGTCTGGGGTGATGAAAAGCTCAACATGAGCCTGCAGTGTGAGTGCAGCCCAGACAGCAACCCTGTGCTGGGCTGCAGCAAGAGCAGTGTGGGCAGCAGGGCAAGAGGGGGGATTCTGCCCCTTGGCTCTGCTCTCCTCAGACCCCACCTGGAGTCCTGTGTGCAGCTCTGGAGATCCCCACACAAGAAGGACATGGAACTGTTGGAGCTTTTCACAGATTTTTCCTCACTTCCCCTGTCCTCTTCTCTCTTTCTTCTCTTGTGATGATTTTTTTCTAAGCTCTGCTTTTATGGCCAGCTCTTGCCTACTCTATTGTTACCTCCACTTACCTTACCAAGGAACCTCAACATGGGTAGGCTTTTGAGTTTAAATTAGCCAAGAAAACTGTGTGCAGTTCTGGAGCCCCCAACACAAGAAG
>WAAF01010207.1:29204-66162 GCA_013400475.1 Tricholaema leucomelas | reverse complement strand
ATCACCAAATGTGATCTTTGATCACATTATGTGATCCTGTGCTCCACAACCTCCCTGGAGGTGTTCAAGGCCAGGTTGGATGAGGCCTTGAGCAACCTGCTCTAGTGGGAGGTGTCCCTGCCTATGGCAGGGGTTTGGAACTGGATGATCCTTGAGGTCCCTTCCAACTTAAACCATTCTATGATTCTCTTCTACTATTCTCTGGTTCTTGTAATGATGAGAAGGAACAAGAAGGGAGCAGCTTATTTATCAATACATCAGCCTCACAGCAATTACTTCTTTTGCAGCCTCTTTTGAACCCTGGGATTTCAGTGCTGCTCATTCATCACACACAGTCAAAAGCAAAACTATCCAACAGGCTGAAAGAAATCTGAGCTCTGCTATGCCTCTAATATGTTTAATGTTATTGTTCCCTTAAATCTTTACCCTTAATGACCCCAGACATATTAAATAGCATTCTCAGGGCTGAAGGAGTGCTTCAGAGTTCTAATTTTACACATATTTTCCCCTTCTGTGCTCTCCATAAACATTGTGCATTGAAAAACCTCTGTGGAAAATACTCTGTGGACTTTATCCTGAAGAAAGGCTCAAAGTAGCTTCACTCACACTCAGCTCTCTTTTTGCACTGCCTGCTTTTCAAAGCTGGTTGGTGTTTTTGTTTGCAGCTGTGTCATTTTTCACAGTTTGCAGTTTAGGGCTAGCAGACAATGTACAGCAGAGCCTCCAAGGGATAACTCAAGGGCAAAGATGACAGATCTCATGGGCTTGGCATGGCAAAAATGCTCTCACTGCTTTTTTAAGAGCACAAAGGAATCCAAACCGTAGAGGGACAGGGAACCCTGACAGGGGTCTGGTTTCTTAGTCATAGAATCATAGAATCAAGTAGGTTGGAAGAGATCTCCAAGCTCACCCAGCCCAAACTAGCATCCAGCTCTATCCAGTCAACCAGACCATGGCACTAAGGGCCTCATTCAGTCTTTTCTTCAACACCTCCAGGGACAGTGACCTGTGATGGTTTGGAGGTCACCTGCCCCCTTCACTCCAACTTGTGAAAATCACCCAGGCTAGACTCAGCCAAGCTGGGAATTAGAATGAAGCTTTAGATTTACAGCTTAGCACAAGATACAAGCAGATATGGGTGCTGCTGAACAAGAAGCTCAACAGGAGCCAGCAGTGTGCACTTGCAGCCCAGAAAGCCAAGCAGAGCCTGGGCTGCAGCAGAAGTGTGGCCAGCAGGGCCAGGGAGGTAATTCTCCCCCTCTGCTGTGCTCTATTCAGACCCCACCTGGAGTACTGCATCCAGTTCTGGAGCCCCTGGGACAAGAGGGATGTGGAGATGCTGGAGTGTGTCCNGGAAGTTGTTGAGCATGAGAGTGGTGAGAGGCTGGAATGGGTTGCCCAGGGAGGTGGTTGAGGCCCCATGGCTGGAGGTGTTTCAGGCCAGGCTGGCTGAGGCTGTGTGCAGCCTGCTCTAGGGTAGGGTGTCCCTGGGCATGGCAGGGGGGTTGGAACTGTCTGATCCTTGTGGTCCCTTCCAACCCTGACTGATTCTGTGATTCTATGATAGTTACAATATCTACAGCTACAGGCAGCAATAGCCAAGTTAAAAGTAATACAGAAATACAACAGCCCTACCAGAAACCAGCGTCCCCAGGAGGGGCTCCCAACCACCCTTCCACCTCCTTTCCACCCCTCTACCTTATCCCAGACTTTGCCTTACATTCAAGGTGAGTTTGGAGCATCAGCCAGGGGGGTAGGAAGCAAAAGGATTAGTTAGACAGCAGGTTAGGGACAGAGGTGCAGGCAGCCAGAGCCAGAGAGCAACTCTGTTATCTATGTCTGTATTCTTGTTCTTATCCATCTCAGCAAGCCTATGAGTGCAGCAGACATCACCATTGGTTCCTTTTCACAGCCTAGCATCTAATTCCTTTCACTAAAATATCTTGGCTAGGCTCAAACTAGCACAAGGCTGCCCAGGGAGGTGGTTGGGGCCCTGTCCCTGGAGATATTCAAGGTGAGGCTCAACAGGGCTCTGGCCAACTTGATCTAGTTGAGAGCATCCCTGCTGAGTGCAGAGGGAGTTGGACTGGATGACCTTTGAAGGTCCCTTCCAAACCAGATCATTCTTTGATTCTGAGATGCTCTGTAAGCATGATAACCATCATCATCATCACAACAACAATAATAAGGCTGAAAAGAAAGACAAGAAGGCATGGCCTGAAGCTGCACCAGGAGAGGTTTAGATTTACCTTATAATTTCCCTTATAAGATTTACCTTATCCCAGACTTTGCCTTATGTTCAAGGTGAGTTTGGAGAATGGGCCAGAGGGGTCAGGAGGCAGAGGGATTAGTTACACAGAGAGCAGGTTAGGGAGAGAAGGGAGGCAGCCAGAGCCAGAGAGCAGCTCTGTTGTCTATGTCTGTGTTCTTGTTCTTATCCATCTCAGCAAGCCTATGAGTGCAGCAGACATCACCACTGGCTCCTTTTCACAGCCTGGCATCTAATTCCTCTCACTAAAATATCCCAGCTAGGCTCAAACTAGCACAATACCTTAAAAAAAGGCACCAAAAATGTCACTGTAGCACCTCATTAGTGATGTCTCCTGCTTATGTAATTGCTATGAGGCTTTTTTTTCTCCCTGCTGTGGCAGCAGGCATTGACCCTGTTAATGCTGGCACTGGGGACGCTTTTGTTGTGCTGTCAAGTACCTCTTGATCTTTTAACTCCTGTCTGTCAAGTCAGGTTTCTGCCTCAAAGATGAATCAAACCTTATTTCAGGACTTAGAATGGTTTGTATCTGCAAAGGAAATTTAGTGATGGGAGCTTCCTAGAGCTTCTCTTTCTCTTCATGCAGTGATTTGTTTGGTTTTCTATTCAAGCCCTGTATGGTAAAAAACCATTTCTAGCTGACTGGCACTGCCACCTAAGCCACTGTGGCATCAGTGTTCTCTTCTCCATCTCACATCTCATCTTCTGGATGAGGCTCTGGTCACAGGCAAGCATGGAGAAAGATGTTGACAGAGAGAGTGATTGGCATTGGAATGGACTGCCCAGGGAGGTGGTGGAGTCACTGTCTCTGAAGGTGTTGAAGCAAAGCCTGGATGAGGCACTTAGTGCCATGGTCTGGTTGATTGGCCAGGGCTGGGTGCTAGGTTGGACTGGATGATCTGGGAGGGCTCTTCCAGCCTGGCTGATTCTATGATTCCCACTAGCACTCCAAAAGATGGAGAGGAAGATGAGTTTGCAGCAGCTAACACTTTCACACCTGCTATTCTGCATGCATCTGCTGCCTCCTGCCCGGTCAGCATACCTGTACAGCTTCTATACCTCCTGCTGAGCACCCTGTGCAGAGAGTAGGCTTCTGGAAGTCAAAGTGTGGAAACCTGAGCTACCAATCTTGGAAATAATACACTTCAGTCCTCACTACTGACCAAAAAGCAGCCATGTGTGTCATTGCTTACAACAGAAGCAGTCCTGTACACAACTTACAAAAGCATCTTTATTTCACTTACCCCAGCATGCAGTGCTGCTGCTGTTCAGTGACAATCAAGACCAGCTGCTATCCCATAATGCTGGGAAAACTCATCTCACCTCGAGTGTTTTAAACTTATTTGCTCTCTAACTCTGTACCTGCCTTCTTAAATATGAGATATTCCTGCAGTGCAGTGCAAGGCCAACTGCAGGGTTCTACACTTTAGCTGCAACAACCCCAAGCAGTGCTACAGGCTGGGGACAGAGTGCATGGAGAGCAGCCAGGAAGAAAGAGACCTGGGGATGCTGGAAGATAGTAGCTGAAAATGAGGCAGCAGTGTGCCCAGGTGGGCAGCAGAGCCAATGGCATCCTGGCCTAGATCAGGAAGTGTGACCAGTAGGACAAGGGAGGTTCTTCTGCCCCTGTGCTCAGCACTGATCAGGCCATACCTTGAGTGCTGTGTCCAGTTCTGGGCTCCTCAATTCAAGAGAGATGTTGAGGTGCTGGAAGGTGTCCAGAGAAGGGCAACAAAGCTGGTGAGGGGCCTGGAGCACAGCCCTGTGAGGAGAGGCTGAGGGAGCTGGGGGTGTGCAGCCTGCAGAAGAGGAGGCTCAGGGCAGAGCTCATTGCTGTCTGCAGCTACCTGAAGGGAGGCTGTAGCCAGGTGGGGTTGGTCTCTTCTCCCAGGCAAGCAGCAACAGAAGAAGGGGACACAGTCTCAAGTTGTGCCAGGTGAGGTCTAGTCTGGATGTTAGGAAGTTGTTGTCAGAGAGAGTGATTGGCATTGGAATGGGCTGCCCAGGGAGGTTAGAGAGAGAGAAGGGAGGCAGCCAGAGCCGGAGAGAAACTCTGTAATCCATGTTTGTGTTCTTGTTCTTATACATCTCAGCAAGCCTGTGAGTGCAGCAGACATCACCACTGTTTCTTTTTCATAGCCTATAAGCTACTTCCTCTCAGCAAAACTTCCCAGCTAGGCTCAAACTTGCACAATCTGGGATCTTAGCAGGCTGAGAGTGGAGACCTCATCACAGGACCTCCTCTCTTCAGCCGCGTGCCCTGGGAGCAGGAAGGGGACCGCTGGCTGTCGTGTTGATAAGCAGGGATGGAGAAGACATCCTGACAACTGTGCTTATGGTGATGTTTTTTGCCCTCTTTGCTTTTCCTGTGGTGACAGGCAGCTACTTACTAGGCAGAACTGGAAGTAATATTCTGAATTGCTAAAGGAACTTTTCCCAGTTGATCATCCTCTTATGTGTTTTGTGCTGATCAAAGATTCTCTTCATGTCTTATCTATCTGAAAGCTCAGAAGGATGAATGGGGAAAAAAAAAAAGGAGCTGTTCTTCTGTGCTGGTAGACAATGAAATGATGATTGGTGAGATTATGCCTTGGCTTTACTGTCAGCACAATGTCAGTGAGGGCATTGTGGTGTAGAGAGGGTACATTTTGAGATACTCTTCCAAAATCCAGATTGCTAGAAGGAAAAGAAAGGCCCCAAGGCAGAGTGAAATGTCTGGCTTTATTATTAGCTTTATATTTCAGTGGAGAAGAAAATGAATCTTTCATATTCTTGCATCATATTAGTTACCCTGATTATTTACCCCTTCACATCCTCTTTGTGTAGTCAGGCAAGAGTGGTAACTCAGCTTTTGCTCAGGTAAGAATCTCCTTATATATCTCTATCTATGCATCTGTATCTATCTCCATCCCTGTCTCTGTCTCTGTCTCTATCTCTGTCTCTATCTCCATTTCTATCATCTCTATCATGTCTATATCCCTGGAGCTGTTCAAGGCAAGATTGGACGTGGCACTTGGTGCCATGGTCTAGCCTTGAGCTCTGTGGTGAAGGGTTGGACTTGATGATCTGTGAGGTCTCTTCCAACCCTGATGATACTATGATACTATACTATGATGATCTCATCTCTCTCTCTCTCTGTGTCTACATCTCTGTCATCTCTCTCTACCTCCATCTCTATCATTTCTATCATGTCTGTCTCTATCATACCCCTCTATATCTCTATCATCTCTATTTATATCTCTATTTCCATCTCTGTCTCCATCTCTATCATCTCTATTATCTCTATCACATTTATCTCTATAATGTCTATTTCTACCTCCATCTCTACCTCCATCTCTGTCATCTCTCTATCTCTACCTCTATCTCTATTTCTACCTCTATCCTCTCTCTATCATCTATATTTCTATCTCTGTCTCCATCTCTATCTCTGTCATGTCTATCTCTCATCTCTCTGTCTATATCTCTACATCTTCCTATCTCCATTTCTATCATGTCTATCTCTATCATACCCCTCTCTATATGTATCTCTATCAATTTCTAACTCTGTCTCCATCTCTATCATCTCTATTATCTCTATCATGTCTATTTCTATCTCTATCTCTAACTCTGTCTCTATCTCTATCTCTACCTCTATCTCTATTTCTACCTCTATCATCTCTCTCTCTATCATCTATATTTCTATCTCTATCTCTGTCTCTGTCTCCATCTCTATCATGTCTATCTCTATCTCCATCTCTCTATCTCTATCATCTCTATTTCTATCTTTATCTCCATCTCCATCTCTATCTCCATCTCTGTCTCCATCTCCATCTCTATCATCTCTATCATCTCTATCTCTGTCATCTGTATCATCTCTCTCTCTCTGTCTCTACCCACCTCTACATCTGGTGCACGGTACAGCAGGACTTTGGTGCTGCACTGAGCAAGGAACCTGTTTTGCACAACATCTTCACAAAAGCCCCTGATCTGTGTAAAGAAATTAGAGGTTGCTTCATAGTCTTCTAGAAACAGAGCTGGGTTTAAGGAGAATGCCTGCAGTAGGCTTTCCAGGCTTTGGATTGGTTGGACTTTTAGTGAGTTGAAAATAAAGGACTTTGTGGTTAGTGAAGAAGGGGCCTTGGAGCTGAGGAATCTGCAGACTTAAGGCTTAATTCCCAAGTCTGGGCTTGAGGATGCTCTCTTGGGGAATGGGAGATGGCTGTTCTGGCATATCTGTCCTGTGTATTCCATCCTAGGGAAGGCACAAAGATCAGCTGCGGCACATCTTACTGTGATGGTTTGGTCTTGATTGTAGAGTGAGGGGGAAAGGTGAGACTGAAAATCAGCAGAAGAGTAAGGTCAGGGTGTGGGGACAAGGAGGACAGGCCTGTAGCCATGGGATTGTGAAAGGACATCTTGCAGATCACGTTGTAGCAACGTCTGTCAAGAATGGTTTAGCTCTAGCCAGGCTTGCCCTGGGGCCAGGAGATGGGTTAGGTGACCTCCTGAGCCCTTTTTGCTATGACTCTGTGATTGGAAGTGGAAAGAAAACCCACTTTAATCTTACTGTTTCTCTGTGGATTTTCTCTCCATCTTCTTTGAGTCCAGAGGAGAGCCACGAAGATGCTCAGAGGGCTGCAGCAGCTCTGCTATGAGGACAGGCTGAGAGAGTTGGGGCTCTGCAGCCTGGAGAAGAGAAGGCTTCAAGGAGACCTTAGAGTGGCTTTGCAGTATCTGAAGGGAGCCTACAGGAAGGCTGGGGAGGGACTATTGACAAGGTCTGGTAATGTCAGGACGAGGGGGAATGGGTTTGAACTGGCAGAGGGGAGATTTAGACTGGATGTTAGGAGGAAGTTCTTTACAGTGAGGGTGGTGAGACACTGGCACAGGTTGCCCAGGGAGGTTGTGGCTGCTTCCTCCCTGGAGGTGTTTAAGGCCAGGCTGGATGAGGCCTTGAGCAGCCTGCTCTAGTGGGAGGTGTCCCTGCCTATGGCAGGGGGTTGGAGCTGGATGATCCTTGAGGTCCTTTCCAACCTGAGCCATTCTGTGATTCTCCCCACTCTCCTCCTGCCCCAGGTACCAGGATATTTCTATACACAGCCGCTCTTGCAGGATCTTATTGGTGTTCTCCATGTCAGAAGGCTATGATTTATAGTAAGCTAACTGGTCATAGAATCATAGAATCATAGAGTGGTTTAGGTTGGAAGGGACCTCAAGGATCATCCAGCTCCAACCCCCTGCCATAGGCAGGGACACCTCCCACTAGAGCAGCTTGCTCAAGGCCTCATCCAGCCTGGCCTTAAACACCTCCAGGGAGGAAGTATCTACAACCTCCCTGGGCAACCTGTGCCAGTGTCTCACCACCCTCACTGTAAAGAGCATGGTCCTTGAGCATGTGCTGTTGTCAAGCTCTCTTGCTCTGCTCAGGGGAAAAGCACTCCAGGGCTGGCATTCAGTGGCATGATCTGGGTCTTTGTCCTTTCGGCGCTCCGCTAATTATTCCTGTTGCTCTCGCGTCCCTCTGCAAATGTCTGTCTCTCTGCCACAGGAAATGCTCTCTCATTTTTGTCTAGCTGCAGAACAGCTAGTTAAATGAGAGAAGCCTGAACAGCCTGCAGAGACCCATATTCTCCTTGGGATGATAGCAATGAAGCAGGCCAAACATCCTTTCTGCACCACTTAAATTGCATGTCTTTGCATTCCTGCCTTGGCCGCTCGCTTTCTGGACTGTGTTCTGCTCTTGTAAACAGCTCCTATCATTCCTGGGAGTGCTCTTAGGAGCAGAATGCTTTGAGAAAGCCAAAGCCATCAGCTGCCAAGAGTCCATAAAGAGGCAGAAATAGGCACCCGAAATCTTTGCTGCTGTAGATGCAGCTGCATTAGCAACATCATTTATCTTCCTAAGGACTTAGTTAGCCACTGAAATGTGTTATAAAATGAAGTGGCATTTTCTCCACCTGTTCTAACAGGTGCCAAAGGCATAGGAAGCCCTCCTGGGTGACACAAGGCTGCAAAATCTAAGTACCTTCCTATGGACTGCAGCTGCCTCAGAGACATGGAGCAAAGCTGGAGGTGGGGAGGTATAGACTGGCCATGAGGAGGAAGTTGTTGAGCGTGAGAGTGGTGAGAGGCTGGAATGGGTTGTGCAGGGAGGTGGTTGAGGCCCCATCTCTGGAGGTGTTTAAGGCCAGAGGTCAGGCTGATCTAGGGTAGGATGTCCCTGCCCATGGCAGGGGGGTTAGAGCTACATGATCCTTGTGGTCCCTTCCAGTTCTGACTGATTCTGTGATTCTACATCAGGGCTTTTTCCCACAGGCTGCCTCCTTCACTTGGAATAAGAAGCTTTAGATTATCTCAGCACACTCAGGATCCCACTTCAGCACAATCCAATTTGACCTGAGAGTTGTGGGTTGTCATGTGTGTGAATGTAGAAAGTCTTGCAAGCAGACACTGGACTTTCAGTCTGAGTTTTCCACTAGTACAAAGAAGGTTGAACTGGATGATCTTTGAGTTCCTTTCCAACCTAAACCATTCTATGATTCTATGATTTCAGACAAGAAGAACCATAGAGTCACAGAATCAGCCAGGTTGGAAGAGACCTCCAAGCTCATCCAGTCCAACCTAGCACCCAGCCCTAGCCAGTCAACCAGACCATGGCACTAAGTGCCTCATCCAGGCTTTTCTTGAACCCCTCCAGGGATGGTGACTCCACCACCTCCCTGGGCAGTCCATTCTCCGGACCTTCTAAAGCATCTGTTGCTTGCTGGAGCAAGAGGCAGCCTATACAAAGCCCCACTGTGGTGCTTCCAAGTGCAAGAAGTCCCTGAGTCCCTCCTAGGCCACCAAGTAATTGAAAAAGCAGCAAGCTGCTGAGTGGCAGCCTTTTAAGCCTTCTATGAAGTGTATTTTATCATCTAGGTAACACTGTATATAAACTGTTAAGCCCGCAACTTGGCTCCATGGCAGACATTTAAACACCTTAAATGCTACCTGGGAAGAGAGAAAAGCTTCTTTCCAAAGGGAAATAGAAACCTACAGCTGTGAGTAGACCCAAATAATCTCCAGTTATCTCTTCTGGTAGACAAATGACACTTGTATTGATAAGCTGTGTCCCTGCCAATGCAATTACTACGTCTTGTTGGACGTCTCTCAGTGATTTTGCTGCTGCTGAATTTCCCTGGCTGGAGAGGGTCAGGGTCTCCATCTGCAAAATGGTCTAACCTGAAGCAAACTCACTCCCTGCTGAAGCAAAGCTCGTTGTTTGTGATCCACTCTCATCACTAATCCCTGCAGCTGATTCCCCCTCATTGCCTGGCAGAACAGGAGTGCAATGGATTTAAAAGGAGCTGGTCTGGAGCCAGCAGCACATCCTTTCTTTAGTTAAGGTGCCTGGGGTTGACACAAAAGGTGTCTCTGCAGTGGCTCTGGGCTGCAGCACAGGAAGCCAGCATGTGTCTGTCAGGATAGCACTTGACTCAGATTGGGCTGCTTGCCCTCTTTTCTAGCTTTTTGGCTGCTGTACAGATAATAGGACCCCTCCAGAGCGGAGAAAGCCTGGCACTGAGACAGGATTCTTTCGAGTAATACATGGCCCTGGTGGGTATTAATCCTGGTAATTTAGGCAGGTGCATGAGAGTGATACTGGAAACTAAATATAGATTTCCAGACTGAAGATTTTGTTTCTGTAGCAGCATTTTCTGAAAAGACAGGGAGCCTGCAGAGCCTCAGCCTCATTGTTGTGATAAGGCTCAGGAAGAGAGGCTGAGGGAGCTGGGGGTGTGCAGCCTGCAGAAGAGGAGGCTCAGGGCAGACATCATTGCTGTCTACAACTGCCTGTAAGCCAGGTGGGGTTGATCTCTTCTGCCAGGCAAGCAGCAACAGAACAAGGGGACAGAGTCTCAAGTTGTGCCAGAGGAGGTCTAGGCTGGATGTTAGGAGGAAGTTGTTGGCAGAGAGAGTGATTGGCATTGGAATGGGCTGCCCAGGGAGGTGGTGGAGTCGCCGTCCCTGGAGGTGTTGAAGCACAGCCTGGATGAGGCACTTAGTGCCATGGTCTGGTTGCTTGGACGGGGCTGGGTGATAGGTTCTGGAAGGCCTATTACAAGAAGGATGTGGAGATGCTGGAATGTATCCAGAGAAGGGCCACAAGGATGCTGAGAGGGCTGCAGCAGCTCTGCTGTGAGGACAGACTGAAAGAGTTGGGGTGGTTCAGTCTGCAGAAGAGGAGGCTCCCAGGTGACCTTCTTGTGGCCTTCCAGGATCTGAAAGGGTGATACAAAAAAGCTGTGGAGGGACTGTTTAGGCTCTCAGGGAGTGCCAGGACTGGGTGGAATGGAGCAAAGCTGGAGGTGGGGAGATGCAGCCTCGAGGTGAGGAGGAAGTTGTTGAGCATGAGAGTGGTGAGAGCCTGGAATGGGTTGCCCAGGGAGGTGGTTGAGACCCCATTGCTGGAGGTATTTAAGGCCAGGCTGGATGAGGCTGTGGGCAGCCTGCTCTGGGGTAGGGTGCCCTGGGCATGGCAGGGAGGTTGGAACTGGCTGCTCCTTGTGGTCCCTTCCAACCCTGATTGATTCTATGATTCTAGTTTGGAAGGGTGATCTTGGAGGTTTCTTCCAACCTGGTTGATTCTATGATTTTCTGAAGAAGAAAACCCAAACAATGATTAAGGTTGGGTTTGGGACATCAACTAATTGCAAAACCAAATAAAAAGAATAACCCCAAAATCACTAACAGAAATATTTCAGGAGAACTTGAACCTTTGCAATTGTCTCTGCACACAAATCGCTGTGTTGGTTTATCCAAATACTACTGAGCACCAAAACAGGTCTCAGCCTTACCTAGGAAGGAGCTAAGCCACCAGATTTATTCCTGAGTCTGTTAATTTAGCACAGTAGCTTTATTACTTGTATTTGTTAAGCATGAGTCACTTCTCCAGCCTTAAGATCAGATCACAGTTGCATCTTGTCTTCAGTCAATGCAAATGTGTCCCTCTCCTTTTTAAACTCACTTACTGTGTTTTCTCCAAGCTGTGGAAATGTTCACAAGCTTTGATATCCCTTTAGTTCTTATTTCTCCTCTGTTGGTGTTACCTTGTTGATTTGTCTCTTCCCTTACACTGTAATTGGTCTGGTGCCACTGTGTAGTTTCTAACTGTGTGCAGTATCAACAGACCTCCATCTGCCTTTCCTCCAGAGCTTCCCAGCCTACCATTATAAATATGCCAAGTCCTTCTCCAAAGACAGGATCACCAGATTCCAGCTGTTTGCAAAATAGGAGCCACTGCCAGAAGTCCTCTCCTGCTGCCTGCAACCTGTGCAGAACCTGTGTCCTGTGACTGCTGGCACTGCAGGAGCTCTAAGCACTGCTTTCAAATCAAGAGAGATGTTGAGGTGCTGGAAGGTGTCCAGAGAAGGGCAACAAGGCTGGGGAGGGGCCTGGAACACAAACCCTATGAGGAGAGGCTGAGGGANCCAAGCCTGGCTGGGGCACTTAGTGCCATGGTCTGGTTGACTGGATAGGGCTGGGTGCTAGGTTGGCCTGGATGATCTTGGAGGTCTCTTCCAACCTGATTGATTCTATTCTATTCTATTCTATTTCCAACAACATGACTCCCCCCCCACCCCCCGGCCCTTTTTTTTTCCTGCTTCTTAAACTGAAGGAACAACAAATTCTGCATCCTCTCCAGAGCACAGTTTTGTTAATGTTCTTTGAAACATGACATGTGTCATGGCAGTCAAACTGCAGCCATCCCATTTCTGCTGAAAGGAGAAAAACATGTCACTTCTGGCTCCCAGGAACACAAAGGCAGAGTCATCCTTTCGAGAGGAGCCTGCACGGCTGCCAGAGATGAAAGCTAGGGGGAAAAAAATGGTATTGCTTTTGGAAATGTCATAATTGCAGTTAATGATAATTTAATGAAGTGACATTGTCTCTGCTGCTGTCACTAATGAAATGTTTGAGTGTGATAAACCAGAGCCTGTTAAACAGAGCAAGAGTCTGGGGTGGAATAGCTTTGCGACAGCAGCCTGCGCGGATCCCTGGGTTGGTTGTGTGGCCCTTTGAGCTGGAGGTTCTAGCTCAGGCAGCAGCATATTCAGAACAGAGAAACTTAGAAGTAGAAGCTCTGAAGGGAGAGTATGTTCAGACTGTTCTTGAGGAGGAAGTTGTTGAGCATGAGAGTGGTGAGAGGCTGGAATGGGTTGCCCAGGGAGGTGGTTGAGGCCCCATGGCTGGAGGTGTTTAAGGCCAGGCTGGCTGAGGCTGTGGGCAGCCTGCTCTAGGGTAGGGTGTCCCTGGGCATGGCAGGGGGGTTGGAACTGGCTGATCCTTGTGGTCCCTTCCAACCCTGACTGATTCTATGATACTATGATTCTAGGGATAGGACAAATAATGGCAACAATGGATAAGTTAATATAATTTCATTGGAGCAGGAGGAGATTTATGTCTGGAAGCACAGCTTGGACCTTCCCCTTGCTGCTTCTGCCTCCTCAGCTGTGCCTGCTGCTATCTTAGAATCATAGAATCAGGCAGGTTGTAAGAGACCTCCAAGATCATCCAGGCCAACCTAGCACCCAGCCCTATCCAATCAACCAGACCATGGCACTAAGTGCCTCATCCAGGCTTTAAAGTCTCTATCGTCCTCCACTGCTGTTTTGGCTGCTGCTGCTTTTGCTGCTCTGCCAGCAATTGACCCCTTCCCCATCTTCCTTAAGGTTATTCTATTTCTCTAGTAGTTTATTTCTCCTTATACTGTTACATTTAAACTGACTTTAAAAAAAAATCCATGTTGTCAGTACAGCTCCATTGCAGCATCAAGAGCTCCAGAAAAATCCACGTTGTTCTATTCTGTTCATGTTACAGTGAGTGGAAGAGGCGTGCACAGCTAATTTAAGATTGGTACATGTGGAAAGTAGAATAGAATAGAATAGAATAGAATAGAATAGAATAGAATCAACCAAGTTGGAAGACACCTCCAAGATCTTCCAGGCCAACCTAGCACCCAGCCCTGTCCAGTCAACCAGACCATGGCACTAATTGCCTCATCCAGGCTTTGCTTCAACACCTCCTGGGATGGTGACTCCACCACCTCCCTGGGCAGCCCATTCCAATGCCAATCACTCTCTCTGACAACAACTTCCTCCTAACATCCAGCCTAGACCTTCCCTGGCACAACTTGAGGCTGTGTCCTCTTGTTCTGTTGTTGGTTGTCTGGGAGAAGAGACCAACCCCACCTGGCTACAGCCTCCTTCAGGTAGTTGTAGACAGAAATAAGGTCACCTTTGAGCCTCCTCAAGGTTATGCATGAGGTACAGATAGGTTAACCTGCATAAACAACCTGTAGGGTCAGCCGCCTGCGGCTGGCAGACTCTGCCTCCTCGCAGCTGCATGTGGGGGCTGTTGTTCACCATCTCCGTCCCTGCCTCCGGGATGGATTCATAGAATCAGNGATACTGCAAAGCCACTCTAAGGTCTCCTCGAAGCCTTCTCTTCTCCAGGCTGCAGAGCCCCAACTCTCTCAGCCTGTCCTCATAGCAGAGCTGCTGCAGCCCTCTGAGCATCTTCGTGGCTCTCCTCTGGACTGGCTCCAGCAGTTCCATGTCCTTCTTGTGTTGGGGACTCCAGAACTGCACACAGTACTCCAGGTGGGGTCTGAGGGGAGCAGAGTAAAGGGGGAGAATCCCCTCCCTGGACACTGCAGCATGGGGTTGCTCATTGCTTATCAGTTCATGTCCTTCTGTTACCAAGAAATCCCCCCACACTTATGTAGCCTTCTGATGGAAAGTTACAAACCCATGCTTGGGGCACACTGAACTGGAACTTGCTTACGTTAAGCGTTGCCTTGTCTCTTATTCTTCTGCTGCCCATGGCATGCAGCCCGTGGCAGTGGTGAGTTTATTTTACCAGGGGAGGGATCCACCCTAACCCAGGACAGGTTGTTTTGGGTTTTCTTCTGGTTGTTGTTGCACTGGTTTAAAAAATAAATAGAAGGCAAAATGCAGGCTGAGTGGCAAATGATGCACAGGTGATGTATTTAAAGGCTTTCCATTAAACAAACAACACTGAGCTCCAGACTAAGATACTGCTGGCTGGGTGCTGCTCCTTAGAAATTCTAACCCATCATTGAAACACTTTTCCTTGTTTGTTGTTTTTTTTTTCCTTTGCAGGCAAACCAGAGAACAAGAAACCCCTCCTGACTTCTTTTATTTCTCAGACTATGAGAGACACAATGCAGAAATAGCAGCGTTTCATTTGGACAGGCAAGTAAAGAAGGCATTTGCATGGGAAGAAAAGGGGAAATAATTGTCATAGGTTTCTGCACTTTGGCCAGCCCTGGGACTGAATTCCTTTTAAAGAAGGGGGAAGATGGAACAAAGGTGGGCAAAGGCCATGAATAAATGAAATGGCAGATGATGAAAGGCTAGATTAATAATTAGGAAGTGTGTAGCTGCTCTGGGAATGAGAACTCTAGCAATAAGTTATTCTCAAAAGGAAAGAGAAATGACATTGACTAGAAGCCAAGAAATGAATTTCCCCTGTGATCTTGAGTGGAGAGGACCCATCTCCTGGGGAACATGTCACAGAAGTGTGACAGGAGTCTAGCTCAGCCCAATTAGCTGCAGGGCTTGCAAATCCAAGTGGGACATGGGGAGTGGTGTGGGTGTTTGGAGAGGAGGGGTTTGGTTTCACAGCAAAAAGCCAGGGCCATCTGTATCAGGAGTGTACTTAGGACACAAGTTTGTGGGAAGGAGAGGGCAGTGGTGGTCATGCCATGCTTCTGGTAGCTGATGATGTCTCCCCAGGCAGAGTTCATGCAGATACCCTGACTGGGAAGGGACAGCAGCTCTCTCAGACTGCCCAGATTAGAAGCAGTAATTAATAATTAGTGTTGAGTTATTAACAGTATGGCAAGAAATGAGGACATTCCACAGGCTGAGTTAGAACTCTGGGGTGCCAAGAATCATCCTTTAAACAGCTTGAAGCTTTGGGGGCATAAGTTATTCGGGGTTACATGTAGTATTGCTGACTTCTGGGTTGATGGTTAGCATAAAGGGACCTGTCAATGGATGGCAGAGGGTGGATCTGTCATTAAGAACCATCCTAAGCAGACCCTTCAAGGCTCTTCTGTATTTTGATGTCGACCTTGACATTGATCCCTGTTGATCCCTGATTTATATTTTGCATTGCCATTTTAGGCAGGTAGTGTAAGAAGAAGCATTAATGGTGTTCCTGCAGGGAGGCACATTAAATATCCACACAGGAAGCAGAAAAAGCAGCAGCTACCTAATGCAGAACATGTTAGTAGCAGTGGACATAAAAATCCCAACTTTTTTGGAGGTTTTGAATGGGAACTTTGCCTTTTTTCCCCCTTTTCACTGTAAAACTTCACAGAGGGTTTTTAATGATCTACTAAGGCAAGGGAATTTGGGGTGGAGAAAGGCTCTTCACTCAGCCTTTGGGGGGATGAATTTTAGTTTCAGGGAGATAGTTTAAGTTGGTATAAAGGTACTGAAACAGAGAGGAGCAGAAGAAAGTAAATGAAACAAATACTAAGACTGCCAGGGGAGAAAAAAAAATAGGCTCTTAGATGGTGGTTATGGAAGAAAGGAGCTGAATTGCCATTCCTCAGATCACTTTAAATATGGGTGAGCAAAATGCATGTGGCAACAATCCTGAAGTAGCACAAACTCAAAACGAAGCTTCTCCTGTCTCTTATGTCTGGAATTCTACCAATCCTCATTTTTATCATGGAACAATGTGTTCCCATGCTCCTCTGTATTTTGCACCTGCTCCACACTGTGTAGGCAAAGCAGAGCTCATCATATTCAGGACATACTTCACACTGTATTATAGGAAGGATTATCCACTTGAAAGTTGATGGGCTTTTTACTCCTTAAAGACCAGAGTTAAAACATGCCTTCAGAGCGTAATGAACCTTCCTGAGACCTATCAGAGTCGTCATAGTTTAATCCTTTAGGTAAACTCTTTACTTCCTCTCCCAGGATCCTGGATTTCCGCCGCGTGCCGCCAGTTGCAGGTCGACTCGTGAACATGACAAGAGAGATACGAGATGTTACTCGTGACAAGAAACTGTGGAGGACCTTTTTCATCTCTCCAGGTAGTCTGGGAAATCACACTGCATTCTTTCCTAGAATAGAATCATGAAATCAACCAGGGTGGAAGAGAGCTCCAAGCTCATCCAGGCCAACCTAGCACCCAGCCCTGGCCAATCAACCAGACCATGGCACTAAGTGCCTCATGCAGGCTTTGCTTCAACACCTCCAGGGATGGCGACTCCACCACCTCCCTGGGCAGCCCATTCCAATGCCAATCACTCTCTCTGACAACAACTTCCCCCTAACATCCAGCCTAGACCTCCCCTGGCACAGCTTGAGACTGTGTCCTCTTGTTCTGTTGCTGGTTGTCTGGCAGAAGAGACCAACCCCACCTGGCTACAGCCTCCCATGACACTAGGGATTCTGCTCCTCCTCCAGGGACACTGAGCCTGGGGACATTAAGGTTTGAAGTGAGATCCAGCTGGTTGCCTGGGAGAAGAGACCAACCCTACCTGGCTACAACCTACTTTCAGCTAGTTGTAGACAGCACTGAGGTCACCCCGAGCCTCCTTTTTTCCAGGCTGCACATCCCCAGCTCCTTCAGCCTCTCCTCATAGGAGAGGCTTGGGAGAAAGTGGTACCATCTCTGCATAGCATCTGGGATGAGAGAGTCATTGGCTACTGGAATGGGCTGCCCAGGGAGGTGGTGGAGTCGCCGTCCCTGGAGCTGTTCAAGGCAGGATTGGACGTGGCACTTGGTGCCATGGTCTAGCCTTGAGCTCTGTGGTAACGGCTTGGACTTGATGATCTGTGAGGTCTCTTCCAACCTTGGTGAGACTGTGAGACTGTGATAAAATACACACTTAGGTATGTTCTTAGAGAAAGAGTATTCAATTTGAAGCATGTCAGCTGCCTTCCAGTGAGCCTAACTCCTATTCTTTCAGCTGCATGCAAATGTGCCTTGCTGAACTGGGGCTGTGACTTGTGTAACAGGCAATCTGGAGCAAAGATCTCCAGGGATCTCTTCCTCTCTGCCCCTCGCTCCGTGTGCGATTGGACAGAAGCTGTTTATCCCAGACCCCTAAAGTCAACATCCCAAGGCTTAATTACAGTTTCTCATGATCTAACTGTAATTACTGCTGTTAGCAGAAATCAGAGCCCTGTCATTACAGAGCTTTGTCTCTTAAAATGTTTATCACACTTTTGTGATCCCCGATAAAGTCATTATTACGGCTGCTATTTATAGCTTTCTATCCGTGTTCAGCTCTGCAGGACAGAGTTGTTTATTCCACTAACTGCTCTTGTAAAAGGCATTACATAATTGCAAAAGATTTCATAGTGCCCTGTGCTGTGAGTGCCCCAATTTTACATGTACAGTCCTTGTGACAGTACATGGGGACAGCATTCATCAAGGCTGATGTGCAGACATCTCTGCGTGCTCCAGCTAAGCACTTGTGCCTCGGCTGCTTTCTCTCCCTCTCCCCCTCTGTCACTCTATCTGTGGGGTTATTTCCTTGGCTTCTTGTAGACAAACACACACAAAAGGTGCCTCCCTCCCCAAAAAAATCACCTGTCTGGACCAGGGGATTGAGTCCAGCATCAGTAAGTTTGTAGAAAACACCAAGCTAGGAGCAGGTGTGGAGCTGCTGGAGGGTGGGAGAGCCCTGCAGAGAGACCTGGCCAGGCTGGATGGGTGGGCAGAGGCCAATGGGATGAGACTGAACAAGGCCAAGTGCAGGGTTCTACACTTTGGCCACGACAACCAAAGGCAGCACCACAGGCTGGGGACAGAGTGGCTGAGAGCAGTCAGGCAGAGAGGGACCTGGGGGTGCTGGTAGAGAGTAGCTGAAGATGAGGCAGCAGTGTGCCCAGGTGGCCAAGAGAGCCAATGGCATCCTGGGCTGGCTCAGGAGCAGTGTGGCCAGCAGGACAAGGGAGGTTCTTCTGCCCCTGTGCTCAACACTGCTCAGGCCACACCTTGAGTGCTGTGTCCAGTTCTGGGCTCCTCAATTCAAGAGAGATGTTGAGGTGCTGGAAGGTGTCCAGAGAAGGGCAACAAAGCTGGGGAGGGGCCTGGAACACAAGCCCTGTGAGGAGAGGCTGAGGGAGCTGGGGGTGTGCAGCCTGCAGAAGAGGAGGCTCAGGGCAGAGCTCATTGCTGTCTGCAGCTCCCTGAAGGGAGGCTGTAGCCAGGTGGGGTTGGTCTCTTCTGCCAGGCAAGCAGCAACAGAAGAAGGGGACACAGCCTCAAGTTGTGTCAGGGGAGGTCTAGGCTGGATGTTAGGAGGAAATTGTTGTCAGAGAGAGTGATTGGCATTGGAATGGGCTGCCCAGGGAGGTGGTGGAGTCACCGTCCCTGGAGGTGTTGAAGCCATGCCTGGCTGGGGCACTTAGTGCCATGGTCTGGTTGACTGGATAGGGCTGGGTGCTAGGTTGGCCTGGATGATCTTGGAGGTCTCTTCCAACCTGCTTGATTCTGTGATTCTATGTCTGTTTCTGTGCAGTAGGGACTTCAGCTCATTTGAGCCATTTTATGCCCAGTTTGGCAAGTAAGATATGGATTAGCTGTTTTGCCTGCTTTTAGTCTTCCCAGGTTCTGTATCAAGGCTTAGGGGTGAACCTGAACGGTTGCTGAGGATTACAAACCTGGACTCAAGTACTGAGCAGCTGACAGCAGCCAGAGCATGGCAATGCAGCATTAAGGTGAAGATCTTTGTCTTGGCATTCTGAAATTCCAGACATCCAAGGCATGATCCCACCATAATCCTTTATTCAAATCTATTTAGAGGCCCCCAGATAAATTCAATTAAAATATTTGATTAACACTGAACCATTCTTTTCTGGAGAACAAAACACTACAGCAATTAACTTGTCTTTCAATTTCATGTTTTCTAAATCAATAGACTTTCTTAAGTCCTGCTGGCTACTCATCAGGGTTCTTCTCTACAAGTCCCCAGTTTAATTAGTTGGATTCTCATTAACATATGCCCAAACTCCGTCCTGTGGTTCGTAGTGACCCTAAGAAGCAGGCATTAATTAATGCTTAATGAAAAAAAGTAATGAAGGTCTTAAATTAAGCATTTAGAAACAAAATCACCAGGCTGGCATGTGGCTCAGAGCTGCAGACTGAGGGCAGAACAAAGGAAAACAGTGAGGGTGCTGAGAAGAGCCCCATGGCCTGGGATGAGGATGGAGATGGAATAGGGAGCCTGGTGAAGACTGGAAGAGGCTGACTTGGGCTCTCTGCTAGATGGGAGGCAGCAAAAGAGGGAGAGATGGTTAAAAAGGTGAGGAACACAGGTGTGATGTGAAGACTGTTGCAAAAAGTAGTCTGTGCACCTGCATTAAGCTATTGAGGCACCCTTCAGGGACTCCCTTTTGGGTGACTGTGCCTCTCAATACAATCACAGAATCATCCAGGTTGGAAGAGACCTCCAAGATCATCCAGTCCAACCTAGCACCCAGCCCTGGCCAATCAACCAGACCATGGCACTAAGTGCCTCAGCCAGGCTTTCCTTCAACACCTCCAGGGATGATGACTCCACCACGTCCCTGGGCAGCCCATTCCAATGCCAATCACTCTCTCTGCCAACAACTTCCTCCTAACATCCAGCCTAGACCTCCCCTGGCACATCTTGAGGCTGTGTCCCCTTCTTCTGTTGCTGCTTGCCTGGCAGAATAGACCAACCCCCACCTGGCTACATCCTCCCATCAGGTAGTTGTAGACAGCATCAGGTAGTCGTAGACAGCATCTTCATCCCCAGAAGTGCTCAGTGACAGTTAATGGTCACAGTGGACACATGGTGTCTGCTGGCAATGTATCCCTCTCCATGTGGACATTTGCATCTCTTCAAATTAAATGAGCACTAAATGTAATTGATTTTACACCAAGCTCTTCCCCTCAGGCTGGCAGAGCACTGTTTGCAATGGAAACCCTGGGAGGGTAAATACTGATGGTTCTCATCAGTGCGTTGTGTTCTTCCCTCAACCAGAATCACAGCATCACAGCATGTCAGGGATTGGAAGGCACCCAAAGAGATCATCAAGTCCAACCTCCCTGTCAGAGCAGGACCATACAATCTAGCTCAGGTCACAGAGGAACAACACATCTAGACAGGCCTTGAAAGGCTCCAGGGAAGGAAACCAGTGTGGAGATGTGTTGGAAGAAACCTCACAGCATTTCCATATGTGGGCAATCTCATGTCACAGAATCATAGAATCAAACAGGTTGGAAGAGACCTCCAAGATCATCCAGCCCAACCTAGCACCCAGCCCTATCCAGTCAACCAGACCGTGGCACTGAGTGCTCCATCCAGGCTTCGCTTGAACGCCTGCAGGGACAGCAACTCCACCACCTCCCTGGGCAGCCCATTCCAATGCCAGCTTCCTCCTAATATCCAGCCTAGACCTGCCCTGACACCACTTGAGACTGTGTCCCCTTCTTCTGTTGCTGCTTGCCTGGGAGAAGAGACCAACCCCACCTGGCTACAGCCTCCCTTCAGGTAGTTGTAGACAGCAATGAGGTCTGCCCTGAGCCTCCTCTTCTGCAGGCTGCACACCCCCAGCTCCCTCAGCCTCTCCTCATAGGATTTGTGTTCCAGGCCCCTCACCAGCTTTGTTGCCCTTCCCTGGACACCTTCCAGCACCTCAACATCTCTCTTGAATTGAGGAGCCTGGAACTGGACACAGCACTGAAGGTGTGGCTCAGGAGGCATGGAAACCTGATTGATTCTATGATTCTCTGAAATGAGGGCCAGGAAGCTGCAGACAGCTGTAGCTTCAGAGCAGGCTGCAGAGTGGCATCTCTTCTCCCACTGGGAAGCAGGAATGGCTGCGAGCAGCCAGGTGAGTGGATGCGTTAGGGCTGCGCTCAGGGAGAAAGCAGGCTGCAGGAAAGTGCACTCCCAGGCAGTTTGGACTAAAGATGAGAAATGGAATTAGGTCACCAATTACTGAAATTAATTTCACATCCTTTGTACTGAGGCAGACTGCAGTAGCCCCTGCTCCTCTTACAAATGAATGGTAATTTGCTAGGAAGGGAAAAAAAGACACATTAATGCTGTCAGCTTTGCTTTTGGAAGTGATTGAGGCAGCAGCTTAAGGGAATCAGTGTTACACAGCTACTCAGCACTATGTTTTTGCTCATATTAACCAGTTCTGAGGAATTATGGATCTTTTTTTGTTCCCCCCCCACCCTCAACAAACAAGAGCACTTCTGAATTAGCTATTATCTTGAGCAGGTGAAAGAAAGATCTTTTCATGGATTGCTTTAGTAAATGTTCAGGACTCTCTCCAGCACTCCAATTGCTCAGGCTAGCTAAATGTCTCCTCGTGCATATCTCAACAAAAGCAGTGCTCTGCAAGGCAATATATTTAAAGGCTTCTCCACTCCCTTCTTTGCTTCCCAAGAAGGGTGATTGTTCAGCTGTCAGGGTGACACACAGCAAAACGTGCAGATGAGTACACAAACACTCTGGCTCATAGCTGGTGTAATTAGCTGGAGTTTTGATCACCAGACCATCATTTTTTGAGTGGCAAAGTTTATCCTTTCACCCTCAGATAATGAAAGTCAGACACTTAGAATAGAATAGAATAGAATAGAATAGAATAGAATAGAATAGAATAGAATAGAATCAACCAGGTTGGGAGAGACCTCCAAGCTCATCCAGTCCAACCTAGCACCCAGCCCTATCCAGTCAACCAGACCATGGCACTAAGTGCCTCATCCAGGCTTTGCTTCAACACCTCCAGGGACGGTGACTCCACCACNTGGACACCTTCCAGCACCTCAACATCTCTCTTGAATTGAGGAGCCCAGAACTGGACACAGCACTCAAGGTGTGGCCTGAGACCAGTGTTGAGTACAGGGGCAGAAGAACCTCCCTCATCCTGCTGGCCTCACTGCTCCTGGTACAGCCCAGGATGCCATTGGCTCTTTTGGCCACCTGGGCACACTGCTGGCTCATGTTCAGCCTACTCTCTACCAGTAGCCTCAGGTCTCTTTCTTCCTGGCTGCTCTCAGCCACTCTGTCCCCAGCCTGTAGTGCTGCTTGGGGTTGTTTTGACCAAAGTGTAGAACCCTGCACTTGGCCTTGTTCATTCTCATCCCATTGGCCTCTGCCCACCCATCCAGCCTGGCCAGGTCCCTCTGCAGGGCTCTCCTACCCTCCAGCAGCTCCACAGCTGCTCCTAGCTTGGTGTCATCTGCAAACTTACTGATGCTGGACTCAATCCCCTGGTCCAGATCATCAATGAAGAGGTTGAACAGGACTGGGCCCCATCAACATCCCTCAGGATCTCTTGCTGCTCCGACGCTTTGGGAGGACAGTTTGGGGTTCAGTGAAGAAGGAGCTTGAACGCTGCAAATTCTGAGCACTCGAGCATCTCAGCATGTACAGACAGCCCTTCCTCTCTGCTTTGCCAGTGCTGCTGATGGGGTTGCTTTCACTCACTCTGCAGGAGCACAAATTCCTGGAGGTTGCTTCCTTTGCAGATGTACTTATAGGATCACAGGCTCACAGGATATTAGGGGTTGGAAAGGATCCAAGGGGATCATTGAGTGCAACCCCCCTGCCAGAACAGGACCACACAATCTAGCACAGATCACACAGGAACACATCCAGACAGGACTTGAAAGTCTGCAGAGAAGGAGACTCCACAATCTCCCTGGAGAGCCTGTTTGAGTGCTCTGTAATCCTTACAGTAATGAAGTTCCCCCTTGTGTTGAGCTGGAACCTCCTGTGCTGCAACTTACACCCATTGCTCCTTGTCCTTACATATGGGGTCTGTACAGAAACACCTGCATGGGATTAGAGAGGAGCAGAACAAGGGGACAAAGTCTCAAGTTGTGCCAGAGCAGGTCTAGGCTGGATGTTAGCAGGAAGTTGTTGTCAGAGAGAGTGATTGGCATTGGAATGGGCTGCCCAGGGAGGTAGTGGAGTTGCCATCCCTGGAGGTGTTGAAGCAAAGCCTGGATGAGGCACTTAGTGCCATGGTCTGGTTGATTGGCCAAGGCTGGGTGCTAGGTTGGCCTGGATGATCTTGGAGGTCTCTTCCAACCTGGTTGATTCAATGATTCTGTGATTCCTTAACTCCAAAAGGTGTTGAAGCAAAGCCTGGATGAGGCACTTAGTGCCTTTGTCTAGGGCTGGGTCCTTGGTTGGCCTGGATGATCTTGGAGGTCTCTTCCAACCTGGTTGATTCTATTATTCTGTGATATGGGCTGGGCAATTTGGGTGGAAGGAGAAGGACCAGGCTACAATTAGACCTCACCTCCCTTTTCCCTATAGTTTTTGCTTTCAAAAGGCCAAATCCTGCTCTTTGTGTGTGGTTGCCAGCAAAGCACTGAGCTGGCTTCTTTAGCTGGGATTTCACCCTCGGCCTGCTGTGCAGAATGTGGGTCACCTACTTAGATTTCAAAGAGGCTTTCTACTGCACCTTGAAGTCTGAAATGAGAACTGTGTTCTTCTATATTTGGTACCTCTTTTGATTTTTTTTTTTCTTCCCCTACATTTTTAAGAAACCTTAAAAATTAATTTTTCCCCAGGTAATTCAGGCTGCTTTGTCTCACTGCCTTATATAAGAGCTAGGCTAGACATAGCAAGATGTTTATTCTCTATCAATCAAAGCAGTTAATTTCTTTAATAGCAGCTTGAGGTGCAGCATTCTTTCACCTCCTTTGCCCCCAGGAGTTGGCCAGGAGCTGTGGAGAGTGATTACCACAGGTCTGTGCCCATAGGGAGAATAACAGCTGGCAGAAAAAGCTTTGCCTTTGAAAGTAACTTCTCACCTTGAAAAACATTTGTGGTGCTACCTCAAGCTTGCTGTCTTAGTGGCAGGACACCTCTTGCCATCACACAAAGGCCTGGAGCCCCAGTGCAGGTGATGGGGGGGTCTGTGGTAATGTCACAGGATGTTAGAGGTTGGAAGGGACCCAAAGAGATTGTTCAGTCCAAGCCTCCTGCCAGAGCAGGACCATGCAATCTAGCTCAGGTCACACAGGAACACATCCAGACAGGCCTTGAAAGGCTCCAGAGAAGGAGACTCCACAACCTCCCTGGAAAGCCTGTTCCAGTGCTCTGGGATCCTTATAGGAAAGAAGTTGCCCTTTGTGTTGAGCTGGAACTTCCTGTGCTGCAGCTTCCATCCACAGCTCCTGTCCCAAGGCACAATTGAGCAGAGTCTGTCCCCTCCCTCTTGATTCCCAGCACTCAGATATTTATAAGCATTCATAGAATCATAGAATCAATCAGGTTGGAAGAGACCTCCAAGATCATCCAGCCCAACCTAGCACCCAGCCCTAACCAATCAACCAGACCATGGCACTAAGTGCCTCATCCAGGCTTGGCTTCAACACCTTCAGGGGCGGTGTGCTAGTTTGAGCCTAGCTAGANCCCAGAACTGGACACAGTACTCAAGGTGTGGCCTGACCAGTGCTGAGTACAAGGGAAGAATAACCTCCCTTGATTAGATCCCCTCTAATCTTCTCTTCACTAGACCAAAAAGACCATCTCCCTTCATCCTCTCCTCCTAGGGCAGTGCTCCTGCCCCTTCATCATCTTCATAGCCCTATATGTCAATAGCTGGGAGCAGGGCTGAGCAGCTGGGCGTGGGGCAGGCAGCACCCTTGCAGTCTGTGTCACTCTGTGTGGCTGAATTCCACCACTGCCACAGCCCCCCAAGCTATCCTGAGGATTTCTCTGGGCACGAATGTGTGATGAGTGTCAAACAATTAGCCCCAATTGCTTTCATCGAGGGTACAGAGCAGAGCTTCATTGTTCCCAAAGTTAAATTCAGAAGCAAACTGTTAAACACAGCATTTATCTTCCCACTGTGCAAAGTGGTGTGGTTAATATGATTCCTTCTTTGAAAGGTCAGATTTACATAGTGAGCAGCAGAAGCTGCTATAGCACAGGAGAGGCATTGCTGGGCCCTTTGCCCTTTGCAAACCTGTTTCTGTGGCTTGTGACTCTGCTGTGAGGACAGACTGAAGGAGTTGAGGCTGTTCAGTCTGGAGAAGAGGAGGCTTCCAGGTGACCTTCCTGTGGCCTTTCAGTATTTGAATAGAATAGAATAGAATAGAATAGAATAGAATAGAATAGAATAGAATAGAATCAACCAGGTTGGAAGAGACCTCCAAGATCATCCAGCCCAACCTAACACCCAGCTCTATCCAATCAACCAGACCATGGCACTAAGTGCCTCAGCCAGGCTTTGCTTGAACACCTCCAGAGACAGCAACTCCACCACCTCCCTGGGCAGCCCATTCCAATGCCAATCACTCTCTCTGCCAACAACTTCCTCCTAACATCCAGCCTAGACCTCCCCTGCCACAACTTGAGACTGTGTCCCCTTGTTCTGTTGCTGCTTGCCTGGCAGAAGAGACCAACCCCACCTGGCTACAGCCTCCCTTCAAGTAGCTGCAGACAGCAATGAGGCTCCTCTACTCCAGGCTAAACAACTGCAGCTCCTTCAGCCTTTCCTCATAGGGTTTGTGTTCCAGGCCCTTCATCAGCCTACAGAAGGGGGCCTACAGAAGAGCTGGGGAGAGACCTTTTAGGCTATCAGGGAGTGACAGGATGGGGGGAAGAATTGAAGGTAGAAGTGAGTAGATTCAGACTGGATGTTAGGAAGAAGTTCTTCAGCCTTCAGCATGAGGCTGGTGAGAGCCTGGAACAGGTTGCCCAGGGAGGTGATGGAAGCCTCATCCCTGGAGGTGTTTAAGGCCAGGCTGAATCAGGCTGTGGCCAGCCTGATCTAGTGTGAGGTGTCCCTGCCCATGGCAGGGGGATTGGAACTGGCTGATCCTTGTCGTCCCTTCCAACCCTGACTGATTCCATGATTGCCTTCCCATGGCTGGGCAGAAGTCAGGTCATAGCAGCCCTGGAAGATAAATTGTCTCAGGTGATCAAGATAAATCTGTGTGGGTTTCTCCCCTCCACAGGCACAGAGGTGATGCTGACACAGCTGAATCTAAGCACAAGCTCCAGTGCAGCTCCTAACCAGTGGCGACACAAAGCCTGGCCGCAGTGTGAGGGAGAGCCTGTCCTGCCCACCAAGGTGGCAGGCGCCTCAGAAGTAAAGGATCTCTTTTTATCTCCTAGCTCTTCTCTGCTGGCCTGCAGCAAGCAGCATCTGTGTAAATCAGCCTTTGTGGCAGCCTGGAACCCCTTGAGATGTTTTGTCTGCATTAGGTTTTCTCAGGCTGTAAATCACAGATGTTTCTCCCCAGTCTTTTTATTGGCTGAGCGTATTGCAACTGCCCGGATGGCCCAGCAGGATCATCCCATTTGCAGACCATCTGCAGCTGGCAGTGGTGCCCACAGGTGCTTGGATGCCTCTTCCCTTTCATCCTGAATTATGGAGGAGTTTCACAGGGAGGCATGAAGCCCTCCTGGTTTTTGCTAGGATGATCAAAGGCGAAGTTGAGACACCTGCGTGAGCAGTGCAAAAGCTGTGCCAAGTCTGTGCTGCAAAGCCCTTTTGAGGAGGAAAGCCAGGAGTGATTATAGACTGCAAGGTGACATGCCCAAGGCTCTGCCCTAGCTTGAGTTTGTCTAGATGTTGACTTCACACTTTAGTGTAGGCTAACAAATCAGGAGGGCCACCGAGATGGTCCCAGAGCTGGAGCCTCTGTAAGGAGAAGCCTTCCTGAAGGTCTACCTTCCTGAAGGGCCCTCCAGTTTAGAAGGGACATTGAAATCCTTGAGCGTGTCCAGAGAAGGGCAACAAGGCTGGTGAGAGGCCTCGAGCACAGCCCTATGAGGAGAGGCTGAGGGAGCTGGGATTGTTTAGCCTGGAGAAGAGGAGGCTCAGGGCAGACCTTATTGCTGTCTACAACTACCTGAGGGGTGGTTGTAGCCAGGGGGAGGTTGCTCTCTTCTCTCAGGTGGCCAGTGCCAGAACAAGAGGACACAGCCTCAGGCTCGAGGTGAGGAGAAAGTTCTTCAGTGAGAGAGTCATTGGCTACTGGAATGGGCTGCCCAGGGAGGTGGTGGAGTCGCCGTCCCTGGAGGTGTTCAAGAAAAGCCTGGATGAGGCACTTAGTGCCATGGTCTGGTTGACTGGATAGGGCTGGGTGCTAGGTTGGACTGGATGATCTTGGAGGTCTCTTCCAACTTGGTTGATTCTATGATTCTATGATGTATTTAACTGGTAGGAGCCAACCTTGTCCATGTAAATATACTGCTCTGGTTGGAGTTGTTGCTGAGCACAGGTATATGGGAAGCACTTAGGAGTCAGTCACAAGGGAAGGTTTCAGAAGGGTTGTGTCCAGGTAAACATAACTTCATGGGCAAATCTGATGGCTCTCAATATAGACTTGCAAATATGGAGCTGAGACAAACTGTCAAGTAGCAACACATAGAATCACACAATCATAGGATGTCAGGGGCTGGAAGGAACCTCAAAAGCTCATCTGGTCCAACATCCCCTGCCAGAGCAGGATCTGCTAGGCCAGATCACAGAGGAACACATCCAGGAAGGTTTTGAATATCTCCAGAGAGGGAGATTCCACAACCCCCCGGGCAGCCTGTTCCAGTGTTCTTCATCCTCACAGGGTAAAAATTCCTCCTCATGTTTAAATGAAACTTCCTATGCTTCATCTTCCACCCAGTGCCCCTTGGCCTGTCACTGGGCATCACCCAGCAGAGCCTGGCTCCAGCCTCCTGCCACTCACCCTGCACATCTTTATAACCATTGCTGAGATCACCTCTCAGTCTCCTCTTGTCCAAGCTGCACAGCCCTCAGGCTCTCCTTGTAACAGAGATGTTCTGTTCCCTTCATCATCTTTGTGGCTCCGTGCTGAGACTCTCTCCAGCAGTTCTATGTCTCTCTTGAACTGGGGGGTCCATAACTGAACACATTGTAGTCCAATTATATTCCAAGGTTAGCAGTTGGTCTCAGATAATACACTTAACACAACCAAAACCATCATGAGACCTTATTGCTCTTCCACATTCTTCTCCTTCCTTCATCTCCTTGCCCTGTTTCTCCCATCTCCTTGGCACCAGGACTTGGTGTTGCTTCCTTGGCTCTTGTCTCCTTGCATCTCAGAAGCAGTATTTGAATGTAGAGGCCTTGTGGTGAGTGAGGAAGCAATGTGACTTCTCAGCTTCATGCCTTACCATGAGGAAGGGACACAATCTTCCTCCAATAGCATTTGATGTGCGTAAAGCAATGGTAAAAGGCTTGTAGCACACCAACAAGATCACCAATGTTGTGCTCCTCTTCTTGTTCATAGTGCAACATTTGTGGGGCTTGGGGGGGTGCTGCTCTCTCCCACCTCCAATGAATTTTATATGGGAAGGGAGTTCTTAGAGGGGTGGATGCTCTTGTGGGTACAGAAATAGAATAGAATAGAATCAACCAGGTTGTAAGAGACCTCCAACCTCATCCAGTCCAACCTAGCACCCAGCCCTATCCAGTCAACCAGACCATGGCACTAAGTGCCTCATCCAGGCTTTGCTTGAGCACCTTCGGGGATGGTGACTCCACCACCTCCCTGGGCAGCCCATTCCAATGCCAATCACTCTCTCTGTGAAGAACTACCTCCTAACACCCAGCCTAGACCTGCCCTGGCACAAATTGAGACTGTGTCCCCTTGTTCTGTTGCTGCTTGCCTGGCAGAAGAGACCAACCCCAGCTGGCTACAGCCTCCCTTCAGGTAGCTGCAGACAGCAATGAGCTCTGCCCTGAGCCTCCTCTTCTGCAGGCTGCACACCCCCAGCTCCCTCAGCCTCTCCTTATAGGATTTGTGTTCCAGGCCCCTCACCAGCTTTGTTGCCCTTCTCTGGACACCTTCCAGCACCTCAACATCTCTCTTGAATTGAGGAGCCCAGAACTGGACACAGCACTCAAGGTGTGGCCTGAGCAGTGCTGAGCACAGGGGCAGAAGAACCTCCCTTGTCCTACTGGCCACACTTGCTCCTGGTACAGGCCAGGATGCTATTGGCTCTCTTGCCCACCTGGGCACACTGCTGCCTCATCTTCAGCCTGCTATCCACCAGTACCCTCAGGTCCCTTTCTTCCTGGCTGCTCTCAGCCACTCTGTCCCCATCCCCCAATAGGTGGTGGCAGCTTTGGGGCGGTTTTAAGATCGCACAAGCTGCAAAACCTGCGGCGTCAGCAGCTTTTTCCACGGTTGTTGGAGCAACCTGATGTGTGGAGGAAGAAATTGATGTTTGGGACATGTGCTGACGGAGTTGCATCTGTGCTGTTTCTACCTTCCATGCACACCCCCACAGGACTCTCTGCAGTACATAATTCTCCTGAGTGAAACTGCCAGTTCTGCTCCCACTAGCAAGTGAATGAATGAAATGTTGTTGTCTGCTCCTAAAGAAACGAGGCAAGATGTTGAAAGGTGACTTGGTTTGGGGCACATATCACCTGTTCCAGCCTGGAGTAACAAATATATCCCAAAGGATGTATCATTCTGGGGAAATGAAAGGAGAAGGGAGTACAGCTGGAGTACTGTGTACAGTTCTGGAGCCCTCAACACAAGAAGGACATGGAACTGTTGAAACAAGTCCAGAGGAGGGCCACAAAGATGCTCAGAGGGCTGCAGCAACTCTACTGTGAGGACAGGGTACAAGAGTTGGGACTCTGCAGCTTGGAGAAGAGAAAGCTCTGAGGAGACCTTATAGAGGTCTTCCAGTATCTGAAAGGGGCTAGGAAGGAAGGCTGGGGAGGGACTATTGACAAGGTCTTGTAATGACAGGGTGAGGAGGAATGGGTTTAAAGTGGTTGAGGGGAGATTTAAACCGGATGTTAGGAAGAAGTTCTTTGCAGTGAGGGTGGTGAGACACTGGCACAGGTTGCCCAGGGAGGTTGTGGAGCACAGAATCTGTGTGGGTGATTCTGTGCTCCACAACCTCCCTGCAAGTGTTCAAGGCCAGATTGGCTGAGGCCTTGAGCAACCTGCTCTAGTGGGAGGTGCCCCTGCCTATGGCAGGGGGTTGGAGCTGGATGATCCTTGAGGTCCCTTCCAACCATTCTATGATTCTATAAATTAAAATATTAAAAACTAGGGGTGGGGGTTGGAATATAAAGAGCCTGAGAACAGTCACAGACCACTCAGCACAGGGCATGATCTCAGCCACTGAAATATATGTCTTTCTGGTAATTTCAGTGGCAGGTTTCTGTGATAGCAGAGGTTTGGATTCTTCTGCTTTTATGAATTCTTGCAGCACTCACTTAAGGGTAGCTTTAAAAACTCTTTTCCTTTCTTTCCAGCCAACAACATCTGCTTCTATGGGGAATGCTCCTACTACTGCTCAACAGAGCATGCCCTGTGTGGAAAAC
Organism: Tricholaema leucomelas; assembly: GCA_013400475.1. Lineage (NCBI taxonomy): Eukaryota > Metazoa > Chordata > Aves > Piciformes > Lybiidae > Tricholaema lacrymosa > Tricholaema leucomelas. The sequence continues at coordinate 35,559 of WAAF01010207.1, read as the reverse complement.
CAGATCAGATCGAAGGGTCTCTGGCTGCTTTCCTACCTGATTTGTCTTTAGCTAAAAGGAAGACCTGGAGAAACCCTTGGAGACGTTCCTACCACAAGCGCAAGAAAGCAGAGTGAGTAGTGGTGAGCAAAGGATTCACCAGCTGCAAAGGGTGATAGGAAAAGGAAACAGTGCTGCAGGCACTGCCCTTGCCTAACATAGAGCATGGAGGCTTAAGAGAACATCTCTGTTTCTTCACTGAGCCCAGCTGCTGGGGAGGGACAGAGCATTTACAGTTGCAGGGTGCTCCAGCTTATGATCCTGAACCTGAGAGGACCTTCAGTGACCTCATTCCCTCATCATGAGACAGATACTTCCACAATGGCTTTGACAGGATGCGACAGGACCTGTCCAAGTCCTGTCAGAGGGTGAAAGATTCACTTCTGTTAGAAGCCCTAAATAAATCTCTGATATTCTCATCATCATGACTGATGGTGCAGCTGGTCTCCTAAATCTTGAAGCTATTAGCCACTTAGTTTCCCACCTTGTGATTTTCTTCCTTTTCATCAGTCATAATCTTTATGGGTTGCTGGGAGCAGCTTGAAGAGTCTGCTGCCTCTACCTCATAGTCTTTATGGGTTGCTTGCATTACTGGGAGCAGCCTGAAGAGTCTGCTGCCTCTACCTCATAGTCTTTATGGGTTGCCTGCATTACTGGGAGCAGCCTGAACAGTCTGCTGCCTCTACCTCATAGTCTTTATGGGTTGCCTGCGTTACTGGGAGCAGCCTGAAGAGTCTGCTGCCTCTACCTCATAGTCTTTATGGGTTGCCTGCATTACTGGGAGCAACCTGAAGAGTCTGCTGCCTCTACCTCATAGTCTTTATGGGTTGCCTGCATTACTGGGAGCAGCCTGAACAGTCTGCTGCCTCTACCTCATAGTCTTTATGGGTTGCCTGCATTACTGGGAGCAACTTGAAGAATCTGCTGCCTCTACCTGGTGTGCTAGAACTAGATCCTTGCAAAATAACTCTCTGTAGTAAAAAAAAATCCAACCAAACAAACCAAAAGCAAACCACCAAAGCCTCAGTAAACTCTGTATGTCATCTAAACTATCAAAATATTGCCTTTTCCAGGTGGGAAGTTGATCCAGATTATTGTGAAGAGGTTAAACAAACCCCCCCCTATGACAGTGGGACCAGAATCCTGGATATAATGGATATGACAGTTTTTGATTTCCTAATGGGTATGTTCCATCTCTTTCAAACATCAAATGCAACATTTCATCAGAAGAAGAACCATTTCTTCCTGCACCGCTCAGCAGTTCGCTCCAGCCTGGTTGAAGCTGCGTTTATGTCGCCTGCCCTGCCCGATGGTGGTGGTGCAGCTTTACATGGGTTATGCATTCTCAGCAGTGCAGATTAAAAGAGCAAAGCTGTTCAGCAATGCAGAGAGGTGCTGAATGCAGGTCAGGCTGGGCTCCTTCACCACAACTGAGGGCTTCACAGTTTGCTTTAGTGAGGGTTTTACCATTGTCGTGCCTCGCTCCTGGGTGCACAGTCAAGGACTGTTCATTACTGGCACATTGTTTTCACCCTGCAGTGGCATTCAGTGCTGCTTGCTCTGTAAACTCTCAGAAGCAGGAAAAAAGGGGAGGTGGTGCTTAGTCACAAAGCAACTGTGGTGTGTGTCACACCTTGAGTACTGTGGCCACACCTTGAGTACTGTGGCCAGTTCTGGGCTCCTCAATTCAAGAGAGATGTTGAGGTGCTGGAAGGTGTCCAGAGAAGGGCAACGAAGCTGGTGAGGGGCCTGGAACACAAACCCTATGAGGAGAGGCTGAGGGAGCTGGGGGTGTGCAGCCTGCAGAAGAGGAGGCTCAGGGCAGACCTCATTGCTGGCTACAACTACCTGAAGGGAGGTTGTAGCCAGGTGGGGTTGGTCTCTTCTGCCAGGCAAGCAGCAACAGAACAAGGGGACACAGTCTCAAGGTGTGCCAGGGGAGGTCTAGGCTGGATGTTAGGAGGAAGTTGTTGTCAGAGAGAGTGATTGGCATTGGAATGGGCTGCCCAGGGAGGTGGTGGAGTCACCGTCCCTGGAGGTGTTCAGGCAAAGCCTGGATGAGGCACTTAGTGCTATGGTCTGGTTGATTGGCTGGGGCTGGGTGCTAGGTTGGGCTGGATGATCTTGGAGCTCTCTTCCAACCTGGTTAATTTTATGATTCTATGAAATCATTGCCCTGACCTGCTCTCAGCAGAGAGCCAGAGTGAAACTGGACTTCTTTTTTTTCTCTTTAGGTAACATGGATCGACATCACTATGAAACCTTTGAGAAGTTTGGAAATGAGACATTTATTATCCACTTAGATAATGGAAGAGGGTAAACACCTTTAATAATCTTTCTGATAGAAAAGAAGGGAAAGGAAAGGAAAGGAAAGGAAAGGAAAGGAAAGGAAAGGAAAGGAAAGGAAAGGAAAGGAAAGGAAAGGAAAGGAAAGGAAAGGAAAGGAAAGGAAAGGAAAGGAAAGGAAAGGAAAGGAAAGGAAAGGAAAGGAAAGGAAAGGAAAGGAAAGGAAAGGAAAGGAAAGGAAAGGAAAGGAAAGGAAAGGAAAGGAAAGGAAAGGAAAGGAAAGGAAAGGAAAGGAAAGGAAAGGAAAGGAAAGGAAAGGAAAGGAAAGGAAAGGAAAGGAAAGGAAAGGAAAGGAAAGGAAAGGAAAGGAAAGGAAAGGAAAGGAAAGGAAAGGAAAGGAAAGGAAAGGAAAGGAAAGGAAAGGAAAGGAAAGGAAAGGAAAGGAAAGGAAAGGAAAGGAAAGGAAAGGAAAGGAAAGGAAAGGAAAGGAAAGGAAAGGAAAGGAAAGGAAAGGAAAGGAAAGGAAAGGAAAGGAAAGGAAAGGAAAGGAAAGGAAAGGAAAGGAAAGGAAAGGAAAGGAAAGGAAAGGAAAGGAAAGGAAAGGAAAGGAAAGGAAAGGAAAGGAAAGGAAAGGAAAGGAAAGGAAAGGAAAGGAAAGGAAAGGAAAGGAAAGGAAAGGAAAGGAAAGGAAAGGAAAGGAAAGGAAAGGAAAGGAAAGGAAAGGAAAGGAAAGGAAAGGAAAGGAAAGGAAAGGAAAGGAAAGGAAAGGAAAGGAAAGGAAAGGAAAGGAAAGGAAAGGAAAGGAAAGGAAAGGAAAGGAAAGGAAAGGAAAGGAAAGGAAAGGAAAGGAAAGGAAAGGAAANAGAAAGGGAAGACAAGGCGCGCGAAGTGAAGAGAGGGCGACCACCGAGAGAGGAGCGACGGGGCGGAGAGAGGAGAGGAGAGGAGAGGAGAGGAGAGGAGAGGAGAGGAGAGGAAGAAAAGAAGGGAATGGAAGGAAGGAAATAAACAACAAAGAAGAAAACCTTTGAAGTAATCTTTGTCATCTTCTTGCTCTTATTTTTACATAGGTTTGGAAAATATTCCCATGATGAACTTTCCATATTGGTGCCTTTAAACCAGTGCTGCAGGTACGTTTCACCTCCAGAGTTATTACCCAATTTATACAGTTGTTTCCACTAGTGGGGATGAAGTGTTCTACTGAATCATACATGGCATGCCATGGAGAGGAGGAGATGTTACCATCCTGCCCAGGGAGCCTATCCCAAGCTACCCTGAGCACGTTCCATGCTTTATTGTGATCAGGAGCACAGCTGGCGAGGCGCTGGGAGAGAGGCTTTGCTATAGCAAAAAGCATGGCCTGTGGAAGTCGTGGCAAAGCCTCCTCCAGCTTGTTCAAGTGCTTCACAACTGCTTCCTCAGTGCCCATGGCTGGGACATTCTGAGAGGACAGATGACACTTAGAGTTTCAGCTTTGCACAGCTAGAACATGGATGGACGCTGCAGCACAGGAGGTTCCACCTGAACACAAGGGGGAACTTCTTGACTGTAAGGGTCCCAGAGCACTGGCACAGGCTCCCCAGAGTGGCTGTGAGGTCTCCTTCTCTGGACCCTTTCAAATCCTGTCTGAATATGCTCCTGTGTGACCTGAGCTAGATTGTATGGTCCTGTTCTGGCAGGGGGTTTGGACTTGATGATCTCTTTGGGTCCTTCAAACTCCTGACATCCTGTGAGCCTCTGAGCTGTGACATGGAGCAAGCTCTGTGTCTGCAGATGCTCTGGGCATGCCTCTAAGGTGAGCTAGCATGAGCCTCTGCTGCCATCAGCCACAGTCCCGTGCAATGTCACAGACATCCTGCAGGTCACTGCCAAGGCGAATGTGACTCAGGTCCAGCTGAGGAACCTGAAGGCAAGATAAGGCACTTGACTGTAGAGCTGTGCTCCAAAACCTCTCCACCCCTAAAAGGCTCCCATGGATCATGAGCTAGGTGACAACATCAGCTGCTCATTAGGACTGTGGCAGTGCCTGCTTCGCATCATCTCAGACCACACAGTCCAGGTTGGATGCTGTTATTGCTATGCTGACTAGAAGCCTTTTAGCCCTGTCAGCATCAGCAGTGATGAAAACACTGATTTGCACTTTTTCTTCCTCCCTTTTTTTTCTCCTCTCTTAGAATAAGGAAGTCAACCTATCTGCGCTTACAGTTGTTAGCCAAGGAGGAGTACAAACTCAGTCTCTTGATGAAGGAATCTTTACTAAAAGACAAAATAGCTCCCATCCTCTACCAGCCTCACTTGGAGGCGATGGACAGGCGGCTGCGGATTGTCCTGAAGGCTGTTAGTGACTGCATAGAAAAGGATGGATATGACAACGTGGTTGAAAATGACTTGAACACTGACGCTAACACCGTTACGACCGAGAGGTAGTGAACTCGCGAGGCTCCGTTTTTACCAGCCGAGTCAAGAAGATTCAAAGAGGAAACAAACACACACACACAAAAAAGTCTTGCAAAAGACTGTGTATGCCACTTGTGAATTCAGTGAATTCAGACATGAGGTAGAATTGTTCCTGAAGTGTAGACTCTGCAGAGGCTTAGTTCATTAAGAAAAGTTAAGTCTAATGTGATGCTTTTCGTTAGTTCCTGAGGAGAGGTTATGAAACGACTCAGATCGTTGACAGGCAACAGCCTGACAGCAAAACACCTCCTGTCCTTTTTGTATAGAAAGGAGGCCTTTACTTAGTATTTTGTATTTATATATGGCATATCTATGAGACCCCAGACCTACCTACCAAATTTAACTAAGAGGGACAGCATAGTTTTGTGACTCACACTTTATTTGTGCTGACAGTCCACTTAGGATTTTGTGTTAACCCTTTAAGTGCTCTAATCCACCGTATCTTATTTAAATCAATGCCTTTATTTCCCCCACCCCCTCCCAGCTACTCAGCATTTAAAGGGTTAAGGCATTATGAACTTTTAAAGGCAAAAAAAACCAAGAAGCTAATCATTATGATCATAAATGCAGTGGTTACTGGAAGGGAATGTCACTAATTGTGCATCGACAGGACTACTTGAATGTTGGTTTTACCAAGTGATGTAAAATGACAAGTTGTACTATTTGTCCATAAGCAGGTGGCAGCTCCTTTATCTTTCTAGCCTATCCTAGCTGGGCTGCTCCTTTTCAACTTTGCTTTTGATAGTTTGGTGTAAATATATACATAGATGGGTACAAAAGGAAAGGAAACACACGAATCCAAAGCTGCTGTCAGCGGCTCCAGGCTTTACTTTTGCAGCATTTTTGTGGAATTGTTTGCAACGTGGTTAAAAGTGCAATAAAGATATGGCAAAATGTGTAGCCATCGTGTCTCAGTGGGTTCCTTTTTCATAGAGTCATAGAATCAGCCAGGTTGGAAGAGACCTCCAAGATCATCCAGGCCAACCTAGCACCCAGCCCTAGACAATCAACCAGACCATGGCACTAAGTGCCTCATCCAGGCTTTGCCTGAACACCTCCAGGGACGGTGACTCCACCACCTCCCTGGGCAGCCCATTCCAATGCCAATCACTCTCTCTGACAACAACTTCCTCCTAACATCCAACCTAGACCTCCCCTGGCACAACTTGAGACTGTGTCTCCTCCTTCTGTTGCTGCTTGCCTGGCAGAAGAGCCCAACCCCACCTGGCTACAGCCTTCCTTCAGGTGCTCCAGCAGGGGGGGTTGGATTCGATGTCAGTCATCAGCAAGTTTGCAGATGACACTAAGCTGGGGACAGATGTGACTGAGTTGGAGGGCAGAAGGGCTCTGCAGAGGGACCTTGACCACTTGGACAGATGGGCAGAGTCCAAGAGGATGGCATTCAATAGCTCCAAGTGCAGGGTGCTGCACTTTGGCCACAACAACCCCATGCAGAGATACAGGCTGGGGTTGGAGTGGCTGGAGAGCAGCCAGACAGAGAGGGATCTGGGGGTGCTGATTGATACCCACCTGAACATGAGCCAGCAGTGTGCCCAGGTGGCCAAGAGAGCCA